>CAUYUJ010001107.1:0-20000 GCA_963575745.1 Prorocentrum cordatum | reverse complement strand
CGCGAGATTCGACCTGGCTCATTGATGAGAAGGCCTGTTGGGTCTGTTCCACCGACCCGGAGTTCGGCGCGAAGCTTGGCGGGACTGTTTAAATCGTCCCGGAAGGGTCGACGACCGCGCGCATCGGGCCATCGAGGAAGGAGGAGGAACAAGAGGAAGACGAGGAAGACGAGGAAGACGAGGAAGAAGATGACGAAGCAGCAGAGGAATAATAATAATAATAATAAACATAATAATAATGACAAGAAGACGAATAATAAAAATAATAAGAATGATACGACGAATAAATAATACTAATAATAATACTATTAATAATAATACTAAAAATGTTAATACTACTAATAATAATAATTATTATTATTATAATCATGATCGTACTAACATAAGAAGACGAACAAGAATACCAAGACGAATACGAAGACGAATAATACTAACACGAATACGACGAAACCGAATAATAATAATACTAGTAAGACGAAGAAGACTAATAATAGTAATAATAATATTAATCATAAGAAGAAGAAGGAAACGAAGGCTAAGACAACAAATAATAAGAAGGCGAATAATAAGACACACAATACTAAACGCAATCATACGACGACGAACAAGAATGATAATAATAATAATAATCAGACGAATGCTACTGATACGAAGACTAATACTACGCCTCCTAATAATACTAATAATAATAATACTAAGAAGACTAATAATAATAATACGAATCATAGTAGACGTCTGCTCATAATAATCATAACAATCATAAAAACAATAGGACGAGCAGTAACAATACTAATACGACTAATAGTAATGCTAATATTAATAAAATGCGAATAAGATTAATCATGCTAATGCGAATAATGCGAACAAGACTAAGACTAATAAGAACAAGACAAATAATACTACTAATACAAATGCTACGAAGAAAAATAATACGAATACGACAACGAATAATAAAAAGAAGAAGAGGAGGAGGAGCAGGAGGAGGAGGCTGAGGGAGGAGGAGGAGGAGGAGGCTGAGGGAGGAGGAGGAGGAGGAGGAGGAGGAGGAGAAGGAAGAGGAGGAGGAGGAGGAACGGGAGCATGAACAAGAGCAGGAGCAGGCACAGGAGCAGGAGCAGGAGGAGGAGGAGGAGGAGTTGGAGGAGGAGGAGGAGGAGCGGGAGGATAAGGAGGAGGAGGACGAGTCGGAGGAGGAAATGGAGGAGGAGGAGGAACAAAAGCAGGAGCATGAGCAGGAACAGGAGAAGGAGGAGGAGGACGACGACGAGGAAGAGCAGGAGCAGGAGAAGGAACAAGAGAAACATCGGGAGCAGGAACAGGAGGAGGAGGAGGAGGAGGAGGAGGAGGAGGAGGACGAGGACGAGGAGGACGAGGACGAGGAGGAGGAGGGAGGAAGAGGGAGGAACGAAGGAGTGAGGGAGGGAGGGAAAGAGAGAGGGAGGGAGGGAGCGTGGAGGAACGAGGGGTGACGAGGAGGAGGGACCAGGAACGATGTGGAGGATCGCGCTGGAGCCTTCTCGGCCGCGGGCGCGGCCCCCGCCGCGGCGCGCCCCGCCCGTCGCGGGAGGCCCCGCCGGCGCCGACGCCCTGGCGTTGGTCGCGTGGGCACCTGGCGCGGGGGGGGTCGCGGCGCTGGCCGCGGACGGCCGAGGCGCGCGCGAGGGCGGTCGGGCTTTTTTTCGGGGTTTTGTTTTTTTCCATTAGAGAGAGGGGATTCTGAAATCAGTTTTCTGGACAGGAAATTCAGGGGCAACGATAGGGGGAGACAGGCACAGAGGGGGGATACATCGACCCCAAATCGCCCATTCATTCCCGATTCGGGCCCGATAGTCCCACCCCGCCCGCGACCGTGGTGATTTGGGGCCTATCGCCGATCTGTCGGCGATGGATCACCGATTCCACTACGACGTTTCTTTTCTCTGTTTGTTATCCAAGTTTTCTTGGACCTGGCGACGACGATGACGACGACGAAGGCGACGACACCATCTCATACACGCCGCACGGTCGGCGGATCGAAGGACAAATGAACGTGGTGTTTGGGTGGAGCTCAACCGGAGAGAACCCCAATCATAAGTTTTTTTGGGGCTATGGGGCTATAGGGCCACAGAGCTATGGAGCTATGGGGCTATAGGGCTGAGGGCTAGAGGGCTATTGGGCTGTTGGTCTATAGGACTGGGGCTATAGGGCTATAGTGCTAGAGGGCTAGAGGGCCAGAGGGCCAGAGGGCTAGAGGGCTAGAGGGCTAGAGGGCTAGAGGGCTAGAGGGCTAGAGGGCTAGAGGGCTACAGGGCTACAGGGCTAGAGGGCTAGAGGGCTAGAGGGCTATAGGGCTATAGGGCTATAGGGCTATAGGGCTGTAGGGCTATGGGGTTATGGGGCACCCGGGCACCCGGACGGGCTGCCAACATTGGCGACTCAGCTAACCTAGCGATATGAATCCGCTAGGACTCCAACAGAGGCAATCTCTGATTGGGGAGCATCGTTTTGGTCGGATGAGGTCAGGCCGTGTGTGTTTTGGAGGGGGTCGAGCCGCGCTTTCCGAGGGAGCTCAGGCAGCGCGTTTGTCTGAGTGGATTCCGAGAGCGTTCGTGGAAGGTGTTCAAGCAGCGTCTTTTTTCAGGAATTAGAGAAAACACGTGTTTGAATGAATTCAGAGAGTGTTTTGGTTGAAATAGTTCCAGCAGCGTTCTGTTGGATCGAGTTCAACGAGCGTTTACTGTAGACAGGGAATTCAGGTAGTTTTTTTCGGAAGCAATTCCATAACGCGTTTGTTTGAGTGAATTCAGATGGCGTTCTTTGACGGAGTTCAGGCGACGTTTGCTCGTTTTTGCTTGTTTTTGGCTATGTATAAAAGCTGCGTTCCGACACCGTTATCCGAATGCATTCAAGCTGCGTTTTTGGAAGGATCCCCAAATCAGCATGATGGGTTGTGCATAGCCGGCCGATGGCATTGCTATCGTGTCCATTTTGGCTTCAGTGTCAATTCATTTGACTTTCTCCTTGATTCCTTACTGTACCTTTCCACTTTCCATTTGTCACTTTCCTCCCCCACCGCCTCCCTCAAACAGGTTGGGGGCACATGGCGGAGTGGTTTGCGGGGGAGCCTCAGGCGGGGGATGGGGCTGCGGCGCTGGCCGAACCGACCCCCAAGGCACGTGCTCGGGCCGCCGCAGGTGTGAACCATAACCTCAGGGTCGCCGCCGTGGCATCCGCTTCGGGGGCCGACCAGGAGTTGTTAGAGGCCTATGTCGCGCAACTTGGAGCGTCCTACGAGACAGTATCAGTCAACGATGTGTTCGGGATGCGCGTCACCGACCTGACGTCTGCGATGGACTCGTGCGAGCTGTTTGGTACACGCCTTTCGGCCTTTCAGAAAATGGCGCTCATGCGCATCTTGGGCCGCATTGCTGAGGTCGGGGGTGTGAAACCGCCAGACTTCGGCACCCTCGGCGGAACGCCCGACGGGCCGCCCGGCGGCGGGCCGCCCGGCGGCGGTCCGCACGGGGCACCGAACGCTTCCCCGGCGCAGTTTGGGAAGGCGTCACGGAAACGTAAGTTTTCGGCTTTCATCAACCAGGCCGACGATGGCGAGTTCGAGCTGCTCCAAGAGCCCAGGTTGCGCTCCTTCCTGGACGAGTTCGAGAGGGCGCATGGGGGGCCGCCCCGAGAGCACGAAGAGGCCACAGGGGAACAGATCTCGGCCCTAGCGGCCAGGCTCGCGGAGGACGTCGCCCCCTACACGGACATGGCGGCGTGGGGCCCGTTTGGGAGGCGCCAGCAGAAGGTCATGCGCTTCACCGCGCAGGTGCTCGTAGGCGGCGAGTTGGTCACGCGTCAGCTTAGGGGCCCCTCCTCGTTCGAGCAGTGGCGGGCCTGCTGGCGCGTGTTCCGCACCGCCATGGTGACCCTCAAGGCCTGCCTGCCAGGGCCTTTGGACGAGTACGAGGAAGGCATGCGGCTCCTCTGCGCCACCTTCCCACACCACTGGGGGATTATCTCCCAAGCCGACGACGAGATGCGTTCCGAAAAGTGGGAGCGGGTCAGGCGGCGCATCGAGACGCAGGTGGAGAACGGGTCGTACTCCGGCACGTTTGTCCCAGAGCGCCCGTGGGAGGCAGTGATCCGAGATAGTGCCAAATCGGACACTGGGGCCATGAGTGGCTGGTGGTACGAGCACGTCGACAAGCTTGCCTTGATGGCGCCCCGCCCGGGCACGCAGGCAGCGTCGGCCCCGCGGCAGCCGCGCGCCGAGACGGGCGGCGGGGCCCTCTCGGCGCCAGGCGGCAAACCGAAGGCGAAGCCCAAGAAGGGCCCGGCGGCGCTTGGGGCGCAACGGAAGGACGGCCGCTTTCTCAAGACGGGCAGGAGCTGTGCTTCTCGTGGAACCGGAAGCCCGACGGGTGCGTCTCCGGACCATGCCCGAACAAGCGGAGCCATTCTTGTGAGCGGTGCTTGGGCGGGCACCGCGCCATCGACAACCAGTGTTCGGCGGCGGCGAGGCCGAAGAATTGGAAGCCGACCGCATGAGCACGCATGCCGCTGGGCGCGGACGGGCCGCCTGATGAGGGCGTGCGCCAAGCGCTGCTGGCCGGGGCGCGCGGGCCCCCCCCCCCCGCATTTTGCGGGATTGCGGTGGGTTCTCACGTCGCGCCGGCAATGCCAGCGCGCCCGCTTTCGCCGGCTGTCGCGCGCGAGGCATTTCCTGCAATTTGCGGGATTACGGGTGGCCCCCGCGTCGCTTCGGCATTGCCGGCGCGTCCTGATGTTTCGGGGCGTGAGCGGAAACTAGCTGAATTGTCGGCATCTCTGGCATGTCTCGCAACGTCTTTGTCGAGACAACGTTCCCGCTTGAGTGCTAAGATCCAGAGGGCAACGGGGCCATCTTCTTCGCCATCATCATCTACGCCATCTTTCCCTACACCTCCCTCGCCTTCCTGTCCACCCGTTGCTGCCCAATCCTCGCCTGCATTGGCCGCTGCTGCTGCGGGGGGGCGCGGGGTGGGGGCGGCGGTTGGGGCGGAGGCGGTGGAGGAGGACTGGGGACGGGGGCTCTTTTTCTTTGACGTTACCAACGCTGGCGCGCTGGCGCGGAAGGCGAAAGCGCTCGGTCTGCCGGCGCGCCACTCGGGGCTGTCGTCCACGAGCGGCATCCCCAACTTGTCCGAGGAGGCCGGTGTTGAGCCCATCCTCGCAGAGCGTGCTGATTTGACTGCTCGGGGCTGGACTCTCGTTGTCCGGCTCGCCCCCCCACAGACGACGTTCGCAAGGGCCCAGGACCGGTCGCGGCGCACTAGGGTCCGTTCGGCAAAATATCCGGCAGGTATTCCCTCTGCCGGGGCCCAGGTTCTCGCAGCCAACCAAGTCGCCGAGAGGGTGGTTGCGGTGGCCCGGGCGCTTGCCGACTGTGGTGCCGTCGTCAGCATCGAGGGCCCTGACCGGTCTTACATCTGGCTGTTGGACTCCTTCGATTCCCTCCTCGACGAGGGTTGGTCGGACGTTCGTTTTTCTCCATGCCGGTTTGGTGCCGACTGCGACCGTCCAGTGAGATTGCGGTGTTACGGCCAATGCCCCGACGCTCTGGATGGATGATGCGGTCTTGCTGGGGATGGGGTCACCTACCTCTGCGGGAAGACGAGCCCGCACCCGCACCGAGGAATCGTTGGCCCGGTCCCTGGGGGCCCTGACGAACTACACGATGGAGTCCTGGATGCTTGGGCACGCGTGCGCATGGCTTGGGGTACGGGGACAGAGTTGGCAGGGCCGGGAGCAACCTCATTCCTGCACGGCCCCTCCATTCCCACGGTTGCCTCTCAGGGCGATCGCGTCCGTCGTAATTCTTCTCGCGGCGTGGACGGAGACGCTCGGCGGGAGGAACGGCGCCGCGAATATTCGACCTGCTCGGCGGGCCTTCGCAACGCTGCCCGCGCTGTCTCTGCTGCCGGAGGGCTCCGGGAGATCATGTGGAAGGTGCAGGGGGCCATTGTCGAACTCCGGGGGTCGACATCGCCCCTCCAGTGTCTGACGGACTGCTGTGGTTCTCCACCGGTCCGCCCGCCGCCCAGCCCGGAAACGGCGTCCGCCCTGCGCATTGCTGTCGGTCGAGCGCTCGGACTCCCCAGGCCAGAAGTTGAACGCACCCACCCTGCATCTGGGATTCGATGCCGGCTCTTGCAGGAGATCTTGAGGGCCACCACGGACCCAGACCAGGAGCTCGGGGCTTGGATGCAAACTGGCGCTCTTATGGGAATTATGCGCGCCATCTCCCCGGGGGGCCATTTTCCTTTCGCCGAGTCGCCTAGCATATTATGCCCGGCTGATTTGGCTTCGGGGGCCTTCAGGTTCACGTCGAACCACCCGTCCTTTGAGGACAGTTACGGGGAGAGCGAACCACCCACGATGGAGTTGATACGTGCGCACTTGTCCAAAGGATTCGGAGAGACCTTCGGCAGCGAGGCCGAGGCGTCGGCGCGCTCTGGCCAGATTTTCCCCGCGCCATTGGGGGGCGTCAGGAAGCGCAGGCACGACGGTTCGTTCAAAAACCGTATTATTCAGGATCTCAAGACCAATAAGGTCAATATGACAGCCTCGACGCACGAGCGGGCCGTTCTCCCTCGAGGAATTGATCACGGGGTAAATCTGGCTGCCATGGCGCAGCATGCCCTCGGATGCTCCGAAGGAGTCGTGAAGGTATTCATCCTGGACTTCAAGGACGCCTTCATGAGCGTCCCACTGCACGAGCAGGAGCGTAGGTTTAACGTCGCCGTCCTTCAACAGCCTCCGTCTGTAGATTCTGGCCGGGTGATCGTATGGCGCGTGCTAGGTTTCGGAGGCAAGTTTAAACCTCTGGTCTACTCCAGGTTCGCCTCGTTCGTGGCCCGGTCGACCCAAGCCATGTTGTCGGCAGGTGCGTGCCGTCTGCAGCTGTGCGTCGACGACCCGGCCCTGACGTTGGCAGGCGCCGAGGGAGACGTCCAACTCAATGCGGATGTCGTCCTCGCTTGGTGGCTCGCGCTCGGGTTGGGCCTGTCGCGGGGCACGGGCGTTTTCACATCCGGGCGCCGCCAGTGGATCGGCATCAGATGCGAGGTCGTGGACGGCGCGGCGCACATGTCCCTCCCGCGGGAGTTCTTTGGCGAAGCTGCCGTGCTATTGCATCTTTTTGCCGGGCGCGGCGGTGTCGCCCCGTTGTCAAAGGCGCGATCGCTTGTGGGGAAAGCGTCCCGAATAGCGCAAGTGGTGCCCGAGGCGACGCCCTTTGCGGGGTCATTATGGGCAGCGCTGACGGCCGCAGAAGCAGCCGCGCGCTCGGCCCGACCTGAAGCTCCTCCCGGTCGCGCGGCAATTCGCCGGTTTTCGGCTGCCGCTGCGTGGTTCTTGGCGTTGGTCCAAGGGGTTGTTTTTCCTTTACGCCGCGTGGTGCGCCAATCCCCAGACGACCAGCGCCTCCCGCCAGCACAGGAGCATATCGAGTGTGACGCTTCGCCATGGGGCTGCGGCGGCGTGTTGGTCAGAGGCGGCATGCCTGCCGTCGCTATCCTTTTGTGTTTGCTCGTCTGGGCAGACGAATACGCTGTATCACAACGCGTCACCATTTGGGGTGACAATTTAGGCGCCCTCGCGGGCGCTGCGAATTTCAGGGGTCGTAGGGGTCTGGGCGCAGTCACTCGCGAGATTTCGCGGCGAAAGGCCGCGTGTCGGTGGAGCTCCTCGGTGGCCCACCTTCCGTCCGAGGCAAATGTCTGGGCTGATTCCCTCTCAAGGCTCGCGGCTGTCCCGCCTGAGCCCTTCCCCGAGGCACTTCTGGCCGCGAAGGCCGTTCCCCCGCCGGCGCTCGACGTGATTTGGCGGGCGCGGTAAGGATTGTCCGCCGCCGCGCCCGGCGATGACTCAGCGGCCCGCGAGGGTGGGTGTTTAGGGCGCGGGGAGTGCAAGCAGCCGCGTGCCGCGAGGTGCCCAATTCAAGACCTCATTCTTGTCCTCGGGGCCACGCGCTGATTAAATTCCTCCCTCGTCCCCTTCGCCTCTCTTTGCCCTCCCCCTCCCTTCCCCCATTTGCTTTCCATGTCCCTGCATGTTGGCATTTCGGCGCAAGGTAGGCCAGGCCGCCATTCCGCATGCCGGCTCGTCCCTTGGGTTCCTCCCAGTTGGCGGCGTCGTCGGCCGAGGGAGGACTTGGCTCCGCTAGCCTCCAACCGCCTCCGGCGGGATTTGGGGTTTGGTTTGGCGGCTGCTCCATTAGGGGCCCCAGCTGGAAGCCATTCCGGTCTGGCCGGGTCTGGGGCTAGTCCAGGGGCTGGGGATGCAGTGCGCGCAGCTTCCACTGCGCATCCTGCCCCTGTTGCAGTTCCTGGGCTGCGTGCTGGCGCGCCTAGCCGGCAGGAGTACGCTCGGGGAGCATTGCCCGACCTCGGAACGGCCCAGCTGCGCTCCTCCGCCCTGGAGGCATTTTCAAACGCTGTGTACGCGGAGTCGTCGCGGGCATCTGCGGCCTCCAGGCTCAAGACGTGCCGGAAACTGCTGGAGATGTGGGGATTGAGCCTTGTCCCTCTCACTGCTGTGACGGTCCATGCTTTGGGAGCTAGTCTTAAAGCGGGTAGGTATCGAATTCCGCCCGATTGCACTTGTCTGCCGCACGCGCGGAGGCGGAACGGCAGGGGCACGTAGTAGATCAGTGTGCAGCGCGAGCTTTAAAGGACGCGGTGCGGTCCTGTGAGAGAGGCATGGGCCCGTGTTCGCAGGCTTCGGCATTGCCGTTCCTGGAACTTCACCGGCTTCCCGATGGCCCTGCGCCTTGGGTTCACGGAGGGCCCGCAAATCCTAAGTTCATGATCGTCGCTGGCGCCTGGTGGCTACTGCGCGAGGTCGAGATCTCCTGTACCAGGGCCAAATTCGTAGTTCCATCTGGCTGTGGCGCTGAGCTGCAGGTCCCTTGGAATTAAGTCGGACCCCGAGGCTTTAGGGGCTGTGCGGACCCACGGCTGTTGCTGCCAATCGGGTAGCCTGGGGCCAATCTGCCCTGTCCACACTTTGGCTTCGCAGGCGCGGTGGCTGAAGGCTCAGTTCCCGGATATGTTTTCCGACGGGATGCCGCTCCCCGATTTGCCCATGTTCCCTGATGTTCAGGGCAACCCGTGCTCGAAGGTTGCGGTTGCTGCAGCCATTGCCAAGGCGGCGGAGCTTTTGGGGTTGCCTCTGCGGGGGCCTGGGGGGGAAGAAAGGTAGACGGGGCATGCTCTTCGCGTGACGGGCGCGCAAGGTCTGTCTCAGGCGGGTCTCGACACTTGGGCAATTCAGTTGCTGGGTCGTTGGGGCTCGTTGGCCGTCTTAGGATATATACGCGGAGCGCCCTGGTCACATTCTGCGCGATGGGCACTGCAGGCATCGCGCGGCGCTGCCGCCAGGGCCTCGGATGATGCGTTCGGGGAGCCTGTCGCGAAACGGCCTCGTAGTTTTTGCAGCGTGCCTCGCGCAGATCAGGTTGGTGCCGAACTCACGGCACAGGTGGCCGAGTTGGCCGCCGCGGTCAGCTCCCTCCGGCTGGAGCCGGAGAGGGAGACCTCCAGCCTTCGCCAAATGTGTTTGGAGGGCCCCCCATTTGTTTTTGTACAGAACCTGCGCTCCTCGGTCGTGCATCGTGTGCAGGTCCAGACATGCCCCTCGGTCTGGCGGACTTCGTGCGGCTGGCAGTTCGGGCTCGCCGGCCATGAGAGAGTTTGGGCCGCGCCCGCATTTCGCAAACTGATTTGCGAGAAGTGTTTCCCCTCGGAGAGGGGGGCCGCTAAAGAAGCTTTCCGCGAATCCGTCGAGGCAGGCGCTGGCAGCAGTGCATAATCGCAGTTCTGGGGCGCGGGCATTCGGGGGGTTGCTTCCCCGTATGCCGGCGATTATGCTCCAGCGCCAGGAACTGCTGCCGCACGAGAGAAAATGCATCAGTTCTCTCTTCTGTTCTCCCTCCTTCTCCTCCCCCCTTCCGTCCAGACGCATGTTGCACCGCTGTGTGGCGCAGCGATATTGTCACGAAATTCGGCTCCCAAATGCGTTGTGTCCCCATCTTTACCTGGGGCGGCTTGGGGGGGCAGGCCAGCGCATTTGTTGGGTTGTGCATGCAATGCATGGAGGAACAAAGGAGCCGGCCGATGGCATTGCTATCGTGGCCATTTTGGCTTCAGTGTCAATTCATTTGACTTCCCCACCACGTCCCTCCCTGGGGCGCGGGCATTGGGGGGGTTGCTTCCCCGTGTGCCTGCGATCATGCTCCAGCGCGAGGAACTGCTGCCGCACGAGAGAAAATGCATCAGTTCTCTCTTCTGTTCTCCCTCCTTCTCCTCCCCCCTTCCGTCCAGACGCATGTTGCACCGCTGTGTGACGCAACGAAATTGTTACGAAATTCGGCTCCCAAATGCGTTGCGCCCCCATCTTTACCTGGGGCGGCTTGGGAGGGCAGGCCAGCGCATTTGTTCGACGATGAGCCCCCGCGCCTCGGCGCGCGTGGCCCAGGAGAGCCGCATTGGGGGCGGGAAAACCGATGGGCAAAAGGCGGCAGTATGAAGGAGTGGCCACGGCGCTTTCTCGCTGCTCTCGGCTTTGGCTCGGCTCTCCCGGGGCCCCGTGGGGGGGGGGGCCTTGGGGCCATGGGCGACGCAGGAAAAGGGAATCGACTTCGAGGACATTCGCGCGACTGGGCTTCCCGCGAAAGCTCGCGCGGGAGCCTTTTTTTTTTTGCGCGGTGCGCCGCGGTGGCGCCCTTCGTAAGACAGCCCACCTAGAAGCTTTGAGTCGGCGTACCACTTCCTCTGCACCTTTCGTCGCATTCTCCGTTGTTGGCGCGCGTCGTCATTGCCCTCGTCGCCCTCGTTTTTCTGCTCCCTGTCCTGTCTTCGGGCCAGACGACAGGGTAGGATAGGGGAAGTGGGGGTGCGAACTTCGCTGCGTGCGGCTAGTTTCCGCCCCGCCGCGAGGCGGGCCCATTCCTTGATACATGGGCGCCTTCCCGCGCCAGGGGGCGCCAGGAGATCCAGCTGCGTGAACCTATTCTCTACCCCACCCTTTGCTGTCCTACCCTTCCGTCCCACCCGATCTCTCCGTCTTGCTCTTCCTCCTTGCTTTTGCCCTTGCCGTCGTCGCCCTCCTGGGCGTCCTGTTATTCGAACGGTAGGTCCTCTTGCTCTGCGTGCTTCTCATCCAGCCTGTCCTCAGATATCCTCCCGTCCCTGGCCTGGACGCAGTGTAAGGTATCTTCCCGCTGACCAGATACCATCCGCCTTCAGATGGGGCCCCTCGTTCACATCTTTTTCTACATCCACTCCTCTAGTAGGAAACAGAACAGGTTCGCCCCTGCCCCCGCCGCGGCCGCCTTGTGTCGCCATGCGTCGACCGCGCCCGCATTCCAATTTCATCGGACGAATAAACCACAACCGTTCTGGCGTCTTCAGGGACCTCGCGTTCGAGTTCGACCAAATGCTTTCAGCATCACCGCCTTCAACATCATCGCCTTCGTGCACTTCCGCCCCATCGCCTTGGCGGGTCCATTGAGTGGGAACGTGCACAACCAATGCCCCATCAGGGACGACATCACCAACATCTACAAGGACCGCTGTGCGATCCATCCCGGGCGTACTCGGACTGTCCAAGCTGTCGGTGCCCCCGCCCGTGGGGTTAGTTTTCGGTTTGAGACAGTAGCTCGACGCAGCGCTCGCATTTGCGGTGTTAACAAGGCCCCGAACTCCTTGGGGCTGTGCCCCGAGAGCCCCTGGATACGCAAGCAGAGAAATAGCATGCGGCGACCGTGTCGCCGGTGCCCGGCGGGGAGGCAGCGGGCAGTGAAGGGCATGGCGACTGGGGCGCCAGCGCTCCGAGGCACCGCGCCTCGGGACCCAACCCATCGCTTTATCTACTCAGACCCGCCAGCTGGGCATGACGGGGTCCTGATGTGCACCCTCCAGACGATAGTGTAGATGGCGGTGCTCAGTGCAGTGACCGCGCGACGTGTGAAGATGATTCCCCTGATTGTGTCGCGGGGTGTTCCGAGCGCCGTGGGCATTCCAGTGGCGCGACGGAAGCGCGTGCCCAGTGCGATGGCGAGGAGGGGCGCATCCGGGGCAGGTATTTTCGGCAAATCATGCAGCGCCGCCGCTTAAGGTCCCTGGCCTCTTGCACCTGTGCGACCAGCGGAGGGGGCTACATTCCGGATGGGAGGCCATCGGCGTCGGCGGGCGCGCCGTCGCAAGCTGCGTCGGTCGCGCGCCACCTCCGCGCCTGAGCGGTTAGTGGCGAACTCCGACCTCGATGGGTTTCGCCGGGCAGACTGCGCCTCGTCGCGCCTGGCCGGCACGGCGCGTGAGTTCGCGCGCGATTGGGCGCCGGCTGTCCTGATCAAGGGCCGTTTCATCGAAGGCGACCCAGTGCCGCCGATGGCCTTCCATGCGCAGTTTGGCCGAAAGATGGGGCCGGCCGGGCGAGGGGGGGCGCGTCGGCAACTTCCCGGCGAGGCCCGACGTCCTCCGCAAGCGGGCGCATCAAGCTGGGGAACTCATGGTCGGCTACGAGGGGCTCAGCTTCCTCCTGCTGCGCGCCGTTGACGTGTCGAACCAGTCAACTTGCCATGTTCCCACGGCGCTGCGACGTGGCCAGCCCCGCGATTAACGTTAAGCTGCTCGCCCGCGTGCCGGGCCAGCTGAGACGCTATTCGGGCGCGTGATGGAGAGATCGCCGTGCAACCTTGCCTCGGCGGCCCGCGCTGCCCAGCGGCATGCGGGCGCGCCCGCGCGGGGGCAGGGCTGGGGCGGCGCGGGCCCCCCCCCGCGCTGGGGTCGGCGCCGGGCCCCCATGCGCCCGCCGAGGCCGCGTCTGCAGGCCGCGCCCCCGGCGCGGCGCCGCCGGCACAGGGGGTGTTCCCGGCGGCGGAGATCGACTCAGGCACCGCCGACGCCGACGCCGCCGCTCATTCGGCGAGGAGATGGCCGCCGACGACCCCGAGCTACGCGACATTCCCGTGGAACAGCGTGGTGTGCACCTCCTCTGGGCTTGCGAGCGCGTCGAAGCGCGCTGGCGCAGCGTCGGCGACCGCGAGCCCGCGCGCCGCGCTCGGGGGGCCGTCGAGCCGAAGGGCGCGGGCAAAGGGCAGATCTTCCGCATTGTCATCGCAGCCCTGTCTGGGAACGACCCCAGGAGACCTTCGCTGGCTTCGGGCAGGGCGAGGGCAAGGGGGCGGGGGAGTTCAGCGCCGCGAGCGTGGGTTCGGGCCGCCAAAGCAACCCCTCGGGCCATGGCGGGGCGCGTCTCAAATGCCGCGAGTGCGACTCCGCGGAGCACCTTGTGCGCGATTGCCCCAGGCGCCGCCGGCCAGGGCGCGCCCCCTCCTCGACGCCTGCGCCTTGGCGCCGCCATCGGCGTCGCCGTTCTCGCTGCTTGCCCTCTTGGGGCAGCGGGGGCCGCCGGGGCCTCCCGGGCGGCGGCCCGCGCCGGGGGCCAGGAGCTTGGGCGCCATAGGGCCGCGGCGGCCCGCGCCGGGGAGGCGGTTGCAAAGGTTCTGGGTCGTCGTCGCCAGGGGCGCGGCGGCGGCGGAGATTTTCGCGGCGAATCCATGGCGGGGCGGGCGGCGGCGCGCGGCGGGGAGGGGGGGGGCAGGAGGGGGCATTGCGGCAAAGCGGCGCATGAGCGGGGGGGGGGGGGGCGCAGGATTGGCGCCCGAGGAGCAGGAGGTGGGGGGGGGCGTGGAGGGGGAAGGGCGTGGCAATTCGTGGTTGCGGTATCTGGGCCGAGCATTCGCGGCCCCCTGCGTGGGCGGTCGTGAGGCGCGGGGGCTCTGAGCGCATGGTTTGTGCACGCTTGTAAGTTGCGTGGGCTATGCGGGCCGTTTGGCCCTCGGGAAATCCGGTATCGCGGGCCTTGGGGCCCCGCGGTCTGCGGGGCTTTCCAGGCCCAATCGTGCATGCTGGGCCGTCGATGGCATCGATCCGCGCCGTTATCGTTGGCTGGGCGGGGCCCCCGTGGAAAGCGCGCGCCCGCGAGTCGCGCGTGCGCCAGCGGCCGCGCGCGCCTTTGGCTTCCAGAGGCCCGACCCCATTTATTTTTCATGTCCCGTGGGCCTTCCGTCCTCGCGAGCATCGCGTGCCCGATGGGCCGTCGAACCGCGCGGGCCGCGTGGGCTCCGCTGGCCGAAGAGGGGGCATCTTGCAGCGATGTGGCCAGTCATTCCTAGTGCCTTCTAGCGGGGGCCAAGTGAAAGTGCGTGGGCCGCGTGCGTTACATGTAGCCTCGCGGGCCGCGGGGTAGTTTTTTTTCCCTTTGTGCGAGAGTTTTCCCGCTTCATGGGAGAATGTTCTCGCGGTCGTAGCCTGGGCGATGCAGGGGTGCACATGTGCGCGGGCGCGCGTGTCTTTTATGCTGGTGTTTCCTGTTTCAGACGGATTCTGTTTCGTAGTATCCGCATTCCCTGTTGCGAGTGTTTCAGCCTGCGCGCGCCGGCTGACCCCCCCCCCCCTGCTCCCCCCCTCCCCCCCCCATTCCCCCCCCTCCCCCCCCCGTTCCCCCCCCCTTCTTCTCGCCCCCCCCTCCCCCTTCCCCCCCCCCCCCTCCCCCCTCCTCTCCCCCCCTTCCCCCTTCCCGTTCCCCCCCCCCCCCTTCCCCCGCGGTGTTCCTTCGCGTGCGTGCAATTGGCCATGCGCAGACAGCAAGAGGAAGGCTGCGCCCGAACAAGTGGCGTTGCGACTCGGGCCCGTCGCGCACTGTTGTCGCGCCCAGGTGGTCGCGGAATGCGCGTCTCCTCGCGGGGCGCTTCGCAGTGCGATGGCGGCGGTTGCGAGTGGCCCGTTGCCAGCGTTGTGCGTTCGGCAAATCGGTCCTCGCGCGGCGGCGGGCTCGACGCAGTGCGCGGTGCGTGCGCCTTGGGTCTGAGTGGCGCCTGCCATCGCAATCCCCGCCTATCCCGCATCGGGGGTGTCTTGCGCTGATCGTTGGACCATTGGGCCTCGGTGTTCCGATTGCCCCCCCCGTGGTCGCCCGGGGCTTCCTCGCGTTTTTTTTTTTTTTTTTTTTTTTTTTTTTTTTTTTTTTTTTTTTTTTTTTTTTTTTTTTTTTTTTTTTTTTTTTTTTTTTTTTTTTTTTTTCCGTGTTGCACTTCGCCTGGGCGTCTTGGGGCGGCGGTCGAGACCCTTATTTGGGGTGGGTGGCGCAGCGTGCCCATGCCCATGTAGAGGCAGTTTCGGTGCGGAGGGGCTTGGGCGGCGGTGCGATTTCTGGCCAGTGCGTGTTCCGATATGGCCAGCGTTTCCATGCGCGAAACATGTCAATTCAAGCGTATGACCACGATTTTAGCGACAGGGCGCGCGCGGGCGTCGCGCGTGATGTCGACTCGGCCGGGGGCGGTGCCGCGGCGGTAGCTGTGGCGTTGGTGGCGCGCGACCACCGCGTGCGAGTCGCATTTTGTTAGGGCTTGTTTAGGGCAAATATTCAAGGTCTACTTCTGGTCGTAGTTTCGCGCGTGGGGAACAGTCGGCATATATTTCGATTGGGCGCGATGCCAGTGCGATCTAGTGGAAACCGGGCGTGCCAGAGGCAAAGCCGCGCCCGCGTCTTCGCCCCGCGTCCCAAGCGAAACATTGCCGCATAATCCGGCACCGAAAACATGTCAAATCGGCATGTGCGGTGGTGGTGGTGGTGGTGGTGGTGATGGTGGTGGTGGGGGGGGGCGGGCGATAGAGGGGGGGGCGAGTGCCTGGGTCGCGATTCCATGTCATGCCCGCGACGCACGCGCTGCGCGGCGCCCGCGTTGGCGATGCCCGCAAGGCAAGGCCGTGCCGTGACTGTGGCGCCGCTTCGCTACTATTGTACTTTTGCGCGCGCCCCATGTGCGTGGGGCTGCGGTATGTCCTCGTTGCCATGTGCGCCCATGTGGTTTCGTCGCCGCGTCGGCGCAGGGCTCGTCATTGCAATCCCGCTCAGCTGCGCCCGCAGCAACCCTCGTGGAATAGTTGCCGGGTTTTGGGTTAACGTTGTTCTGCGCCGTGCTTCTGCATCGAGCTATTCGCAGCGTCGCCGCTGTCGTGCGCTGGCGCAGCGCAAGAGCTGCGCGCGTTCGCGCCCGGGGGCGCGTTGACCGCCAAACGCTTGATTGCGCGCCTCCGTGGGCGAACCTCGCTGTGAGCTAGGCTAGCCCGAGAGCGACCGGCGCGGGGTTGGCCGTTTTGCCCGGGCGAACGCGCAAGCTTTCGGTGTCAGGGGGCGCCTGGAGAAGACAGCGTCCTGTAGTGTTCCCTGGGCCGCCGCGTCTGCACTTGCGAAATTGCCGTTGGCTGCGGCGCGCTGCCCGCATGGCGAGGGGGGCGCCCGTGAATAATGGGGTCGCTCGGCGTTGTGCGCGCGATGCGTGCGTCTGCGCTCTGTCCGCGAGTCCGCGGGCCACGCCCGCCGAGAGGCTCTCTGCCCATCTTCCAGCGAATGCCGCCAGCATGTCGCGTTTCCGTGCTTCGAGAACCAAGTCGTGCAAGTCTAAGAAACTGTCGCCGTGACCTACCAAATGCGACCCCTGGAGTGGGCCCTGCGGTGTCGCTCGAACGTGAAGGTCTCGATTTTCGCAGAGCCCCTGGGCCCCCCCTGGTCCGCGGGGGGACCTTTCTTTCGGTGCGTGGCCCAATGTTGGCCGCATTCGGCCGGTTGCAGTGGTAGATGGGCCAGGTGTGATCGGGCCAGTCTGCCGTGCAATTCCGATGCTAGTGCTCCGTGGCATCTGCGCTCGTAAACTCCTCGTCGCAATTCATTGAACATTATGATGAATTTTTGACGTCGTCTCGGGCGCCGCGTTACAAGACTTCGAGAGACGGCTGAACTCCTTGACGCGGTCGCCATGTGGATAGGCAGGCGCAGATCACAATGCGCGTTCTTGCGCGAAAGGCACCCGTTCACGCCTGGAGGGCGTCGAATTCTTGAAGCGCGGCCCTGTGCTCCTGTGGATAGGGGCCATGGTTTTTCATTTAGCACTTGCAGGTCAACGCCCGTCACTTTCCAATCTGATAGCGGACCAGAATCCACGCTGAAAGAACCATGTGCGCAGGCGCGTTTGTTGAAAGGAAGTGCGTGCAGGTGCGCCCCAGCTTGGGCCGCAACGGGCTCATTCACAGCTTAGACCGCGTAGAGTGCCCCGCGCGGCGTGCGCCGCGTAGAGTGCGCCGCGTCGATTCTCCCTTGTTTTCTTTTCTAACAAGAGAATGGACCCCCCCCCGGACTTATCGCCCCCCCCTGGGGTAGTATGATTTCATATCGATTCTGCGCACTCGCCCATCCTAAATATGAAACCATATCATCCCAGCCAAACCGGGTCCCCCCCCTGAGGTTCCCATGTAAATAAAACAAACACTATGCGGTGACATTTTTTGTTCTAACATAGCACTTTGTCACGAATCCCTTGCAACAAATGAGACGATGTGCACGCGCGCGCGTCGTCGCGCGCGCATGCCGAAATCCTTCAAACACCTTCGGTGCGGGAAGGGTTTCGCAATCGAGTTTCCAAAACAACGCACAAAAACACAGGGTTTCGCACTGCGGGGTTGCTAAACAAGCTTCCGCGAAAGCTCTTGCGAACTCTTGAGAAAACCATTTTTAAAAAGCTTTTCACGAAATGCTACCAAACGGGCTTCGCGCGCGCTCATGTCGAAATCTGTTGAACGCCCTTGCGCGTGTGCCGTCGCGAGAATCCCCCTGCAACAAATGGGACGAAGTGCAGACGCGCGCGTCGTCGCGCGCGTATGCCGAGAACCTTCAAAACCCATCGGTTCCGGAAGGGTTTCAAAATCGGGTGTCCAAAAAATTTACAAACACCCAAGGTTTCGCAACGCGGATTTTCAACAAAAGCGTGCGCGCGCGCTCTTGCGTCGTCGTCGTCGTCGTCGTCGTCGCTGCCCTCCCTCCTCCCGCGTCGTCGTCGTCGTCGTCGTCGTCGTCGTCGCCTACGTCGTCCTCTGTCTTTCCTCTTGTTCGTCGTCGTTGTCCTCTTTGGCGTCGTGGTCGTTTCCGTTGTCGTTGTCGCCGTGGTCGTCCCTCCTCCTCCCTCGTCGTCGTCGTCGTCGCCCATCGTCGGCGTCTCGTCGTCGTCCCTCCTATTTCGTCGCCGTCGTCGTCGTCGTTGTCGTCGTCGTCGTCGTCGTCTTCCCTCCCCCCTCGTCGTTGCCGTCGTCGGCGTCGCCGTCCTTCCTTCTTCTTTGCCGTTCGCGTCGTCGCCGTCCTCCCTCCTCCCTCGTCGTTGTCGTCGTTGTCGCCGTCGTCGTCCTCCGTCCTTCCTCGTTGTCTTCGTTGGCGACGTCGTCGTCGTCTTCGTCGTCGTCGTCGGCGTCGGCGTCGTTGTCGTCTCCGTCGCCGTCGACGTCGGCGTCGTCGTCGTCGCCGCCGTCGTCGTCGTCGTCGTCGTCGACGTCGTCGGCGTCGTTGACGTCGTCGTCGTCGTCGGTGTCGTCGTTATCGTCGTCGTCGGCAACGTCGTCGTCGTCGTCGTTGTCATCGTCGTCGTCGTCGGCGTCGGTGTCGTCGTCGTCGTCGTCGTCGTCGCCGTTGTCGGCGTCGTCGAAATCGTTGGAGACGTCGTCGGTGTCGTCGTAGTCTTTGTCGGCGGCGTCGTCATCGTCGTTGTCGCTGTCGTCGTCGGCGTCGCTGTCGCTGCCAAGTGCCACGTGGTGCCCACCGTCACGGTCTTAAGAGATCTTGCAAACCAAGTTGCGGGTGGGTGGGTGGGATTGTTTGTGCGAGCCAGTGGGAGCGGGGCAATCTCACTGCGAACAGAATTATTAATAGAAGGATAGACTCCCTTTCCGGGTGTCGAGCTGTGCCCCCTGGGGTATTGGCTTGCTATATTTAATTTTTTATATATATTTATATATAATATATATATAATAGAAATATATATATATATTCATATATTCCTTGCACTTTACATATCGTAGATTATTTGAATTTAGATTTTCCAGCCAGCGGTAGCACCCCCCCCCCCCCCCCCCGCCATACTAATAGATGCCTATGCAAAACTTGTGCTTTTTTTTCCACGCGCGCGCACTCGTTTATCAAAAAGCATAAATTGTCAATAATCTCGCGCAACAAATGTGACGGAGTGCGCGCGCGCGCGTCGTCGCGAGCGCATGCCGACATCCTGCAAACAATTCGGTTTCGGACGGGTTTCAAGACCGAGCTTCCAACAGCAAGAACAGAAAGACCGGGTTTCGCAACGCTGATTTTTAAATAAAAAATTAGCGCGCACTCTTGCGAAGTCTGAGGGAAACACTCGTTTTGTTTTTCTGAATGTCCAAAACATATGACCAAACGGGCCTCGCGCGTGCGCGTGCCGATTTTTGTCGAACGCCCTTGCGCGTGCCGTCGCGAGAATCCTCTGGGGCAGATGTGACGAAATGCACTCGAGTGCGTCGTCGCGCGCGCATGCCGCAGTCCTTGAAAAACGTCCGTTTTCGGAGGGATTTCAAAATCGAGTGTCCAGAAGCACGTGCAAGAACACATGTTTTTTTGTCCACGCGTTTTTTTGTTGTTTGAAGAATATATATATTATAGTTTATATATTTATATATATCTATATTTATATATATATATATATATATAAAAAGCGTGCGCGCGCGCTCTTTCGTCGTCGTCGTCGTCGTCGTCGTCGCCGCCCACCCTCCTCCCTCATCGTTGTCGTCGTCGCCGTCGCCGTCCTCTGTTTTCCTCGTCGTCGTCGTCCTCTTTGGCGTCGTCGTCGTTTCCGTCGTCGTTGTCGCCGTGGGCATCACCGTCGTCCCTCCTTTTTCGTCGTTCGCGTTGTCGCCGTCCCCCCTCCTCCCTCGTCGTTGTCGTCGTTGTTGCCGTCGTCCTCCTTGCTCCCTCGTCGTCGCCGTCTTCGTTGACGGCGTCGTCGTCGTCGTCGTCGCCGTTGTCATCGTCGTCGTCGTTGTCGGCGGCGTCGTCGTCGTCGTCGTCGGCGCTGTCATCGTCGTCGTCGTCGTCGTCGTCGGCGTCGCCGTCGTCGT
>CAUYUJ010001106.1:61564-105091 GCA_963575745.1 Prorocentrum cordatum | reverse complement strand
GAGGAGGAGGTGGAGGAGGAGGAGGACGGAGAAGGAGGAAGAATCGGAGGAGGAGAAGGAGGAGGGGAAGGAGCTTCTTGGGGGTCTTTTGAGGGCCTCTTGGAGGGCTTTTTGGGCGCCTTGGGGCATCTTGGGCGCCTCTTGGGACCCTCTTGAGGCGCTCTGGGGAGCCGTCGGGGCGCTTTTGGGGCCATCTTGGAGGGAGTCGATCAAACAAGAGGGGGGGTTTAATTAGCGCCCCCCCTCGGAAGCCCCTAAAATCGCCTCTTGGACCCCTCTTGGAACGCTCTTGGAGTGCTCTTGGGCGCTCTTTGGGCCGTCTTGGGGCTCTTTTGGGGCTCTCTTGGGGCCCTCTTGGGCCATCTTGGAGCCATCTCCAGGCCTCGGATAGCCATCGGAAGCGAAAAGGAGAGAAAGCAAAAATCATTGATTTTCCTTAGGTTTTGGGACGATTTTGGCCTCTTCGGGGCCTCCTTGGGGAGCTGTTTGGCCACTTGGAGTTATCTTGGGGCCGTCTTTGGGCTTCTTGGAACCATCTTAGGAGCCATCGTGAGCGATCTTGCGCTATCTTGAGCCATCTTGGAGCTCATCTTGGGTTCTCTGAGGCGCTCTTGGAGCCGTCTTGGGCCATCTTGGACGCTCTAACTACCCGCGGCCCCCCCCGTCCAGGTCCAGGGGAGGGGGTAGGGGGAGGGGTAAACCCCTCCCCAAGGGGGAAGAGGGAGGGGTGGAAGAGGATCTGCTCTAGACCACCTACGCCCAGAGGGCTGGTGGGATTATACAAAGACGCCTGCAAGATGGAGGAGCAGAAACACGAATGCGCAAACGCACACTTTGGCTTCCGACCCGGCAAGAATGCAACGCAAGCTATTTCCATCGTGCGTCGAATGATTGACGCGGCTTGCGCCTCTGCCTCATCTGGTTTCCTGGCAATTTTTCTGGATTGGGCAAAAGCTTTTGACAGACTCCGACACGATGAATTGATTGCCGCATTGCGCAGATTTGGAATTCCAGAAAGAATGGTGAGTTGTATAGGAGGTATATATTCTGAGCGTTTCTTCATCCTCAAAGACGAAGCAGGCAATTCAACAACAAGAAGACAGAAAGCTGGGATCGCTCAAGGTTGCCCGATGCCCTCATATTTATTTATCATTGTTCAATCGGTCATGTGCTTCGACGTCGACAAACACATGGAAGAATCGACGTCGACTATCAAAGAACCACCTTTCATTCTGGCCACGGACCTCTTGCACGCAGACGACGCAATATTGGTGAGCAGCAGCGCGCGCAAACTACAATCACTTCTGAACGTTGTTATCGAAGAAGGTGCCGCCTACGGGCTAGAATTAAACTGGGGCAAAACAGTTGCGATGCACATCAAACACAACGGCTGTATTTTTGATCCGTCTGGGAACCCTCTCAAAACAGTGGAGCAGACAATTTACCTCGACGCAAAGGCGTTGGCCGCATGCAAACATTCCCACGAAATGAAAGTTCGAATTATACAGGGCGATTATGTTGCCAAAGCTTCTGTATAGCCTCGAATCTAT
Source organism: Prorocentrum cordatum (assembly GCA_963575745.1). Lineage (NCBI taxonomy): Eukaryota > Dinophyceae > Prorocentrales > Prorocentraceae > Prorocentrum > Prorocentrum cordatum. Next base: position 103,541 of record CAUYUJ010001106.1, on the reverse strand, counting down.
ATGGTTGTTGCAATCCGACAAACGTCGTTCGGACGGTTTCCACGCGCGCTGCCTGAGGAAAGTCCATCCCATCTTCGTTTATTAACGCGGAAGTCTTGGGAAAAAAGCATTGCTTCCCGCTCTGAGCGTAATTTTGCTTGATCGGCAAATCAAGCTGCGCAATAGTGTATGCACTTTGCCCTCTGACAATTTGCTTAGGCTAACGTGCATGCCATACTCGCGTGAACCCAGGAACTGAGAACTCAACCGCGGGCTTGGGGGGCCCAAACAACAATGGGCTCGTTGCGTGCGCGATTGCATGGAAGATATGTGGCTCTGATTTCGCCCCCCCTCCTGCCTTCCTCCCTTCCTCGGCCTCGGCTCCTCCCTCCCTCTTCCTGCGCCCCGTGCCGGCGCGCTTTTGGTGCGTCTTTTGTTTTCTTCGGTGCGCATTTGGCGCGTCCGCCCACGTGCATTCTCACGCGCATTTGGCGTGTGTTGCCCCTGCGCCCCAATGCAAAACTAAAAGCAGTTTTGCGTGCCAATGCGCCGTGTAGGCGCCTGGCTACTGTCTGTCAACGCTCTAGAACGGAAAACGCATTGAATTATTCAGGATCCTAAGCATACCCAGTGCACGGGGCAATGCGGTGTCAGTAGGAAAAACGCGGATTTACTTTTGCATGTGACAGTTTATGCAATTTGGTTCATTAATTGCCCTGCGTCAGATATTCATTGCAATCATTGCGTGCCGAAGTACGTGGCATGGAATCAACAATCTATCTGGTTGGTGCCAACGCTGGCATGATCGCGGACGAGGAATGACAATCCAAGCATTCGACGGGGATTTGCGCTTGGATTTCAATATCGATTGTGGGGGCTGTTTGGAGTGGCCTTTCAACGAGCTTTAACGCATGCTGTTTTGAGCAGTTCGCTAACCTGCCCGGCATGCACCAAGAGCCAGCATGATTGCTGGCTGACTTGGAGAAACGCCGCGCCAACCGCACTTATCGAGGACGCACCGCATTTGCCACGCGTTGCGACACCGAAACGGATAGCGACGGCACCTCCATCGCACCATTTTTTTAAAGCGTCGAGGAAGCGTCACGCTTGGCACGTTTTGGAAAGGCCGGAAACAGATAGCGACCGCAATAACAATGCATTCCCGTGGGCGTCGGCCAGTTACCAGGCTTGCTACGTTTAGCGGGCCCGGAACGGATAACGACCGCGCTTCCACCGCATCCCTTGTGGCGACGAAGCCATGGCTACCGACGCTTTGCGAAACCGAAACGGACAACGACCGCGCTTCCAGTACTTCCTCATGACATCGAGAAAATACCGCGCTTGCCACGCCCGAAATTGAGCCGAATCCGTCCCCGCACGCCTAATCTGAGATTCCATGCGCCGAATGAAAGATTCCGCGTATCGAATCAGAGACCCTGCGCGCCGAATCGGAGACCCCGCGCGCCGAATCAAAAACTTTGTGCGTTGAATCGCTGAATCAGAATTCAGCTTGCCGAATTAAAGATTCCGCCTCCGGTGATGTGGCTGATCCGGCCAGCTGATGACCCAATATTATGGCTAGCTGATTTGGTGATCCAGTTGCTCCGGGAGATTAGCTGATCCAGTGATCCGGCAACTTGGTGATCTCACCAACTGATTTTCCAGATCCGGCAACTTAATAATCCGGCTGATTTGGTAATGCGATGATCCGGTGATTTTGACTTGTAACTGGCTGATCTAGTGAATCAGACTGATCTGGCGATCCAGCTGATCCGGTGATCGGGTTAATTGATCCGGCGATCGCCAATGGATCCGATGCTCCAAGATAGTTCTGCTTGCGTAGATTGTTGATCCAGTATCCTGGCGATCCATCTTGAAAAATCTCCAATGGCGCCCATGATTGAATTCTAAGAGGGAAGAGAGAAGGAAGGAATCAACAATCATTTCCATGTAATATTTTTTCAATAAAAAAACGGCATCCATTATGTTTTTTCCAGCAGTTCCGAATTTCGCAATATTTGAATGGTTTGTGATTCGGCGTCTATGGTTTATGATTTGGTGTGCGGCTCATGATTCGTCACGCATTCTGAAATTCAGTTTGGCTGTGATCGTTGTATGTGGTTTGTGGTTCAATATGTAATATTTATGATTCGTTACGTACGGTGCGTGATTCAATCTGAATTATTTGCGAATCGTCGCGCACGGTTTGTGATTCAAATGTTTTCAAACAAATATCTCAAAGATCGACACGCATATTGTTAATGATACACGCAACGACCATGCTGAGCAACAATTCGCATATCTATTGGGGAAGAAAGAGACAAATAGCAGATTGCAAGAATCACATATCAATGTCCAAATGTCAATGGCTGAAATCGGTGATGTTTATTCCCTTATTGCCAGAATCATTATTTAGTTGTTGAACCGGTTGTTCGGTTGCTGAAGGCATTCTTTAATTACCCGGGTGTAAACTCGATAATCCACTCTTGGGATTTCCGAAATTTTCCCAAAATTTCAAAAATTTTACAAGAAATCAAATAAGAATACGGAGACATTCAAAAGAACGTCGAAACAGTCCCCGGTAACCCCATGACGGTTCATGGTGGTTCCCGAAGAGTCCTTTCAAGGCAGTTGTTGTTTGCATATATATATATATATATATATATATATATTGAAAGAAAAAAGGAGAGAGAGAGAGAGACAGAAAAAGAGAGAGAGAGAGAGAAAGAGAGAGAGAACGATTCGTAAAAAATACGCAGCGTTGGTGTTTCACTGTTCAGAACAGCTTAAGAAGGCACACAATGAAACCTACGACGCCTTCAAAAACGGCTCCAAATTGGCCGGAGAAAGCTTCAAGACAATCCAAGAAACGTTCTAATTGGCGCTTGCGGGTGGGTCCTAACGAGTTCACCCAAAAGGCCTTGGTGGGATCTCTTTGAAATGCTGGATCAAATGCAATCTGCGATGGGTTCTGTGGAGTAGTGGTACGGGCAATTACTTTTTGGATCCCCCAAGCGATGACGACGACAACGATGATCACGATGAAGAAAGGGGCCGCAACCATCACAATTCTCGTAGCTGGCGTCGCCGTGGTCGTTTCAGTGTGTGGCTGCTCTCTTCGCGACCGAGCAGGAGGGGGGATAAGGATCGTTTTTAATGGTTTCGGTTGTCGTGTTATCCCGCGGCGGGTGGGCGGGCGCGAGAGCAAACGTGCACGCGCGGGCGCGCGGGCGGGCCTCATTGTCATCGTTATTGTCGTCTTCGCCGTCGCCAACGTTCTCGTCATCATTAGCGTGGTCATGATGGTCGTCGTCGCCGCCGCCGTCGTCGTCATCGTCGTCGTCGTCGTCGTAATCGTCGTCGTCCGTATTCCGTCGTCAATCGTAATCATCATCTTGTTTTTCCGCTTTGGTGCCACGTGCCGAACGCATTCTTGGGTTCTCCATTGCGTTACCACGTCGAATGCAATATAATAATTGTTGTTCGTTATGCAATTTGCCACCTGGCGCGTAATTTTGTTTCGTATTTTGTTCACCGGTCTGTCGCTACACCGTTGCGAATGGAATGGCGGTGTAAGTATTCCCGCCCTGCGGCGTTGCTACATGGCGAACCACCAGGTATCCAACCAATGTTTCTGTTTCGCCCTTCAATCGCTGCCACATGGCAATTCCACTGAAATAGTATTGTTTACCGCCCCACAGGTGTTGCCACGTCGCGAGGGGAATTGGAACAATACATTGTCGCCTCCCAGGCGCTTGTCATGTGGCGAGAAAAATGTAATAATTTAACATCCGCCCCGTAGGCGTTGCCGCGTGCCGAGTACGAGGAGAGAGAGGAGCGAGGAGGGGGGAGGAAAAAAAAGAAAAACTAACGATAAAGGAGAGGATGAGGAGGGAGAGAGAGGAGGGAGGATAACGAAAATGGGGCAGGAGGCAGGAGGAGGGACGAGAGAGAAGGGAGGAGGGAGGAGGAGAGGAGGGTAGGAAGCGAGGGAACCAAACAAGAAAGTGGAAGAGGAAGTAAATGAGGAGGAGGATATGGAGACAGAAGAGGGAAAACAGAGAGGTGGGAAGACTGGATGGACGAAGAGGACGTGGAGGAGCGAGGAGGAGAAGTGGAAAACGAACGAGGAGGGGGAAGAAAGGGCGGGAAGAAAAATAAAAAAGGACCGCAATGCAACGCAGTGCAACTCATTCTGCAACTGCATCCAAAAATAATTGATGCCGGGGTCAAGGGTACACATCCTGAGGGGGGAGGTGGGAAGAAAACGAAGAGCAAGAGGAAGAGGAAGAGGAAGAGGAGGAACATGTCGGTTCTTAGGATTTCGCGGGGGAAAGTCATTGGCGGCATAATGGTGGTAATGAGGGGAAAGAATTTGACGGTTGAATGGGCGAGGGCGAAGGTGATAGGGAAAGAGTTTTTCCGTCGCGCGCCTTGTTGCTGGGGCGCGGTCTGGTGCCCGCGTCCAGCCAGTCAAAAGGGAAAAAGTAACTGATGGGGGAGCGAATGCGCGGGCGGGCGGGCGGGCGATCCGACGGGCGGTCGGGCGAGCGGCCGATCGGGCGGGCGGGCGGGCGGGAGGGGCGGTCGTTGTTACAATTGTCCGTTGTCGTCGTCGTCGTCGTTTTTGTTCGCCGTGGAGTGAGTGAGTCACGTGCCGAGTGGTTTAAGTGTTAGCTTTCGTGGCGTTGCCACGTCGAATGCCATGGAGTATTTCTGTTCGCTCTCTGGTTTTGCCACCTGGCTTTAAAAGTGGTAGTAGCTCAGGGCCACGGTAACAAGAAACAACTATCATTCCTTATTCCGCGATCCTTCTGGTAGCAAAATGACTGTATCTACTGGGCGCTCCAGCAGCTGCGTCCGCATGGCGTCCTTGCACTCATGCTGGCGCATCGCTTGCAGCTTCGCTTCGTGGCGTCATAGGGAGCTTCTTATAATACTTAAATCAAACATTTTGCATGGAGCCGCCGTGCTCTCTTCGGGACACCTGGTTTTGATGCGCTCATAGTTGTTTCGCCCACTCTTGTTCATGCGCATCGGCTTCGCCCACTTTCGCATCAACCGGAATATAACGAAAAGACTTTCAGCCAGGGAAATTGTTGAAACCGGATGAAGCTAAACCAGGCGAGTTAAAACCTGATGGATCTAAATCGGGCGGATTCAAACTGAATGAATTTCAAGCGGGCGAATAAAAACCGGATGAATTTACATCGGGCAAATGATAAACGGATGGAATTAAACCAAACGAGTTTAGACCGGACGAATTTTTACACCGGGCGAAAAAAACATGAAGACAAACGGGTGATCTGAATCGGGTGGATGTTACCAAATGAATGTTTAAAAAATCAGTTAAAACGGGTGAAAGTAAATTCGGGTGGGACACATACTAAGAACGGCTCCCGCCTGACTCAAAACATCCCCGCGATTCATGCAAGACTGACGCTTCCGCAAGACGCCCGCCCGACCCTGTTGTCAGGGCCCACCCGCCTGACCCGCCCCTCGCGACACGCCCGTCTGGTTCTGCCACTTGTTTTCTGCTCCGAACTCCCCTTCTGCTAATCCCTGTCGTGTTCCATCCTACTCTCTTCTCCTTGTCCCTTCCCGTTTCCCTGCCCGTGATTTCGGCGCTGCGCCAACTACACGTGACAGGTAAGGAAGATATGCCCCCAAGGGGGGCACACTCGAAGACGAAGAGGGCAGGTATCGATGGCTTGGGATAGACGTGTTGAAAGAATGGCACGCAAGCGGATCAGAGAGAACAAGCTTAAACAAACTGTTGTTGTTGCTGCTGTTGTTGTTGCTGTTCTTGTTGCCGTTGTAGAAAAAAGATGTTCGTCGCAACATGTATCAATATTCGAATGTTCTTGGTCACCAGAATGTCGCAGATCGAACATTATGCTTTCCTGCTTCAATACGTCAATAGGAACACATATTGTCAATTTCCAGCTTTCTGGCATTCTGAATCAACCTGTTCATGTTTCGAACATGTGTCACGTTTCTTTCAATATGCCGCTCCGGCGATCACATGATCTGCCGCGCCATCGTGTTCTGTTTCGCAATACACTTGTGGTTCGTCAACAGCTTCGCAATTTCATTAGAAACGTCGTCAAAGAAAGCTTCCCCGACTTATTGCATCGCCGCCTTGGGGCATGCTGCCACTGAACGTGGGTTTGTTATCGCCCCCCCAGGGATTGCTAGCGAGACCCAACGCTCCTTACCGAAACCCTTAAAGCCTCTTACTCTCAGACCTACTACAAACACCCGATACAACTTACCCGAAACTGCGTCCTGTGGCCCAAGCCGTCGCCCTGACTGATACCGAATCCCGCTCCGCACGTTCATGTAGGTTACGATTGCCGTGTGCGTTCATTGCGAACGCAACTAATATCCATTACGAACTGCGTAAATCACTCGGTTACTGATGCCGTGAGGTCGGTGTACCTTGTCTCCGAATTCATTTCCCTTTCTCCTCCTCCTTCTCTTCCTCCTCCCCTCTTCTTCTTCCTCCGCTCCCTCTTCCCTCCATTCTTTCTTCCTTGGGGCATTTTGGAAGTTTCTTGAAAGCCTTTGGGTTTTTGTTCTCGGGCTTTTCTGGTACCTTCTTGCGTTGTCGGGTCTTGCCTGGAAATCCGTTGCGCAATTTCGGCGCCTTCTTGGGCCGTCTTGCGCTTCTTTTGGGTCGCCTGGGGGCCCGGTCCCATGCAAAACTCTGACTGCCCCCCAAGCCCATACATATGTATGTATGTGTATACCTTCGCATATCTGTGTATATATGTATGTATGTACGCATGCATGCATGCATGTATGCATGTATGCATGTATGCATGTATGTATGTATGCATGCATGCATGCATATAGGTATGTATGTTTGTTTGTATGTATGTATGTATGTATATATATATATATATAGGTATGGTTGCATGCATGTATGCATGTATGCATGCATGTATGTATGCATGCATGTATGTATGTGTACATATATATACACATATATATATATATATATAAATGTGTATATCTGTATGTGTGCAGTGCTCGTGCACCACACCAACCTGCCATTGACGGTGCCCATTCTGACCGTCACCACGCATTGGCTCAGAGCAAGGATGACTCCGACGCTATGACGGCTTGACGGCTGATGGGGACGCCCGTGATCCTCGGCACTTGTTTAGACGTCGTGCATCCAAAACAACGCAAGAGTAATCAGATGGGGAAGGGGAAGGGGAACATGATGAAGCGGGAACTGTGAGAAGGGTCGCACCGAGAGTTGGAGGGGTATGGTGGTGAATGGAGATGTGCAAGGACGGACAAAGAACGAGGAGTAGGGGTGGAGAAAGCAAGAGTCCCAAATGCCCTCTTGGCGTAGTTGGTCTAACGATATTATGATTTCCACTTGCAGAGCTCCTCTTCCCTGCGGAGAGGGGTGCCCCCCCCCTCCCTGAGATGTTAGGGGTTCCGCGATGCATCAAAACATATGTTTTCCCAATCCTCCTGTGTTGGGTTCCCGCTTTGAACAGGGTACCGTGGTCTCCACTCCTCAACTCCTCTCCTCTCCTCTCCTCGACCTCCTCCTCCTCCTCCTCCTCCTCCTGCGCTGCTCCAGGCTGCGAGCTGCGCAACTGTCGCCACTTTCGCGGGCTCCTGGGAGGTCCAGCGGGGCTGGGGACCTTGCGCACCCAGACGAGACCTCGCTGTGGCTGCGAACTGCGCAGCTGTCGCCACTTTCGTGGGGCCTTGGGAGGTCCAGAGTTTTCGGGGGCCACGCGGATTCGTTGGAGACCTCGCTGTTCCCTGGGTGGCTGCGAGCTGCGCAGCCATCGCCACTTTCGCGGGCTCCTGGCAGGTCCAGCGGAGTCTGAGGCCACGCGCACCCATGTGAGACCTCGCTGCTCCCTGGATTCTGCGAACTGCGCAACGGTTACCATTTTCGTGGGTTCGGGGAGGTCCAGCGGAGTCGGGGGCCACGCGGATGCAGACGAGAGAAGCCTTACGGCCCCCGGGGAGGCTGCGAGCTGCGCAGCTGTCGCCACCTCGTGGGCTCCTGGGAGGCACGGCGGAGATGCGGGCAGCGCAGGTCGTGCACATCTGGCGATCTGTTCATGTAAAGAGCGCTCATACCATTATTCGCCTCGCTTGGAGCAAAGGTTGGGTACGTCTCGGGCCATTCCCAACCATCCTGTGTCGGGCTTTCGTTTTGAATCGAGCTCAGTGGCCTCCAATCCTCCCTCCCTACTCCTGCTCCTCCTGCCTCCTGTCTCCTCCTGCGCTGCTCCCTGGGAGGCTGCAAACTGCGAAACTGTCGCCGCTTTCGCGGCCAACGTGGATCCATCTGAGACTTCTGAGCTCCTCGGGAGGCCTCGACTGGCTACTGTCACCACTTTCGTGGGCTCCTGGGAGTCCAGCGGGGTCGGGGGCCACGCGGAACCATTTGAGACCTCGCTGTTCCCTGGGTGGTTGCGAACTGCACACCTGTCGCCGCTTTCGGGGGCATTCTGGGCGGTCCAGCGGAAGCTGGGGCCATGCGCACCCAGGCGAGACCTCGCTGCTCCCGGGGGGAACTGCGCATCTGTCGCCACTTCCGCGGGCTCCTGGGAGGTCCAGCGGAGCCGGGGCCAACGCGGATCCATCTGAGACTTCTGAGCTCCTCGGGAGGCCTCGAGTGGCTACTGTCACCACTTTCGTGGGCTCCTGGGAGGTCCAGCGGGGAGTCGGGGGCCACGCTGAGCCATTTGAGACCTCGCTGGTCTCTGGGTGGCTGCGAACTGCACACCTGTCGCCGCTTTCGGGGGCATTCTGGGAGGTCCAGCGGAAACTGGGGCCACGCGCACCCAGGCGAGACCTCGCTGCTCCCGGGGTGAACTGCGCAGCTGTCGCCACTTCCGTGGGCTCCTGGGAGGTCCAGCGGGGTCGGGGGCCACGCGGATTCATTTGAGATCTCGCTGTTCCCTAGAAGGTTACGAGCTGCGCACCGGTCACCACTTTCGTGGGCTTCCTGGCGGTCCAGCGGAATTCCTCCCGACCTATACGTAGCATCTGATTATCCGTCAGGGCTTCGCCCCCTGCCGCTGGCCCCCTCTCTATCATAATGGGATATTGTAAGGGCCTCCGGCCAGTGCCGCCGATCCGGGGGGCTCCGGATTCGGTGATCTTCGCGGCTCTGTGGCCTCCTCCCTCTTCGATTATTCTGGTCCTCTTTTCTTCTTTTTTTGGGGGGGGTGCCTGGGGCGGTCCTGGAGGGGGGTCTGGGGAGGGTTCCGAGGGGAGGGTCCTGGGGGCGGCTTATAGATCACCCAAGGAAGGGCTACCCTGGGGCTACCCCTAGGGCCTACCCCTAGGGCTACCATAGGCCTACCCTTAGGCGGCTACCCTAGGCCTACCCCTAGGGCCTACCCCTAGGGCCTACCCTTGGCCTTAGGGCCTTCCCGTAGGGCTACGGCCACGCGTGTCCAGACGGGACCTCGCGCCCCTGGGAGGCTGCGAACTGCGCAGCTGTCGCCACCTTCGTTTGCTCCTGGGAGGTCCAGCGGGGTGGAAGGCCACGCGGACCAAGCCGATACCTCGCGGCTCCCCGGTGCGATATGGATGGGCGCGCAACGCCAGGGATAGTTTTGCTGTGAGCGCGGCTCGAACAACTGGCGTAGCTGTAGGGCCGAGGGCCTTGAAATGATTCAGCGAAAACGGTTGCGGACGAGAGGGGTGGGAGCAGCAAGAGCAGGGGCAGTGAAAGAGCAGGACATCATCTGGCTGCCACGGGGCCCCATCGGGTTTTTCCTGGACCCTCGGGGTCCTCGGGAGCGAGCGCGGCGAATCGCGCTCCTCCTGATTGGTGCTCGGGGCGGCGCCAGGGCGGCGATAATTTCGATCGGGGCTCGCTTTATTATGGCGCGGGGAGAAACATATCTTGCTAATCCGTCTCGCCGGGGAGTGCCAGGCACGGCGCCTCAACGCAGGCTGCCCTCAGGGTGATTTAGCAGGCGCATTGTGCATGCGCCTGCAGGCTCAATTCACGCAGGCTCTCGGCCGAACGAGTCTTATTACTTTGTGATAGGGCGGCTCTAGGCAGAAGCCGCGGTGGCGGAACGAATCAAACGGGGTGATCCTCATCACCGCTGACCAAGAGCGCGCACAAACAAAAACTGAACTTATGCTTCTTACGCGGCAGTGCGTCAAGTGGCCGCGAATGGCAGCGGGTCCGGGTGGCGGCGAACAGAATAACCTCTCATGCGGACTCGCATATCCTTCTTGCCCCATACCGGGGGCTTCGGCGTCACTGGCGTCACGCCGTGAATATGCCTCCAACGATTATCCTGCTCGGTCCTTGCCGCGTAATGCATCCTCGTGAAATGTGGATCATGAAGGCTGACACTGAGACGAAGCCCAGCGCCTGCAGGTCCTGCAGGTGATGTGCACGCCGCGCGGGCAACGGCCACTGCGCACGCCGCGTCCCTGCGCGGTGCAGCTGTTCATCTCCAGCGGCGAGACCGTTGGCGTCGATCCGATCCAGGACGCCATGCTTGCTAACGACGAACTCGACACCGTGGGCGGGGTCGATGGAGGTGATGATGCTGGCAGGAAGCAGTCCTGTGGTGATTTGGCGGCAGCTGGCCTTGGCGACGAGGCAGCGCCTGCTGAACTGTGGGCGGCAACGATGGCCACGTGCGGCGGCGGATCCGCTATGTCCACATCCCCGTCGGCGTCCTCTGGGAAAAATGCTGGGCGCCCGTCGTGGCGGCCGCCCCGTCCTGGGCGATGTCCCCCTGTCGCGCCGTCGGCCTTGGACCCGCTTGGCAGCGGGGCGCCCTCGAGTTCGTTATGGCGCATGATGTGCCGCGCGATCGCGATGCGCCGAGGAACGTCGCGAAGCAGGTGGGGTAGCGAGCGCGCCAGTAATAGCTCAGGTCGAATGGTGATGATGGCGCGGGCTGGCCCTTGCCCCTTCCAGTGCAGATCATCTGGGCCGAAGCCAGCGTGGCAATGTTGGGCTGTTTGGCGGAGACGTCGTGCTTCGTTGGGCCGGAGAAGTCGAGTGGGGCTCCCGTCTCAATGACCATGGTAAGGGCGTCGGCGACCATGCCCCAGGTGGGGGCCCAGGTCCAATGACGCTCGCCGTCTTTAAATGAATTGATGCGACAATGCGGATCCGCTTGCCGGTGGACTGGCCATGGTCCGACTGTGCGTGCGCGACCGGGCCCTGTCGCTATGGACCTCCCCTGGTCGCTTGAGACTAAGGTCGTCGATCTCCTTGAGCGGCTGCTTCGGGTTGTGGGCCTCCGTGAGAAGCTGGCGGGGACAACTGTTGATCCCGCCTCCCTCGAGGGTGGCGCGGCCCCCCCGCGGCCAGCGCCGACGTCGCGGGTCTCTTGGCCGTGCCGAAGTGCCAGGCAATAAGCAGGCAATGGTCGTGGAGGTCTCCATGACGTCGCGCCGGCTGCGGGCGAGGCCCGCGGCCATGCTCCGCCGGCCCTTGACCTCGCCCGCGTTGACGAACGCGGTGTCACTGAAGCCAACCGCCCCGCGCGTCCTTGAATCGATGAGGTTCACGTTAGTGCGGCGAGCGGCGGGGCTCACAGGGTAGGCGATGTCGACTCGTGCCTGCGCTGCTGCAAGCCAGTGCAGTTGCCCGAGAGTGGGGCGGCCGCCTGAGACTTCGTCGCTGGCAACTCGACGAAGTCGACCTGTGCGGCGGCAGTCGACTGAGTGGCGCGCTGATCGTCGGTCCTGGGGATGGTCCTGCCGCAGTACTTGACGGTGCCTTCGACCTCCTTAAGGTGGAGCTTCTTCTCCAGGAAAGCGATGGTGCTTTTCCAAGCGCTGGAGTTGCGGTGCTGGGCGATGAGGGAGTCATCCACGTGGGAGTGTGCCGTGGCGGCCGAGGCCCTGGCCGTCATAGAAGTAGTAGAGGCCCCTTTCGAGCATGCTCTCGATGACGCCATGCCTCCCGAAGACCCGACGCTGCTGGCGCCGAACGGCAGCCGCTAGCTCCTCCACTCGTGGCAACGTTACATCGCCTGGCCGTCGACGGAGACATGCAACGAATTCGTAGGCCCGACAAACTCCAGGGGTGTCTTCGACGCTCCCGAGGATGCGTTGCGCGATGGGGGCAGGCGCCGGATGCGTGGGCAAGGCTGGCGGCACTTGCGGTGCATCCCTGATTCGTGAGCGCTTCTGTGTTGTGGCGCCTGCGAAGTCGATGAACGTGTCCTCGTCGCCTCCTCCGCTTGCGGGCGGTGGCCTAGTGGCGGTGGCGTTCCGCCGCCTCCTCCCCCCCCGGACCTGTGGAGCGTGGTCTGTCTGGGGGTTCGTGCTGACCGGCTGGGGGCCGTCCTGGCGGCGGCGGCGGCCGGTTGCCAGTTGGGGCGTTCCAGACCTGTCCGCGGGGCACGAGCTCCGACGCTGTGGCGCGTCGTAGGTGCCCACGGTTAGCCTTTGCAGTGGTGGGTCGGTGGCTGATCCATGCGTCCGAGGCGCCCTCGGACCCGATGGTGACGCCAAGGCCGTGCCCCTGCAAAGCCCGCTCGCACTTGGGCCTGGAGTTCCCCATCCAACAGTGCATCCGGTCAGCGGTCAGGTAGAATCCACGGGCATGGTGGGCCCCGTCTTCTCGCGAGCGGGCAAGCAGAGCCCGGATTAGGGACTGGTTTAAGCGGTGCTGCCGGATGGAGGTAAGGGCGGCCATCATCATAGCGATCCTCTCGGAGAAGTGCGGGTCGGACACGGCGCGCTCGCGCAATGAAAGCCTTCCCGCGTTGTCCAGCAGGCAGCGCGGCACTCGAAGTCCACGTCCGAATGCCCGCTGAGCTGGTGAATCTGCTTCGGCGCGGCAGCAGCGGCGGCCATTGAACGGCAGCCCATGTCTTCGAGTTCCTTCGAAAACTCCCTTTCGAACTCTCCTCCCCTATCAAATATCGCCCGCTGTGGAGCCCCAAACGGGGGGATCTATATCTGTAGGATCCAAGCAAAGACGAGGTAGGATGTCTTGTGGTCACTGTGCCACCAAAGGTTAAATCCTGCGGCGAGGTCAACCGCGCTCGGGAAGATGAGTTCGTTGCCGGCCTAGTCGGCGAGGAGGAACAGGTCTACTCCGAAGGAGTCTTTGAAGTCCCTGTCCAGCTTGATTACTCTGGGAAGGTGCGGTAGGAGTCGCTTACCGGCGGCGCAAACTTCGAAATGCAGGTTGAGAGCCATCTTAACCGCTCTCTGGAATCCACCAGCGATGCGGATCGCGCGGGCCAACGAATCGTTGGCAGGGTGCCCCGTGTTGACGTGTAGCTGCATGATGGCGGACTTCAGGGTCCGCTCCTCCGCTGCCGTTCGTGCTGGCTTTGCTGGAGCAGCTGTTGCTGGTACTGTTCTTCTAGCAACCGTTTTTTATCGTTCGCCGTATTGGGCTCGCTTCGCGCGGGAACTCGTAGCTGACTTGGCCAGATCGGTCTTTATAGCCTGGCTAACCGTGTGCAGCAAAATGCCGCTCTTGTTACTGACAATGACCAGCCGCTTGCTGGCGGTGAGCAGTGGCGTCGTGCCCTTCCTGAGCGTCCGTGCCTGCATCTACTCCTCCTCCGCGATGTTAACCTCGTTCGGCCCGTTGAGCGTGACTGGGGTGCCAAAAGCACAGTCAGGGCAACGCCCGAAGTGCAGGCGCTGGTCCCCTCAGGGCCCCCCCAAGGGGCCAACATCCCTGAACAACCTAAGAAACACACACACACACAAAAACACACACAACAACACACGCGCACACACAAACACACACACACACACTAACACACACAGACACAGACACAGACACAGACACAGACACAGACACAGACACAGACACAGACACTGACACACACACACACACACACGCACACACACACACCACATACACACACACACACTGCACACACCACTACACACACACTGCACACACTGCACACACTGCACACACTACACGCACTACACACACTACACACTACACACTACATACTACAAACTAACACACTAACACACTGACACACACACACGCACACACTAACACACACACACACACACACACGCACACGCACACACACACACACACACACTACGCACTACACACTACACACTACACACTACACACTACACACAATACACACTACACACTACACACTACACACTACACACACACGTCTTCACACACGTCTTCACACACATGTGCACGCGTTCACACACATTCTCACACATTCGCACACGTTCGCACACATTCACACACATTCGCACACAATCGCGCACATACACACATTCACACACAAACACACACGCATACACACAACTACATATATGATTGTGGCATTCTCGCCTTTTCGCTTCTGATTCCTTTTTGAAGCCTCCAGATGACCCAAGAGAGGCCCACGGGGGCCTAAGGAGCCCCCCAGGCGGCCTGAAGAGCGCCCGAGAGCGGCCCAAGAGCGCCCCAAAAGGCCTCAAGAGGCGATCTTGACAGCCCAAGGGGGGGGGGGCAACATGGGGGACCCCCCTCTTTTGATCGGTGGCCTCCAAGATGGCCCCAAGAGACCGTCCAGGGCTCCCAAGGAACCCCTAAGAGTGCTCCAAGAGGGACCCAACAATCCTTCAAACGAGTCTCAAGAGAACTCCAAGAGGCGTTTTTGAGGGTTCTGTTCTTGTTCTGGTTGTCCTCCTCCTCCTCGTCCTCGTCGTCTTTGCCCTCATCGTCTTCCTTTTCCATTTTCTCCCTTCGTCGTCGCCGTCGTCGTCGTCTTCGTCGTCGTCCTCCTTCTTCTTCTTCTTCTTCTCCTCCTCCTCCTCGTCCTCGTCGTCTTTGCCCTCATCGTCTTCCTTTTCCATTTTCTCCCTTCGTCGTCGCCGTCGTCGTCGTCGTCGTCTTCGTCGTCGTCCTCCTTCTTCTTCTTCTTCTCCTCCTCCTCCTCCTCTTCCTCCTTCCCTCGCCCCCACGCGGGCCCCAGGGGATGGCCCGAAGATGCCCTCCACAACCACCCCCCTGGCTCCCAGAGATCTCTGGTCACCCTGGTTGCTACATGTATCTCTTCGTCCCTTTTCGCGTCAACTCTCGCGGGCAAGGTTTCTGAATTGGCCGGTGGGAATGCGCGGAGCGTGAAGAATACCTACACTTTTGGTTCCCCGCCTCCGCCAGTACTGTGAGAAACAATTGGCTCATCTGTATGGTCGTACTGCGGGAAGCGGTACGCGTTGCCATGCCTGTCGTGCATGGGGTGACATGCGAGCGAAAGGGCAATGCTCAGAACAATAACTTGCATTCAGCTGCAGCTTACAGGGAAACGTCACGTGTGAAGCAACGCAGCGTGGATAAGGCGTCGCTCTGCAGTTACAACCCATGCTACTTTTTGGAACCGACATGAACTTGCACTTTAAACCACAGGAATTCTAGGGCGTCCTGCTCGGAAGATACACATCGCTCCGCAGCTCAAGGGAGTCAGCTGGGAAAACAATATCATGTCTGGCGGACCTCGGTAATACAACCAAATCCACTGAACTCCGCAAACCATATGTCTGCAAAACCGCTGCCGTGCTACTTGCGCTAGCTTCCCCATGGACCTCCCGCGAGGGAGGACATCGAGGATGACGAGGAAGTTTGAGCAGGAGGAAGATCGAATCTCCATTTGTTTGGGCGTTTCGGGCCGTCTTCTTGGCCTGCTGATGTCTTTAGAAGCCTGCAAGGTCCTTCAGACATTTCTGGACACCTCAGAAGAATCGGCGGAAAAAAGGTCAACCTACGCACACTGGCGAGGGAGCTCGTTAGGAAGCGGCCCGCCAGCGGCTGTCAGCCTGGTCGTAATGAGGAAGAGGAATAAGAGCAACATCGGGGGGAGAGGGAGGCGTAGATGGAAGAAGGAAGGTTGCGAATGAGGAGGATCAGATGGTGGAGGACATCGAATAAGGCAGGGGGTGGAGCAGCGTCATCCAAGGAGTGTGCTCCGAGAAGGTCGCCTCCAAATGCCACCAGGGCGTCAACTCGAGCGCCGGGCCTGCCGGGAAGGAACGCCCAGCGCCGCCGAGCAGTACATGGGGGTACGATGGCCTCTGGACCCCCGCCCCACGCTGAACTTCAACTCGACGCAGGCAGGCACATCCTGATCCTACGACTCCGGCCAGGGAAAAAACCCGCGAGGCGTAAGCAGACGACATATTGTTTTTTCCCCTGGCGCTTTTCCCCGGTTCTGGCCTCCGGGTGCCGCTTTCGGGCCCCAGGATCGTCAACAACAGTAACACGGGATATGTCGACCCCTATCCCAGGCTTCCTGCGTGTAGGTTCGGATGGACCAGAAGTTCTGGGCCCAACCCTGGGATTGTCTATCCTCGATAAGGGTGCGCCCGAATAGCTCCCTCAAGGAGTTCTCCCTTTGTCTGAGCGGTCAAACCTTTCAGGCGGAACTCGGGATTTGGGGGAGGAAAATCGCCCGCGAAACAGGTCTGGGATGAAATGCTGCCTGTGACGGAGTGCCCGGGAGCTCTGGGGCTACAGCATTCGATGCGCCGGTCTGCTGCTGCCCTCCCCGCCGAAGGAGCGAAACTTGCCTCTCCGCAGAAGCCCCCTCGAGTCATGGACAAAAACACGACGGAAGATTCTTCGTCATTTTCGGCCTCTGGGGGCCCTCACTGGGCCTCGGGACTGTCAAAGAACGACTCAATATGAAAAACCAAGGGAACTGGTCGAGACCTCTGGGGATCGACGTTATGACAAAATCATATCATGACGTTGGGGGTCTTGGTCCGCAGGGTCCCCCTGAGGTCACAGGTGCCCCGAGGCCCCTGGAGTCTGCCGAGGGCGAGCAGAAAAACACCCAAGCTCGTGCCTGTCCTCGGGCAGAAGTCGCTGCGAACTGCGCAACTGTCGCCACCTGCGTGGGCTCCTGGGAGGCACGGCGGAGTGGAGGGCTACGCAGATCCAGGCGGGACCTTGCAGCTCCCTGAGCGGCTGCGAATTGTGCATCCGTCCCCACTTGTGTGGGTCCAGCGGCGTTGGTAATCACACAGATCCCTGCGGGACCTCGCGCCTCCCTGGGGGGCTGAGAACTGCGCAAACGTCGCCATTGTCGTGTGCTCCTGTGAGGCACGGCAGAGTGGAGGGCCACATGAATCCAGGCGGGACCTCGTTGTGGGTAGTCACGCAGATCCCTGCTGGACCTCGCGCCTCCCCGGGGCGCTGCATCTGTCGCCACCTGCGTGGGCTCCTAAGATGTCCAGCGGGGTGGGAAGTCACGCAGATCCATGCGGGACCTCGCGCCTCCCTGGGGGCTGCGAACGCATCTGTCGCCACTGTCGTGGGCTCTTGGGACGTTCAGCGGAGTGGGTAGTCACACGGATCCCTGCGAGACCTCGTGCCTCCTTGGGGGACTGCGAACTGCGCAACTGTCAACTCTTTCGTGTGCTCCTTGGTGTTCAACTGAGTGGATAGTCATGCAGATCCATGCGGGACCTCGCTGCTCCCCGGGGGGCGCTGTACTTTAGCGCTCGGCGCTGCCCTTGGAGTCCGATTTCGCCCCGCCCCCCTGCTCAGCTGCCTGCCGCCCGCAGCAGCAAAAGGGGTGGATCAGGCAGATGTAGCGCGCGGCGCTGTTACTCTCACCAGTCTGTCTCCATCCTCCTTGTTCTCCTCCCTCCTCCCCCTTCCCCTCCACTTCTACTCCCTGTTCTATGTTCCTTGCTGTGCTTGTCGTCGCCGTCCCTTTTGCCATCTGGGTTCCGCAGCTGTGCGACGCGCGTGGCCCCACGTTTTGGCGAACACTTTCAGAATGCTGCGTATCTCGCAATGCGTTCTTGTGGATGGAGCATTCATGCGCTCAACCGCCTCGCATGGAGAAGGGGTTGGGCACGTCTCGGGTTATCATTGATTTGTATTGGTTTGTGCTTGTTTGTGTTTGATTGTTGCTTTCGTTACTGAAGATCGGTTTTTCCTCTGGTTTGGCCTCCGAAGAGCTCTGGAAGCTTCGGAACTTCGGGGAGCTCCAGAAGGGGATCCTGGAGATGCAGGGGCTCCCAGGGAACCGCGGAGACCCAGACCTGGCGGACTGCCCTGCGCGTGGGGCCCGGGACGGGGCAGCGACACAACGTTGAGGGGCAACGACAAGGGGGGAATGGCACAGAGGGGGGATGCATCGACCTGGAATCGGCGATACGTCGCCGATGGATCGGCGATAGGCCCCCGATAATGAACCCGCGCCTTCCTGGGCGGGTTGGGGCTGTCAAGCCCCTATCGGCGATCAGTGGGCGATTGGGGGTCGATGCATCCCCCCTATGCCTGTCCCCCCCTATCGTTGCCCTTGAAACGTGGGTATCTAAACCACACGGCGCGCAACCTCTCGGCGGCGAGGAGACCAAATTTGCCTTCTCTGCCGCGACTGCCCGGCCGGCTCGGGCAGACATGTACTTCAAGCCGCTTCTGGATTGGGCTTGATATCCTCCCCCAACGAATTCTCACACAAGGCTGAACCTAAACGGTGTTGTTTGTGTTCGTTTTGTTTTCGTTTTCCCTCGCTTGTGTCTCGAATCCGCCTTTACCGCAAAACGAAGTCGAAACGAAAACGGCCCACGAAATCGCCCAGAACACCGTTTAGGTCCAGCCCTGTTCTCACCTTACGGTCATGAACTTTTGCTCAGCGTGTCGCGGCGGCGGCCCCGGAGACACCCTATGCCCCGCAGGCGAACACCGTGCCGCTCCGCTCCGCTCCGGGGGGCGGGGGGCTGGGCACGGCTCGGGAGGTTGACGCTCGGGAGTTGGTACGTCGATAGCGTGCCGCGCCGAAGCGCGGTGGGCCAGAACCCGCGGCGGGACACGCTGAGATAACCCTGGGAAGCAAACAGTAAACCCCCCGGCGATATCGCTAGCACAGAAAATAAAATAAAAAATTATTTTGGGCGGCGCCCTCCGGCGATATCGTTAGCACATAAAAAAATTAATACAATAATTAATTAATTTGCCCCCCCCAGGCCCGAAGCTGGCGGCAACGTGAGGCGACAGCCTGAAGAACCAAAGCGCACGAACGCTTCCCAATGGGTTCCCGCCTAGAACACAGGGAAACTGACGCGCATCGGAAATCAAAGGTAAATTAAAAACGACAAACAATGAAATCGCCGCAAGCAGCTATACTTGAAAGGACCCCCCAAAGGAATCCCAGAGGAATCTCAGAAGGAAGCCCACGCAGAATCTCAAAGGAACCCTATTGGAAATTCATCGCAATCTCAAAGGAACCCCACAGAAATCGCAAAGGGATCTCAGCGGCAGCTCAAACGAACCACGAAGGAATCTAAGGAATCTGGAAAACGCGGGCTCGCGTGGACATAAGCAATCCCTATTGCGACGGCACTAGGGAAATTGATTATTTCAGGGGATCCTATGGGAGAGTCCACGGAGAGATATCGCAGACGGATTCCGCGAACCCCCCCGCGATATGTTAGCACATGTATTGAAAATAAAATAATCCACAAGCGCCGGAGGTCGATGTGATGCTCCCTTCAGGGATTGTCGAAGGAATGTCAGAGGAACTTGAAAGGACCCCCAAAGGAATCCCAGAAGAATATCACAAAGAATCCCACGCATGATATCAAAGGAGCCAATGGAAGTTCAAAGCAATCTCAGAGGAGCCCAACAGAAATCGCAAAGGCATCTCAGCGGCAGCTCAAACGAACCACGAAGGAATCTAAGGAATTTGGAAAACGCGGGCTCGCGTGGACATAAGCAATCCCTATGGCGACCGCACTAGGGAAATTGATTAATTCAGGGGATCCTATGGGAGAGTCCACGGAGAGATATCGCAGACGGATTCCGCGAACCCCCCCGCGATATGTTAGCACATTTATTGAAAATGAAATAATCCACCGGCCCCGGATGTCGATGTGATGCTCCCTTAAGCAATGGGGCATCAAAGGGATATGACCGGAACCTCAAGGGACCCCCAGAATAACATCAAAGGAACACCAGAGGAGTCTCAAAGGAGTCCCAAAAGAATCACAATGGAAACGGCAAGGAATCTCAAAAGAAGCCAATCGGAGTATCAAAGGAATCTCTGGGGAATCTCACAGAAACGCACAGAATCACAGGACGCGACTCTGGGCAGGTGTGCCTTGTCGCTGGGCTCGGGGGAACAAGGGGACCGGGCATTCAGAGGCTTGTGGAGGCCTTTCTGGATGCCTCCTGGGAACCTCCGGGGACCTCCCCTCCGCGGACCTCTGGTGACCTGCGGGGGATATCGCTTCCGCCCCGGCCCCGGTGCCAGAAGCGTTATAATTTCCTCTGATGAGGGGGGGGGGGGGGGGGGGGGGGTTTACTGATTGCTTCCCAGGGTTAGAGCTTCCGACCACATCGCTTGTTGGCTCGGCAGCGCCAGAGGGCCTGCGCCTCTCGTGCGTCCCGGGCGCCGCTCGCCTGCACCCCGGCCGCGCCACGGGCGGTGCGGCAGACCACTCGGATGCCCGAGCCTGGCTGCCGAGGCCAGCCTGACTGCTCTCAGCCGCAGCGGGCCTCGCACTTTTGGTATGTGGATCTCTCGAGCTCTCCGCCGCCTCGGGCGGTGTGCGGTGCGAGCAGGAACGCAGCAAAGCCGCAGGAAAGCGCGGCACTGACAGTGCAGCTCCGCACACGTGACACATGTTAACGAGCAGGAGCTGGCCATCGCTCGGACGTGCATTCCCTGCGCTTTTTTCGGTGTCGTGCGTGGCTTCTGTGCCAAATGATCAAGGATCCTCCTCGATGGTCCTCGCCGAAGGAAAAATGCACACGTCCGAGCGATGCCAAAGGAACACAGCTCCGTCCGTCTTGACCACCCCACCCGCGCGAGCACACCGCTCGGCGGCGCGCCCAGGCGGGAAGCGAGGGGGGGGGGGGCAGCCTTCCGAGAAGCCCTCCGCGCCTTCGGGGAAGGCTCAGAAAGCTGCTCAGCAGTCTGGAGGCAGCGAGGCGGAAACGGGGAAGGCGGGAATGGGGGGGGCGGGGATGGGGGCGGGGATGGGGGCGGAGGAGGAGGAGGAGGAGGAGGAGGAGGAGGAGGAGGAGGAGGAGGAGGAGGGCGAGGAGGAGGGCGAGGGGGAGGGGGAGGAGGAGGAGGAGGAGGAGGAGGAGGAGCAGGAGGAGGACTGTGTGATCAGATGTCTTGTTTCGGAACGCTCCGGAGATACATATCTGAAAAACATCTTCCACAGGCGTCCTGGAGATTTCGCCAGGAACAGCTCTACTCCCCAGGAACTGTCTCCCTGGTCGGAACTTCCTGACCACAAGTCTGGAGGCCTTCTGAGCCTTCCGAGAACGTCCGCCCCCTCTGCTTTCAGATCATAGCTCGGGCGGCCGTTCGTGACGATCCGGGCATCCCCGGAGCGCCCTCGGCGAGGCGCAGCAGTTGAAGAGCGGCCCGAGGCTGGAAAACCTCCAAGAACCAACGAAAACGCCAGTCAACCTTGAACCTCGAAGCCGAGGACCACTCACTTCCCCCTCGGGTTCGCCGCCGAACCGAGAAGCGGCGCGCCTGTCCGTCACGAAGGCGCGGCCGTGGGCGTCGTACTGCACCTCTGGGGCCCGCCTGAGAGGGGAGCGGTCGGGGAGGGGAGCGCTGCCCCTCCAGCAGCTGGCCTGGAGCCCTGGAGAACAGGAGGCACTTCCTCGTCGTCGTCGTCGTTATCCGCCTCCTCCTCCTCCTCCTCCTCCTCCTCCTCCTCCCCGCTTCGCTCTTCCCTCCTCCTCCTCCTCCTCCTCCTCCTCCTCCTCCTCTTCCTCCTCCCCTCTTCGCTCTTCCCTCCTCCTCCTCCTCCTCCTCTTCCTCTTCCTCCTCCTACTCCTCTTCCTCCTCTTCCTGGTCAATTGATCCCCCTCCTCGTCATGAATGAGTCCCCGTCCTGTTCCTCACCTCTCCTCATCGTGCCTATCTGGTGACCGGGCTGTGGGGAGCCTACCCGGTGACCAGCCTCACGTGGACGACGGGGCTCCTCCTGCTCCTCCTCCTCCTCCTCCTCCTCCTCCCTCCTCCTCCTCCTCTCCTCCTCCTCCTCCTCCCTCCTCGTCGTGGTCCTCCTCCTCCTCCTCCTCCTCCTCCACAATTCCACAATCTGAATACTACTCTCCTTTCTCCCCTGATCACGTCCGAAAGATATCCTCCTCCCCTCCGCGTGCTGTTTTTTACCCAAGATTCCCGAGAGTTTGGTTTTCGTTTGCTTTTATTCAGAATGTTGCTCCCGCTGAAGCGCTGACCTCATTTTCGGGCTTCCGCTCGTTCCGAACTCCTGCTGCAACGTTGGCCTCATGTCCGCGCTTCCGCTCGTCCCGAATCGTGCTCCCGCTGCAGCGCTGACTTCATTTCCGCACTTCAGCTCGTCCCGAATCGTGTTCCCGCTGCAGCGCTGCCGCAGTTATTTCCATTGCCATGCCGCAACATGGTTTCCGGTCTTTCCAAATAGGCCCCAAATATAGAAAATGGTCTCCCGACAAAAACAATCGGAAGTGATTACAGATCCAGTGCCGATTCGTTGATTTCTGGGGCCGCAGAAGCCCCCCCACTTTGGGGCGTCGCCACGCCATGCTATATCATGCTACGCATTGATCTTCAACACCAGGCTACGCCATGTCATGCTATGTGCTATGCCATGCTGCGACATCCAGCTGTGCGAACAGAGAGGAGATCTGCCATGGTAAGGGATGGGAGGGAGTGGTAAGGCGTCAGATATGACGCGAGCGCACCTAGCTTGTCCTCCTCCCCCTCCCTCCTCCTCCTCCTCCTCCTCCTCCTCCTCCTCCTCCTTTTCCTCCTCCTTTTCCTCCTCCTGTTCCTCCTTCTCTTCCTCCTCCCCCTCCTCCCCCACTCCCTCCTCCTCCTCCTCCTCCTCCTCCTCCTCCTCCTCCTCATCCAGCTCCTTCTCCTTCTCCTCCTCCTCCTCCTGCCCCTGTCTCTGTCATCTATTTGCGGTAATCACAGGGTGGCGCAGATTTCTCGATCTTCTTCTCCCCAACCGTCCTCGAACAGCTTACCAGAATCATGCGATCGCGTGTCGACATCCCACAATGCAGCCAGAACCAGCCAGCCAGGCTCCGTCTTGGCAGGCCTCGCGGCCAGTGCCAGCCGACGCCTGGCAGCCAGCCAGTGCGGCCAAGCGCAGCCACTGCCAGCCCGCCAGCCCATGCCCTCCTTCTTCTCCTGACCCCGTCCAGCCCCAGCTCCGGCGTCACGGCTCTCCCATGACGTGGGCTCCCAGAGCTCTCGAACCCCTCCCCTGGGCTAGTTTTTCATCCTCTTGTCTATCGTGGACGCTCCCAACGCGCCGAGCGGGCCTCCGAAGCTTCCGGCGGGAGGACCCGTCCGTCGCGATTTCTGCGCGAGGCCGCAGCTCGGACCTCCGCGCTGCCTGGCGCCGCCGCTCGCACGCGCGGTGCGCGGGCGCCGTGCCGCAGGGCCTCCGCGAATGCCGCGGGCGGACGCCGATGGCCGCCGAGGCCCGTCGAAGGAGGAGGAGGAGGAGGAGGAGGAGGAGGAGGAGGAGGAGGAGGAGGAGGAGGAGGAGGAGAGGGAGGGAGGAGGAGGAGGAGGAGGAGGAGGAGGAGGAGGAGGAGGAGGAGGAGGAGGAGGAGGAGGAGGAGGAGGAGGAGGAGGAGGAGGAGGAGGAGGTAGAGGAGGAGGAGGAGGAGGAGGAGGAGGAGGAGGAGGAGGAGGAGGAGGAGGTAGGGTAGGGTAGGGTAGGTAGGGTAGGGGAGGGGAGGGGAGGGGAGGGAGGGGAGGGGAGGGGGGGGAGGGGAGGGGGAGGGCCGCCGACGCCGGGCCGGCCCGCCCGCCCCCGCCTCCGCCCGCCCAGCGCCGCTGCGCAGCCGCCGGCCAGCAGCCACAGCGGCCACGCCGCCACGACGTTGTACACCGCGGGGGGGCGGGGGAGGAGGGCACGCGGCACGCATCGAGACGTCGGGCCGCCGACGCCGACGCGCGCGGCCGACGGCCTCCTCCTCCTCCTCCTCCTCCTCCTCCTCCTCCGCCTCCTCGCCTCCTCTCCCTCCTCCACCCTCCCTCCGCCTCCTCCTCCTCCTCCGCCTCCTCCGCCTCCTCCGCCTCCATTCCTTTTCCTTATAGATAACTTCTTCCTGTCGCACCCCGAGCCCAGTTTTTAGGGCAGGCTGGGCGTTTCGCCTGACTTCCTCACCATTTATGATTCTGACGCTTTAAAATGGTTTCGCAAATGGAGGGCGGGTGGTTTTCAAAATGTGGCTCTCGCCTGAGCGCCGTGCACACTTATTTTGAACAGTTGCAATTGTTTCACGGATTGACGGTGGGTCGTTTTCAAAATGTGCCTCTCGCCTTAGCGTGGCGCACATTCGTTTTAAACAATTTCAAAACAAACTTCAAAGATTGAAGGCGATTCCTTTTCAAAATGTGGCTCTCGCCTTGGCGCGGCGCACTTTCGCGTTAAACATTTGCAAGCGTTTTATGGATTGAGGGCGAGTCGTTTTCAAAATGTGGCTCTCGCCTGAGCGCCGCGCACACTCGTTTTAAATATTTGCAAGAGTTTCACGGATTGACGGCGGGTCGTTTTCAAAATGTGGCTCTCGCCTTAGCGCGGCAAACATTCGTTTTACAAATTTACCAAGAACGTTTCACGGATTGAAGGCGGTTCCTTTTCAAATTGTGGCTCTCGCCTTAGCGCGGCGCACATACGTTTTTTTTGAACATTTGTAAGAGTTTCAGGGATTGAGGGCGAGTCGTTTTCAACATGTGACTCTTTGCTTAGCGACGCGGACATTCGTTTTAGAAATATTCAGAAATTTCAAGGATTGAGGGCGAGTCGTTTTCAAAATGTGCCTCTCGCTTTAGCGCCGCGCGCATTGGTTTTCAACATTTGCAAGAGTTTCTCGGATTCCCATCGTCAACGTACCAGAAATGGTGTTTGGAATGATTCAGGATTATGCGGGTGTAACGGTTGCGTTGGTTCTTTGTGTTGGAATCCTAGGATTGGCGTTCTGGTGCGATTCAGGATCGTCAAGACGCAACAGTCAAGTTGATCCATGGCGTTGGAATCCCGAGAACAATGTTTTGGCATGCTTCAGGGTCTTCAAACGGGTGTTCTCCAACGAGGCAGTTCCATCAATGGACATGAACCGTTGCATGGGGCCTGTGCAGAGGGAGCTTGGAGGAAGGGCTTACTCCAACATCGTTGATGACTCTTGGGCTTACACTGGTCCTCCTCCTCCTCCACCTCCTCCTCCTCCTCATCCTCCTCCGCCTCCTCCTCCTCCTCCTCCGCCTCCACCTCCTCCTCCGCCTCCGCCTCCGCCTCCGCCGCCTCCTCCTCCTCCTCCTCCTCCTCCTCCTCCACCTCCGCCTCCACCTCCGCCTCCGCCTCCACCTCCGCCTCCGCCTCCGCCTCCGCCTCCGCCTCCGCCTCCGGCGCCGGCGGCAGGCGCTGAGGCTCCTGGGCGACCCGCGGGCCCCTCGGAGGGCCCCTCGGGCGGCGCGGGGAGAGGGGGGAGGGGGAGGGGGGGGGAGGGGAAGGGGGAGGGCAAGCTAGGTGCGCTCGCGTCATTTCTGACGTCCTACCCCTCCCTCCCATCCCTTACCATGGCGCTGATTTTCTCTATCCGCGGACGCGTGTCGTAGCGGACCTGTGGCTCCGCGCGCGCGTGCGTAGTGGGTGGTGGTGCGCGTGCGTGCGTGCGTGCGTGTGTGCGTGGTTGTGGTGGTGGTGGTGGTGGTGGTGGTGGTGGTGCTGCTGGTGGTGGTGGTGGTGGTGGTGGTGCTGGTGGTGGTTGTGGTGGTGGTGGTGGTGGTGGTGGTGGTGGTGCGGCGCGGTGGTGGCGGGCGGATGGGCGCGCGAGAAAGAGGCCCGCGCTGGGGCGAGAACGCCATCCTGAACGACGGAGGCCAAACACCGATCCGAAAATGAGGCCCACGCTGCAGCGGGAGCACGATTCGGAACGATTCGGGAGCAGAAATGAGGCCGGCGCCTCAGCGAGAGCAGCATTTCGAAAAAAACGCAGGCGAAAACAAAACTCCGGGGAATCCTGTGTGTAAAAAACAGTACGCGGGGGGGGTCTAATGCTTTCAGGCCGCCATCGGGGGAAGAGGGAGAGTAGTATTCGTATTGAGTAATTGTGGAGGGGGAGGGGGAGGGGGACAAGCCAGGTGCGCTCGCGCCATCTCTGACGTCCTACCCCTCCCTCCCATCCCTTGCCATGGCGTAGATCCGCTCTCTACGAGCCGACGCCGCGACAACATGGTGACAGAGCACGACCGTAGCCTCCGGCACTTCTCGGCCGCCCGCTCGACCTCCGAGGGCCCCAGATCCCGAGACAGGGGCGAGAACGCCCGTTGCGGAAGATGTGCCGCGCCCGGTTCTCGAGGGGGGGAGGAGGAGGCCCTCCTCCTCCTCCTGCCCCTCCCCCCCGTACATCTCACCATCCACCAGGGCGACGAGGATGTGTACAGTCGGGCTCTTGACCGAAGGAACCCTAAATAAGGAACGAGGCCCCTTCTATCCACAAGTTAACTTCGATGTCTCATCGGAAGCCAAAGGAAAACCCGATGCAAGCTGCGAAGCAATCAAGGAACACGGAGCCCCTCCCCAACGAAAAGGGTTCCTTCTTCAGGGCCCCGACTGTATGCAGCCCACGCGTGGAGAAGAGAGGGAAGGGAATAACAGCACCACCAACAGGCGACACCAACACTCGGGACCCCCCGGCCCAGCAGGTCCATGCCCCAACGAGCCAAGTCTGGCCGCGGCGACGAGAACCCAACAGCCAACCCCGGCACACACGGTCAACACCAAACAGGGCACGACAACCACCCACTTAGGTCGCCATGACCGTCTCGACGCTCTGCAAGTAGGGGTCGGAAGGGAACCAACATGGCTCAACATCGCGGTCGAGCTCCGCCGGGTCCTCGAGACTTGACAAATTCTCGAAGGCTCGTGGGAAGCCAGCGGTGGCACTGACAATGCGGACGAAAAAGAGCACGCCAAACGGAACAAAGAAATGCTGCTCTCGCCGCGGCTGGATATGACCATGATGGCAATCATAAGCTAGGAACGGCTTACAGGGAACGCAACATTGAACACCGCATCGCTCAGAACATGCCAATGTGACTACCAGCTTGGTTTCGACAAGCGCGTTCCACTATTCGCAAAGTGGCTACTCCCAAATGGCCTGGACTCGCCGCGGGGGAATTGCGATCCAGTGCATCGAGGCAACTCTGTGTTTCGGACGTTTGCGAGTAGGCACTTTGCGAGTAGCGGAACGCGCTCGGTGATTGTTGTGGAGGCTTAACAGTTCAACAGGATGCAGCTGAATGAGCGATGGCCCAACAATCTAAACAAGTGCCGACGGTTCGAAGGCACCATGGGAACGCATTATCCCACTAACTTTGCCGAGAGCTCGTGCACATCTACTGGGTACACTTTTCGGGCATGGCGAGGCTCCGCGCTGAATGGGATTTGCGCCGCCGATGCCATTTCAGAACGTGTGATCAGATCGTGCACCAAGGGACACAAGCATGGCAAAACGCACATGGCAAGCAAAGGAAGGCAAGTCGCTACCAACGAGTGCACCATCCTGTGCACAAGTCCACCTGCGGCAGATGATTGCGAAAAGCTGGACGGCAAACAGAGACACGTCATCGAACCCACCAATTCATCTGCATGACAGAGGAGACACATTGAGCATTCCCCCCAAAAAAGGACACGAGTGAATGAGGTACGAGGAACACGACGCGGAATTATGGGAGCAGCACGAAGAGAAACCACTGGCTGGCAACACTGTTGGCGGTGCCCGAAAGGACGCGCCCACAATCCGTTGCCGAGCTGCTTGGCAATGGAGCGCGGCTACCTGCTAATGAAACAAGCTTCTGGCATGATGCATGTTCGATCGCACGGGCCATCATTCACGCTCCTGAATGACCTGGTTGAGCCACCTCCTCAACCGTGCAGCGGTAGGGTAGCGTTGTGGTTCGACATGCTTCGGTTGCCAACCATATAATGTCCTTCCACGTTCTGCTGCGACTCCTTATTGTTGGCACACGCCAAACCCTTCCTTGATATTACCGTGTGGGGATGAAGGTGCGAACGCTCAGCGCCTGTACACATCTATGCCTGCAGCAGCCTGCATGCTTGAGTACTGCTCATGCCAGACCTAGGTGCACGGATCTGCAAGCACACGAGCGCACACAAGCACGCATGCCATCGGCCCAATTTCGCTTGCGAGCTGAATCGAATTCTGCAATCCTGTTCATGCTGCAGTTCGCAGACGGACGCGTACATGCATGCATGTACACACGTACATGTGCATACGCACACACACAGACACACACACACACAGACACACACAGGCACACACAAACACACACAGACACACAGACACAAGCAAACACACACACAGACACACACAGACACACACACACAGACACAGACACACAGATACACGCAGACACACGCACAGACGCACAGACACACGCACACACAACACACACACACAACATACAACACACGCACCCACAACACACACACAACACAAACACAACACACACAACACACACAACACACAACACGCACAACACACAACACACACCACACACAACACACAACACACGCAACACACCACACCACACACAACACACAACACACAACACACAACACACAACACACAACACACACCATACACAACACACACACACACACAGCACACACACACACAACACACAACACACACAACACACAACACGCATCACACAAACACACACTTACACACATTCGCACTTACACACACACACACACTTACATACAAACACACACACACACACGCACGCACACACACAAACACACACACACACGCACGCACACACACAAACAAGCACACACACGCACACACACACACACACACACACACACACACACACGCTGTCACGCACATGCGCACACACCGCACAGCCAAACGGAGATCGGTGTCGTATGAAGCGCATGGGCGTGCACAACAACAACACCTCATCCTCCGACGTCTTGTTTTTTTGCGTGCGTTGAAACTTCGCAGCCCAGAGCTAGTTTCGATCAAGCGCTGTCTTAAACGTTGCCCACACGAACCGAGAAAGAGAGAGAGAGAGAGAGGACAACGAGCAATAACCATTGCACCACATACGCTTGTGTTTGCCACACCCGCGCACATGCGTATGCGAATTAACGGGACAGGACATGCGCACAGATACAGACAATCGTTCACACACACGCATATGCATGCGCTCACGCGCATACGTGCACGACACAATTTGATTCGCACGCGCGGGCGTTGGTAAACAATGGTCAGCATTTGCAAAAGCAGCAAGGCCAACTTAGAAGCAACATAATGAATAGTGGGATAGCGAAGGTTCACTCTTCCTTTTTTCGCACAGCATTCCACATGTAAATCGAGATCTACAAGCTTTGAATCCAAATCAAAATTGCGCGCTGGAGCCCTCGGGTAGGGTGACTGACGTTCGACAACATCATGTGCCGACGCCCCTGGGAGACAGCGCTGCCATCACGGTGCCACACCCTCAGCTACTTTCGAGAGGAGAGTAGCCGAAGTGCCTGCGGTTCGAAGCATCCTGTGACTGTCACAGCTGGAAACAAACAATGCGGCAAGACCGCTCTAGAAGTAGCCATGGAGTCATTGGCAATGCGCCTGGGACTTCCAAGCACTGCGTACGAATGATTGCAACAGGCCGATCAGTTGAATCCCGCACTGGCCAACGGAGGGATATTATCTGACGCCGCTGGCATTCCGCACCGTGCTTCCACCTGAAGCCATCGCGAAATCCAAGATAACAACTTGCTCAAATTTAAGCGCGGCAAACGGAGGGCAGAGGATAATAGATACCAACACATCCAAATATCTCGGATTCGGTGGAGAAGCCAGAACAAAGCATATCAGCCACATGCATGCCAGACCAGGTGAAGAACTGGGATGTGGGCCAATGAACTCCAAAATGCTTACATGTCGCAGCTCGATCACGCCAACCTCCCACGCATAAGAACGATGTTGAACGTACAGAACTCAGTAGCATCCCGAAAAACACCCTCTGATGAAAACGACAATCATGCCACACGCTTCCTCCGTTGGTCCAACACTATGACGTCGTCAATAGGACGTCGGCTTTGAACAACATATCTGCGTGACAGTCCTAACCGTGAACGTTGCTATTTGATCTGGCTTTTATGGCACAAAATGGCGACTGGCAGGGGGGAAGGAAGAAAGCGGCGAAGACGGAGGACAAGGAGAACCAGGAGGTGAAAAAAGAGGAAGGCGAGAACAACGGCGTGAATGAAGAGAAACAGGACCCGCAATGTAACGGCTTGCCCATGCATGAATAAGGGAAGACTGAAGAGAGGATGAGGATGAGACGCCGGATGGCTAGATATTAGGACAACAACAAAACACCTACGCCGCCGATCTTGGTCAGGCTGATCCTGCTCGTAGGTTTTGTGCATACGCCCTCCTGGCTTGGCCAGAAGATGTGCACACCAACCTTGGGGGCCCAGGATGCGCCTGACCAGGGTCGGTGCAGGTGGAACGTTGCCACCTCCCGAGGAAGGGGCAGGGGGGGAGGCGACCGACATCGAGGATTGGAACAGGCCGCGTGGCAAGAGTCTCCCGCGGCGGCCTCTGATCCAGATGCGGCG
The DNA here is from genome assembly GCA_963575745.1 of Prorocentrum cordatum. Lineage (NCBI taxonomy): Eukaryota > Dinophyceae > Prorocentrales > Prorocentraceae > Prorocentrum > Prorocentrum cordatum. Next base: position 72,944 of record CAUYUJ010001106.1, on the reverse strand, counting down.
CTGCTGGATGAGCTCCCTCCGCCCCGCGCCCCCCCCCACCAGTGGGCTCTCTGGGGGGCATCCGTCGCTGCCGCTGTCGACACTCCCTTGTCGTCATCGTCGTCCTCTTGGCAAGTGTTGCCCTCGACCCTCGAAGATGTTGTTCGTTGTGCAAGAAGGGGGAACGTGTCTTGCCCTCTTTGGGCTCGAAGAGGTTCGGAGGATCATGCTCAGCGCCAGGAACAGTACTTACTGCATCGTCCTCCTCTTCAGGACGTCCATTGGTTCTAGGGCGTGGGAGCGTCGCGGCTTCCATCGCAAAACCATCGAAGCCCAAGAAACCCAGGGCACCCCGGAGGCGAGCAGGGCGCTTCTCGGCACGCGTTTCCGCCGTAGCGGGGGCGGCAGGGCGCGCCAACGCCTCCGAGGCTCCAGCCGCCTCCGCGGCGGAGGCGGGGCCCTCCGCCTCGGTGGGGTCCGCCCGCCGCGCATGCTCGGCACGACAGCTCCGCCCCGTGCCGGTATTGACGCGTGCCCCCCCCCCCACCTCTCCCCCCTGCCCCCTCCCACTCCTCCTCGCCCTCGTCCCCTGTTGAGATCAGACTGCGCGATCCACTCTGCGCTGACACGCCAGGAGGCGCAGGGCGACGACCGAGCATGACATGCAGCGGTGCGAGCCAGCTGCTACTCGGCCTTGCGCCGGGGCGCGCGGACGCAAGCGATGTCCTCCCACGAGAAAGATTCGTTCACGTGTGTTGTGAATGCTGTTGTGCGCCAGCATTCGTAACGTGGTGCTTACCCCGGATCTCATAACAATGGGGGGGGGTCTGCTTTTGGGGGGGTCTAACGGGCTTCGTCGAACACAATTGTGGGGGGGTCTCGATTTTGGACCCTTCGTTGCCTGTCTGGGGGGGGTCTACTTGGGGGTGTCCCCGACCGGCCGTCAAACACTTTTTGGACCCCCCCCCCTGTATTATGAGATTTGGAGACCCGCCCTCGTTCCTCTCCCCTTTCTTATGATGCCTCCGTCCTCCTCCCTCCTGCTGCTCTTTCCGTCTCCTCATCCACCGCATCCCCAGCCTCCCTCCCCCTCCTGCTGCGGCGGCTCCTCCTCCTCCTCCTCCTCCTCCTCCTCCTCCTCCTCCTCCTCCTCCTTCCTCCTTCCTCCTCCTCCTCCTCCTCCTCCTCCTCCCTCCTCCTCCTCCTCCTCCTCCTCCTCCTTCCTACTCCCTACTCTTCCCTCCTCCTTCTGCTGCTCCTCCTTCTTCTTATGCCTCCTCGTCCTCCTCAGTCCATCCTCCACCTGTTCCTCCTTCTCCTACGGCCTCCGTGCTGTGCTCACTACCTCTTCTTTGTATTTCCTCATCTCTCGTCCTCGCTCCCCTTTCCCGCATCCATCGTCGCTTCCTGTCTCACATCCATCCTCCTCCCTCCTCCCTCATCTGTTCTGCGTCTCCCCTCCCTCGTCCTCCCCCCTCTGCTCCTCGCCTCTTTCGTCCCTCTCTCCCTCTCTCTCTCTCCGACCTCCTTCCTGCTCCCTGCGCCTCCTGCCTCCCGTCCCTCATCCCTCATCCCCTCCGCCTCCCTCTTCTCGACGCCGGGCCGAAGACGACGGGGAGGCAGGCTGCGGCCAGTGTGGCTGGAGGGGGCATGTGTGGAGATCTACCACGTGCACACCAGCGACGGACTTCGGGGAGACATCCTTGAAGGGGCCCCAGGACACACAAATAAATACACACAAATAAAAATATCCCCCATACTTTCCCATATTTTCTGTGTTTTTGTCTTCCCCCCCAATTCCCATATTTTCCAATATTTTCTGGGGAGTCGACGATTAATTGTGTCTGTGTGTTTCTTTCCCTCCTGAATCCTGTCGTAAGATCGGGGGCGCGCAGACATGGATTGGCGATGCATGGATTTGGCGCGCGGGCGCGCAAATCCATGCATCAGGGGAGGTGCCCTCCCCAGAATGCGGCCGGTGCCGCCTCGCTCGGCGGTGGAAAAATCCGCGATTTCCCGTGGAAACGGGACCCGTCGCTCACCCACGCCCCCTTGATCCATGTTTGCGATCGCCTGAGTAAGAGGGCCTCCGGCGGCAGCAGCAGCGAGAACCGTGCTTCCCCCCTCCGCCGACGCCCCTCCCTGCCTCCCCCCGCCCCCCCCCCTTGCTGGGGGCCTCCTGGCTGGGGTCCGCGTGGCTGGGGTCGGAGGATGGCGCACTGCGTCGTTGATGCAACGCCGATGCATCGGCGACGTCGGCGGTGCATCGGCGACGTCGGCGTCGAGAAGATCGGGCTCCGCATCGAGCCGCACCGCCGATGCGTCGGCGACGCGGCGCGATCCTCCGACCCCACCTGCTCGTCGGACTCCATCTGGGAGGCCAGACATCCAGCGCTCCAACCTTTCCGATGCGTGGGCCCCTGGAGGGCTGGGCAGCTTCCCTCAGGACCGGCTTCTTGTCCGGAGTCGTTGCTTACACTCCGTGGAAGGGCCCCCCGAGGCCAAGAATAACCCCCCCCTCGGGCCCCATCTGGGAGGCCCAGGCTTCCCCCGAAACCGGATCCAGGGCGCGAACCTTACCCGTGGGGCAGCGGTCGGGAGCTCTGCGACCGCGGATGGACGAGAGGCCTGACGGCGCAGGTCAGGGATCGAGGATCGAGGAGCGCTCTTCCCTGACGTCCCCGCTTGCGCTCCCGGGGCCCGTTGGACGGATCACCAGGGGCCAAACATGCAGGCTCGCTCGGACCTCAGCTGGGAGGCCCAAGCTTCCCCCCCCCCCCGCGCCTCTCCTCCCGCATCGTCCTGCCGTCTGCGCTGCCTGCCGTGCGCCTGCCCCCACCCCTCCCTCCAGAAGGGCGGCGGAGGCGGAGCGTGTGGGCGCGACTGGCGGTAGGGGTCCCACTCCTGCGGGCCGCTGCTGCTGATCCGACCGAGGAAGATATCCACACGAGTGCAACAGACGCGAGAGAATGACAGGCGGCTCACTGCTCCTCCCTGCCTGCCTCCTCCTGCTCTCTGCCAGCACTGGCCGCCGTCTCCCGGGCGGCGCGCACAAAGGGGGTGGAGGGAGGGGGGGAGGGCTCCTCATAGCAGGAGGCTGCTTCTTAGAAAGCGCCGGCCTTACATCTACAGACAAGGCCCGCGCCTTCTAAGAAGCAGGGGTGTTTCTGAGAAGCCCTCCCCTCCTCCTCCCCCTCCTTTTCGTCCTCCTCCTCCTCCTGCTCCTCCTCCTCCTCCTCCTCCTCCTCCTCCTCCTCCTCCTCTGCGCGTGACCGATCGCCGCCAGCGATCGGACCGTCGCGACGCCGACCTCCGCCCGCCGAGCGAGGCGGTCCGTGTGCGCCGAGGATCCGGGCCCCAAGACGGGGGTCCTTGCGCCTGCCGGGCCCCGCGGCCGTCCACGAATGACGCCTCGGGATGAAACACCGGTCCGGGGGAGGGGGTCGCGACCTCTCGGGGGTGGAGGTGCTGAAACGATTCTGACGTCGGGGTTCTGTCTGGGCCAGTAGCGGGCTCCCTTGAGATCCAAGCGGTTCAGGTCATTCACACGGGGCGTTTTCGCCAGGTCTGGCCCCGGGACCATGCTAGGTCGGTCCGGGCACAAATGTCGCAGGAGAACGGTGTCTAAGGATCTGACAATGATTTTTCACGGTGTTGTATTTTTGGTGCGACGGCGAATCTCAGGGGCGGAGGAGCGAGGAAGGCGATGATGAGGAGGATGCAGAAGGGATGCGAAGCAGCAGGGAGAATAGATGAGAAGGGATGAGAGGGATCGGGAGGAAGAGGAAGGGAAAAAAACGAATGAGGAAAGGGAGTGGGAGTCGGGAGGAGGATACGGAGGAGAAGGAGGAGGAGGAGGAGGAGAAGGATGATGAGGAGGAGGTGTAACATAGGGCTGGGAGGGGGGAAGGAGGATAAGGAGAGGAAGGGGGACTGTGAGGAGCTGAACCACCCCGAGGATGGAGGAAACGACTATCGTGACCTCGAACCCGATATTCATCAAGCTGGAGTTCCAAAACCCCACCCCAGAAACCGTTACAACTACGGCCGGACCTAGGACATATTCACATCCTTCAAGAACATGAGACCCTCCGCAAGCCAAACTGAAAAACACATCTGAGGGTACTTTCGCTCGATATACACAACAGCACCAGCCAGCATGGCCGCCCAGCACTCATCATCGGCGGTCATGCCCCTCGCAATCCTCACCGCCAGCAGCAGGTCCTACGCCCCCCCCTCCTCCTCCTCCTCCTCCTCCTCCTCCTCCTCCTCCTCCTCCTCCTCCTCCTCCTCCTCCTCCTCCTCCTCCTCCTCCTCCTCCTCCCCCTCCTCCACCTCCTCCTGCTCCTCCTACTCTCCTCCTCCTCCTCGTCCTCCTCCTCCTCCTCCTCCTCTTCCTCCTCCTCCCTTTCCTCCTCCTCTCTCCTCCTCCCTCCTCCCCATCCTCCTGCTCATCCTCCTCTCTTCCTCCCCCTCCTCCTTCTTCCTCCTCCTCCTCCTTCTCCTCTCCTCTCCCCTTCCTCCTCCTCCTCCTCCTCCTCCTCCTCCTCCTCCTCCTCCTCCTCCTCCTCCCCTCCTCCTCCTCCTCCTCCTCCTCCTCCTCCTCCTCCTCCCTCCTCCTCCTCCTCCCCCTCCTCCCCCTCCTCCTCCTCCTCCTCCTCCTCCTCATCCTCCTCCCCCTCCTCCTCTTCGTCCCCCTCCTCCCCTCCTCCTCCTCCTCCTCCTCCTCCTCTCCTCCTCCTCCTCCTCCTCCTCCTCCTCCTCCTCCTCCTCCTCCTTGCAACTAGCACGCAGATCACTCGGGTACGGCCCGACCGCCCTCCGCTTCCCCGCGGAGACGCTCTCAGCTGGATGAGCACCCCGCGGGCCTGCCGTTCGGAAGGAGGAGAGGGAGGAGGAGGAGAAGGAGGAGGAGGAGGAGGAGGAGGAGGAGGAGGAGGCGGAGGAGGAGGAGGAGGAGGAGGGGGAGGAGAGGGGAGGAGGAGGAGGAGGGGGAGGAGGAGGAGGAGGAGGAGGAGGAGGAGGAGGAGGAGGAGGAGGAGGAGGAGGAGGAGGAGGAGGAGGAGGGAGTGGGCTGTATTTGAACCGGATCCGCGCTCATTCTTCCTAGCTTTCAGAGAGGGGCCGCTTTCCATCCGCGTGACTGTAGCACTGAAATTTACAAACATGGCCGGTTTCGGAACTCCTGCACCCCAAAACGCTGTCATCTCTTAGGGGTGCATCTCTTTCTTGCGCCGCCTTCCGACCTTCCGCCGCCTTCCGCTGCCTTGCGCCGAGGAAGCGACAGCAACTCCTTCGATCCTCGAAGGCGAAGCCCCTGTTGGAACGCCCCACGTGGTCATACACGTTGTCCGAATCTTGGAGCAAAGGGCCAGCGGCCCTCCGTCCGTGTAGCTGTTGCACACGTTGCGCCCTCTGGCTGACATCATGGAGAAGTCTGAAACTGAAGCCACATGTGGAAAGCTCTGTCACAACGGCGTCGAGCTCTTTACCCTTGGGCGCATGGTTGCTGGTGCGCTAACAGAGCGCAAAACGCACCCCCAGGAAGTCTTCGTCCAAGGGCTTGGAGTGCGCGTGCGTATCTCGCCTCTTGCGCTCCCCGTGCATCAACACGTCCCTCCCATACCGCTGGGTCTCCTCGATGCGATCAATCTCTCAGAATCTCCCCCAACGCCTGTAGTTCTCTAGCGCGGAATCATTTCAGGGAGCTCCCGCGTTGATGGGTTGCGCCGCGTGTGGAGCGCATGTGGTCTGCAATCTTTTATAAGCAGGCGACTCCATCTCGTAATCAAGACACGATCGAGGTGTGGGTCTTGCTGGCGAATCTCGATGAGAACCTCCGCGCAGCCGTGGAACGCTCCCTTCGCGGCTGCGAGGGCAGGTAGGGTCCCGCTGGCCGCACCGTGTCTACGACACCCGGGGGCCTCCTGCAAAGGCTGCTGCACGCCTCGCTGCCACACGCACTCGGCGCCGTCGCGCTTTGTTCCCAACGCATCGCGGAGCTTCTGGGCTCCAGCTGGCGCGTGACACGTCCGCGTCGCTCGCCTTCTGCTCCAGCGTCGACGGCTCGCTGGGCGCGATCTGAGTGCTGCTGCGGAGGCGCTTTGGATTGGGTCGCCAGGTCGTGATCCACGAGTCGTCCGACGTGGTGCTGGATGTCTGGCGGCCCACCACCGCTGCTTACGACGACGCCCCGTGGGAGGCCGTCTTGTTGGCTCCTCCAGCAGCTACCCCTCCTCCGCCCTCCTTCTCTTCGTCCTCGTCTCCCTCCTCCTCCTCCTCCTCCTCCACCTCCTCCTCCTCCTCCTCCTCGTTGCCGTCCTCCTGCTCCACCTCCTCCTTCTCCTCATCCCCTCTCTTCCCCTCCTCTCCCTCCCCGCCCCCCGCCCACCCCCCCTTCGCGCTGGTCCTCGTGGCGGGCCCCCCGCGCCCACTGCGCCTGCTGGGCCGCCCACTGCTCCGCTCGGCTGTGCGGGCCTGGCGCCCGCATTCCGGGAGGGGCCAGGGGGGGGGGGGGGGAACGGCAACGTTTTAACGTTAGGTCGGGCATGTCCCCCTGACAGGCGGATTTTGGACGAAGAATTAACAATACTTTAAACTCCAAAATGGTCAAACATACTGAACAAAATCGTCCCCAGACTATTTTGTTTTTGTTACTTTTGAATATTCCCCCTGTGGAGGGACAGGCCCGACTTAAGACCAGAGGGGGGGAACGGCAACGTTTAACGGCCACATCAGCGAGACTGATGAGGGCGACTGCCCGAAGGAGGCGGGGCTGCGGGGGGGGGGCGAGGAGGGAGGGGGAGAAGGGGGAGGGGGAGGAGGGGAGGGAGGAGGGGAAAAAGAGAGGGAGGGGGCGAAGCATTGCGCAGGGAGGGAGGATGAGGAGGACGAGAACAATCACAATCGAAGGTAAAAAATACAGATCGCACTCGGATCGAAGGTGTGACCCGAGCCACTGCCGCGGGAGAATTGCCGCCAGCTCGCCGATACGGCCATGGCTCTCGTGGCGGCAGGCACCAGTTTACCTCAGAGCCTTGCGGCAATACGAATGTCATCGGAGCTCCCCATCCTTGCGCTAATCGGGTCGGGCGAAAGGGGGGGATAGCAAAGGGGGGGTTTGAGAATCAGCTCACGTAGCTGATTTTCCCGGCGCCTCCCGGCGCCGGAGGCGGCTATGTATCGAGGAATGGGCCCCTCGGTGAGGCCGAAACCAGCTGCATGCAGCAAATTTCGTAACCCCCCCTTTCCCAATCCCCCCCTTTCGCCCGGCTCGAGCTAACCAGGGCGCTCCCGGCGCTGCAAGACGGCCCGCCGCCAGGAGCACCGGCAGCAAATCCTCTCTACGGTCAGCTCGTAGAGTGAGGACGCACCATAAGGATGCAAGAGGGCCTTGGAAGGCTATGTCGACACTCCGCGAGCGGGGCGCGGCCGGCGAAGGCGGCAAAGGATGGGCCGAAGGGCAAGGATGCAAGGGGTGCCCCAGGAAAGTGGTTCATCCTTACGAGGCGCAAGGGTTGACAGTACCACGTCCTGTGAGGCTTCGAACCGACTCTGAGTGGGAGGCGCAGGCAGCAGCAGCGGTCGGGCCGCCCACCCCCGTCCAAGGCCGCAGCCCTCCCACAATACAACACTTGACAATCTCAAACCTGTGATTTGTATGATGTGGGATGCACAGAGACATACTTATACTATATTTTCTCCTTGGAGGTGCGCGTCCGACCCGAACATACAATATATCCATCTTGTAGTATATCGTTTCCCGGACGGTGTGGCCAGAAATCGCCCGCCACGACGCATATACTACAAGATTTTTCGGTGCGCGCGTTGCCCCTGGGGGGCGACGCGCACATACTATTAGTATATTGGGGTGACGCCGATAATGTAATATAGATTTTTGGCCAGTGGTACTTGTGAGCTTTCGCCGGTCTCGCCGGCTCTTCAGAGACTTGCCCGGGCAGAAATAGCGATGGTACGGCTGTCCCTCTTGCCAGCACGCGCGCGCAGGAACGAAGAGCGGGGAGGAGGAAGGAGGGTACCTTTGACAGCGGTGAGTTCGGCGCGCTCCGGAAAGGCCATTCTGGAACGCAACGGCGCCAGACACAAGAGAAGCTGGGACCGAAAAGAAATTTGATCCCCCCCCCGCCCGCCAATGAGCAGGGACCGACCGTCCCACTATTCCTATAGGCTTACCACGACATGTTCTTAGAACCCACAAATGCTCTAATAATAGCAACAATGTCCGCATCACATAAACCAAATATGTTAAAACAAGACAGTCTCAGCCAGAAATGTTCTAATAACATAAAGCCGGGCCCCACACTTCTCGACGGCGTACTGCTGCATCTGCCGCGTGTCTTTCGCAGCCACATGTCGTCAGTGTCTCTTTGGCGGCGCGCACGTGGGGATATGGGGGAGGGGGGAAGGCTTCTTAGAAGGAGGCTGATTCTTAGAAGGTGCGGGCCTCACATCTACAAGGCCCGCGCCTTCTAAGTAGCAGGGGTACTTCTAAGACGCCTCCCCCCCGGGCCAAGGCGAGGAGGAGGAGGAGGACGGGAGGGGGAGGGGAGAGGGAGGAGGAGGAGGAGGAGGAGGAGGAGGAGGAGGAGGAGGAGGAGGAGGAGGAGGAGCCGCCAGGCCAAGGCGAAGAGGCCCACGCCTAATGTGATGGGGCCGACTCGGCGGAGGGCGGGAGCGTCGGCGCAGTCTGGGCCCCTTCCTGGGGGCCGCAGGTTCGGAGCATCGCGCTCGAGAAGCAGTTTTGGCAGTATCTACATTGAAGGGGCGCAGGGGCACACCAATAAATGCACACACATCCCAGGCTTCCCGATCTTTTCTCGTACCTTCGGCATGCTCGTTTTCCTCCCACTTCCCATGCTTTCTAAGATTATCTTGGGAGTCGACGATTCATTGTGTCTGTGTGTTTTCCCCCTCCTTAGGTGATGCGCGGCAGCGGCGTCGGCGAAGGCGGTGCCCCCAGGCCAAGGCCAAGAAACCCACGCCTGATGTGATCGGGCCAGCTCGGCGAAAGGGAGCATCAGGAGCCTCGGCGCCGTCTGGGGCCCCTTCCATGGGGCCGCAAGTTCGGAGCATGATGCTCAGAAACAGTTTTGGCAGCGTCTGCATAAAAAGGGGCACAAAGACACACCAAATGCACACAAATCCCAGGATTCCGGCTGTTTCCCAAAATACTTTCGGGATGTCGGTCTTCCCCGCCACTCCCCATCTTTCCCAACACTTTCCTGGGCCTCGACGATCGATCGTGTCTGCGTGTCCTTCCCTCCTGCTACATGCCGCCCTGCCCCGCGGCAGCAAAAACAACCGGGGTGTGCCGAAATGGGAGGGAGGAGGGAGGAGGGGGAGGAGTGCCTCTCTTCTTGCCCTCCCTGGTTGCGCAGGTCTCCTGTGGGCCCCCCTCAGCCTCCCCGGCTGGGGCCTCCCCCTCTGGGAGTCGTGACCGGGGAGGGTTCTCCACCCACCTCCAAGGTGTGGGCGGGCCGCATGTTGGCGGGCCGCGGGGTGTTTGGGGCGCGCGGCATTGACGCGCGTTTCCGCTGGCATGATATGATATGATGTGAGAAAGGAGGGACGCGGGGCGCTGTCTCCTCAAAACGAGGACCCAGCACCACAGCATGGCTGGGCACAACTGCGGCCCCGACCGACCGCCCAGCGCCCAGCGGGCAGGCGGCGGGCCCGGGGCCCTCGAGCACGACCCCGCCGCCCACGGCCACCAGCACTGCCACCGCCCGCAACGCTTCCGCGGGCGAGCCCTCCCGAGGAAGCGGGGCCCCGGCATGGCACCCGGCGCCCAAGCGCGGCACGGGCTCCGGAAACCCGGGGTCCCCGGATAGGACGTCGGCAACCTGGGGGTGGCCGATGTTCACTTCCGCACACACACACAACACACAACACACACAACACACACAACACACACAACACACACAACACACACAACACACACAACACACAACACACACAACACACAACACACAACACACAACACACAACACACAACACACAACACACAACACACAACACACAACACACAACACAACAACACAACAACACACACAACAACAACAACACAACAACAACAACAACAACAACAACAACAACAACAACAACAACAACAACCACACAACACACAGACACACAACACACAACCACAACACACAACACACAACACAAACACACAACACACAACACACATCACACAACACACAACACACAACACACAAAAACACACACCACACAACACACAAAAAACTCACAACCACACACACACACCACACACCACACAACCACACACCACACAACCACACACCACACACCACACACCACACAACCACACACCACACACCACACACCACAACACCACACACCACAACACCACACACCACAACAAAGCAAAAAACCAAACAACCCACACACCACACACCACACACCACACACACACCACCACACACACACATACCCACACACACACACTCCACTACACACACACACACACACACCCACCCACACCCACCCACCCACCCACCCACCCACCCACCCACGCACGCACGCACGCACGCACGCACGCACGCACGCACGCACGCACGCACGCACGCACGCACCCACACACACACACACACACACACACGCACACACGCACACACGCACACACGCACACACGCACACACGCACACACGCACACACGCACACACGCCCACACGCCCACACGCCCACACGCCCACACGCCCACACGCCCACACGCCCACACGCCCACACGCACACACGCACACACGCACACACGCACACACGCACACACGCACACACGCACACACGCACACACGCACACACGCACACACGCACACACGCACACACGCACACACGCACACACGCACACTGACGCCCACCTCCCCACAACGACCGCCCAACTCCGCCCACCCGCCCACCCCCCAACCGCCCGCCCGCCCGCCCGCATCCGCCCGCCCGCTCCGCCCGCCCCCCGCCCGCCCGCCCGCCCGCCCGCCCGCCCGCCCGCCCGCACCGCCCGGACCGCCCCGACCGCCCCCTCCCGCCCCCCGCACCGCCCGCCCGCCGCCCCCCGCCCGCCCCCCGCCCCCCGCACCGCCCGCCCGCCCCCGCCCGAACCGCCGCCCGCCCCGCCCGCCCGCCCGCCCGCCCGCCCGCCGCTCCGCCCGCCCACCCGCCCGCCCGCCCACCCGCCCGCCTACCCGCCCGCCCTCCAGCCCGCCCGCCCGCCCGCCCGCACGCGCGCACATACGCACGCACACACGCACCACGCGCACCACACGCACCACACGCACCGCACGCACCCCACGCACCGCACGCACGCACGCACTCACGCACGCACGCACGCTCGCATGCACGCACGCACGCACGCAAGCACACACAC
>CAUYUJ010001106.1:2500-61464 GCA_963575745.1 Prorocentrum cordatum | reverse complement strand
CACACACACACACACACACACACACACACACACACACACACACACACACACACACACACACACACACACACACACACACACACACACACACACACACACACACACACACACACACACACACACACACACACACACACACGCGCACTACCCCCAATGATCCGTCGGCGCAGGAGGTCTAGTGAGGGGCTCTGAACTACCGTGTGGACGGCGCTGGAGTAGGCACTATGCTGAACCAGAAGCCCGACGAAGGGCGAGCAAAGGCAGGTGGGTATCTTCGTGCCCCAGCCCCGCGCCTACGCCGGCTTCCGCCGCCTTCCGCCGAGCAGTCACTGAGCTTCCCCACAGCCATTTGCGGCACCACGGCGCCACCGCCAACAACTGTCACAGTCGCGGCATCTCACCACGTTGCATCACGGATACTCGAGAAAGCCTTCAGTCAAAGTACAATGGGAACTTCTGCTCATAAGCGCCAGCGCGAGAAACACAACCACGACATTTAAATGCATACTGAATTCGCATGACACGTGTCTGATCTTCTGGCAAACTCCCGAACAACATGATGAGACGCAAGACTTGAAACACTCAGATTGCCGTCAGAGCCGCCACAACGTCATTCGGCCAAGGTTAGCGATCACCCTGAAGCAGCCTGACATTTCAGCCGGAGGGTGCCACCACGGTTACCAAATACAGAACACCAGAACGAGACCGAATGTACGTGCAAGTGTTTAAAGCAAACATCGCCGAACTAAGGACTGGTCGGCTAAGAAGACCATCGTAAAGGGCTTCGGCATAGACGTACAAGTGTTGGCGAGACGCCCGCTCCAGCTGGTCGCGGTGCTCATGCGACTCCAGCGCTGTCAGTGACGCGCTGAGCAGAGCACCGAACATTGACATCATGCCCATCATCATTTGCCTCTTCGGGCAGCCGCTGCAAATCAAAACCGAACGGGTAGCACCTGCACGGGCCCGCCTCAAAGAAAGACTCGCCGCTCGGACGTCGCGAAAACCCCCCCTTTAGGGCGCTCTCGAAGTCGCTGCCGCGGCTGCCCCCGCGCCCAGCCGTGGAGTGTGCAGGCGAGCACCCGAGGATGTGGCCTGCGCGGCCCGGTGCCCCTCCCCGTCGAGGGGCTCGGCGCGGGAGCCGAGAACGCCGACGGCCGCGCCAGAGCGGTCACCGAAGCTGCGCGCGTCGGATGACTTCAAGCGCGGCCGACGGCCGCGCCAGAGCGGTCGCCGAGGCTGCGCGCGTTAGATGACCTCGAGCGCGGCCTCGGTCCGAACCGCCCGAGCCAGGATGGCCACCGAAGGCTGGCGGCGGGAGCGGGGGGGGGGCAAGGAGAGCGAAGGGGAGATCAGCGGGGGCGAGGACGGGGGCGACAAGGCAGGAAACAGAGGCGCGAGACAAGAGAGGAACGGAGATTGGACAGGGGGGGGGCGGGGGGGGAGTGCGGAAATGAGGAGGAGCAGGGCGACAACAACGACAATGAGGACGAGGACGAGGACGACGACGCGCGGCAGGCAGGCCTGCGCGCGGCGCCGAAGCGCTGGGGCCGCTGCTGGCGGAACCGCTCGAGATGGCCTGAAATGCGGGGTGGCGGCACTCCGGCCCGCCAGCGCTCCGCGGCGCCCCTTCCCCTCCTCCATCCCCTCCTCCTCCACCTCTTCCACCTCCTCCTCTCCCTCCTTCTCTTGCTCCTCTTCTCCTCTTCCTCCTCCTCCTCCTCCTCCTCCTCCTCCTTCTTCTTCTCCTCCTACTCCACCTCCCCCTCCTCCTCGTCCTCCTCCTTGTCCTCCTCCTTGTCCTTCTCCTTTTTCTTCCTCGAACGCTAGAAATCAGGTGGCCGCACTGACCACGTCATGCACAACGCGTGAAAGAGAGAGAGAGAGAGAGAACAAACAAAAGAGAGAAACAACATAAACAACCCCGACCCCTCATGCATTCCACCCCATCCACTACCCTGCGGGGTGGTCCTGCTTGTCGAACTTGACGCAGAATCGCCGCGACTCTGCGAGGCGGCCGAACCAGACGCGACACCCTCGGATGCCATTGGAATGCATCGGCGCAGCTACGTTCGGACAAATGGGATGGCAGTGTGTCTGGCAGTACACATGGCATACTCACAAAAAAAAAGTGCGCAAACTGCACAATGCGGATGTAAGCAACGCTGATGAACGCTGATGGACAAACGAAGCGTTGCGTTGTCTTCGCGGGTCACCAGCTGAAAACCTTTTGGGCAACCACGGCATGCCCCAAGCACATTGGTTCGTTCTATACATTATCGGGGACATCCTGGCCGAACTCTGAGTAGGCCCCCCCGAGATTCATACGACAGCTGAGCATGCGCAGCTACAACTTCATAGGAACGAAATCTGGACTGAAGATCTCTGAGTTGCCCAACGCGTCTACGCATTCAGGTACACTACAATGTGACATCTCCGAGTTCGCACTGCTCATTTTTGAAACTAATGCGTCCCAGCTTGGAGCGTCCTCGAACAAACATGCGATCGATCGGATTGCCGCAGGCAGTCTGGGAATAACGAGCGCCAAATCTTTTTCGAGCTGAATTTCGACTCCCTGGCATGTCGGTTGCACAGTGCAGCGTTGCACGGAACCTGCGAGTGTGGGTCCGATGAGGCGCTTTGCTCGGCATTCTGTGCAATCTGCTCGGCGGCCGCGGCTCCTCATCACCACTCTTCTCTCGGGAATCCCCCGCTCGCTTGCTGGCCAGAAGTGCGCCTGAAGAACTGCTGGGCACGTCGGGGATTCGTGCCTCAAATGCTTCGGCAGTCTGATATTATTCACAGGCTCCTTGCCACGCGACTGACGCTGTGAGCCTTCCGCCGCGCTTCCCGCTGCATCCAGGGCCAGGTGGCGGACAATGCGATGGCGGCGCCATGCTCCTGAAGTTTTGGGCGCCGCGCCGCAGCCGAGGTGGGGCAGAGGGCGCGCGGGCTCAAATGGCACTGAACATGATTGGCTCCCAAACCCAGTTCGCCTACAAATCGTTCGCGGCACTTTGTGCCACTGGCTAAGTTGCTGTCTATAGAAATGGTCGTTGCCTTCTGCTCCTGCTACTAAGGCCGTGGAACATGCTTTCCATTGAGGCAAATAGTTTCTAACGAGAACTATCCGCCATTTAGCTTCGCCTACGGGTTGGAGCTCATCGGGGACTTCTACGAGTGGGGCCATCCACTGGAAGTCTTTTTGGAGAACATGGGCGCCGAAACCCTCCGCTTGAACTAGAAGGTCCACCATTCAGATGAAAGCATGGGGGCCTGTCTTGAGCAACTTGGGCAATTGCCGTAGCCTGCGGGCACGAAAGCTATCGGAAGCTGGGAGTACCTGGAAACAGCGATCCGCGTCCGCATCGCTGGCCATCGTCTGTCTGACATAGTCATGCGCCCGTTCTGTCGCAACGCGCACAACTGACGTGCATTTTCCTGCCGGCAACTTCTCCGTCGTGGCGTCAAGCGGCACCGCGCGCGCATGGTTACAAAGGAACTTTAACCAGAAAGACGTAGCAGACTGCAGTCTTCGCCTGCTCTCTAGCCCTTCAACCTTAAAAACAGTGGCGCGCAATGGTCCAACCGCACCTGCTTGTGTCTACCCTCCGTAGGCAAACTCTGGACGCATGGCTCCGTCGCTGCGCATCATGTCGCCGACGTGCTCATAACGTGTGACGACGTGTGCATGCATGTCGTGCTCAGGGGCATGCAAGTACTCGCCTGCTGCCTCGAGCTCTTCTCGAATCTGGATGGCTCTGGGGCCTGCAGGTATTATCATCGTACCCGCCTTTCCACTTTTAGAATTAAGCCTGCGCGCTCTGATAGCTAGCTCTTCGTATACTACGCATGCCGTCCGTTATGCGGCGTGCTCCCGTAGGCTGGCATCTCGGGCTCCTGCAGACGTGAGGTCATCCGCGTGCGACGACCCTTCTGCCAATGCAACTGGCGACCCAAGAATCACGAAATGCTCCGTGGCCCCGCCTATATCTTGAGTCGTGATCGTGGGATCTTCGTCGTTCATCCTTTCAGTGACAGCAACATACACAAGGGCAGAAGACAATGGTGACATAATTTCTGCGGGCGGCGAGCTTGGCCCCGTGCCGGCAGCGGGGCGCGCTACATTTTCGGCCTCCTGGGCTCCAAACCAGGCGTCGCAATGGATTTCGGCCAACTGCCTTTGGAAATGGCGCGGGGGAGGGTCGTCTTGGTTCTGGTCGATTATTACTTAAATGGGCCCTCTAACGGCGTCTGCGCGCATGCCTGGCTCAGCGGTGGCGGGGGGCCCACGGCGTGGGCCGCCGCTTCAAACTCCGCCTCGGCGCCGAGAAGCGGAAGCAGCAACTGTCGGAGCACAGCGTGGAATGCCGACTTGCTGCCGGTGGACAGCACCGCTCGTTGTCTTCGCATGTCTACACGCATCAATACATGCGCGCGTCATGTGTGGCAAGAAATCCGCACCTCTCTGGCGCATGCCCCCGCGCTGCAAATCGCGCGGGGGACTGGCAGCTAACGTGCCAAGCCGCGGGCGAAGAAACTTAAAGCGGTGCTTAGCAACGTGTTTCGCTACGGGGACTTCACGCAACTTGTTTAACCAACTGCTGTCTAGGCCTTGCTTGGGGAGAGCCACTGCCCATCCTCCCATCGTGTATAACGGTTCGATTCCGCTTAGCTGCATCTCAACCAATAAGGGGTGCCGATGCTCAGCAGCCTGCTTGGCTTTGCATCTGAACAGCTCGCGTCCGAGCTTGCCTGGGCCAGCTGCCTTTCCTGACTTTGCTTCCTTGAAGCTCCCTTCAATGCTGTTGCGGGGCGTGATGCGCTGGATATCCTGCGCGGGCGGTAGCGGTGCTTTGGCAGTGCGCTCGTTGCAATGCTGCTGTAACTGCGTCTTGGCTTCGACTGAAGCAAGCTCCGCGCGCGCGAATGCCTACCTTGCACTCCACAACCTGTCGCCGACTAAAACTTGGTCCTGCGGATCCACTTGCACTGGCGAGCCTGATTGGGGATGCGTGCCCTTCCCTCCCCCAAATCCCACGGAAGTTCCCCCGCCTGCCCCCGCCCCCCACTACGCATGTTGTCGGCGATATGTCGCATGGGTTCTTCGCCCTCTTGCGACGGATTCGGCCGATCTCGGCTGGCGCGCACGCGCGCTGTCGCACGCGTAGCCTTCAGAAACGCCCACCAACTTGCAAGCTTCCTCTTGAAAAGGCAAATCCTCGCCAGCAATTGCTTCGCCTGAGAGGGGGGTTTGTCGCCGGACCAGGTCAAAATCAAGAAACGACGATTGGGGGGGGCGACCCCGTTCAACGTTGAGGTAGTTGAGGAGCGGTCGGGCATTGTGGTCTCGACGTGCCCGCGCCGCTCCACGGGCCCAGCGGCGACGCTGGACGGCCGCTACAGTGGGCGCAGACATATGCGGACGCAAGGGCCCCTTTAATTCAACAGGAAAGCGCTGGAGAGCAGCTTCGCGCCAGGCTGCCTGCAACTGGTGATCGTGTGCAGTTGCTCCAGTACCATGGTGAATGTGTGGTATATTGCGATTAAACTAACGGGTTTCCCGACCCTCTCGGTCAATCAGGGGCCTCGCACCTGGCGCGCCCGTGGTCCGCGAAAGACAACCGCGGAAAAAGACAGAGAAAAACAAGGCAATGGTCCTCATGCGGCCCCTCGTGGTCAAACTAATGGTCTACCCAATGCCGCGCAACGCGCTGTGCATCGCTTAGCCGGCAAAGCGTGAGATCCAGGCGGCGCCGCTCGCCGCCAGACCTGGCGCACGTATGTCCGTCCATGGCTGGGGGGGGGGGGGGGGGGTAGTTGGGGCGCATGAGGAGGTTCGTAGCACAAACTCATGAAACAAATCTACCCCCTTCCGAATCTCGCGGTTGCTTCCACCCCTGGTCTCCTAAGCGGTCTGAAATGTCATGGCCAACTTGACCGTTGGCATCCAACATCATGAATTCGATATTCAACTGATGCGTGCATATCGAGAGCTCATCCCACCGCTGATGTCATTATTCCTCCGTTCCCGCAAACTGGTGAGGAGCGTGGCCTGCGGCAGTGGTCGTCTGCCGGCGCGGGGCGTTGACCTGGGCAATTTAATGCCGTGGCCGGGAAGCGAGAACTGGTGCGTGCTGGGGTTGCATGAACTTGGAATTGCAATTGGCCCTGGCATATGGATGGACAAGATTGAACCAAGCTTCGCACCCCCAACTACCCCGAACAATTCCACCAGAGCGGACGGAACAACGACAGAACGAGCAACAAAAACGTCTACGGTGTTTGAACCAACCGGCGAGCGAGCTTCTTGCGCCCCGACGATATTCGCCATGAGCATCTGCATATGTGCGCGGATCCACTGCCCACTTCTCCTGCGACTCGCTTCCTGATCCTTTGCCGCGGAGGCATTGCACGAATCGAACCTGGCGCGCGTGGTAACGGACGAGGGGGAAGGGGGGCCCTGAAACTGCGCGCGCAGTCGGGCGCCCGAGCAAGCCACGCCAACTCCGCGGCGGCCTCGGCGCGCAGTTCTGCGCTGATCTCCCGCGGCGGAGTTCCACACGAATTCGCGGTATCGTTAGCTACGTGCTTGGCAAGAGCGACTGCAACTTCGTTCCAAGGAGCATTCGCGTGGCCTTGGACACAGTTCGCTCGAATCTTCGTTCGCCCACAGACTTCTCCAGAAAGGCGCGGAGCAAGACTTGCAAGTTCCCGCTGGATATTGGGGGCGAACTCACCAGTCACTATCTCTGGGCCGGAAAGCGAGTCGCTCCACGTGACAACGTCGGGGGGATTCGCTCCTAATATCTCCCTCTTGGGCATCGCTGCCCCCGAGATCCAAAGCGTGGCCAAACAAAATGCGCGACGCCCTGCTGCCGTGCTGCTGACCAACGGACGTAGATGCACGATCGCCCTGGTTTGACCCGAGGGGCCTGCAGCCCCTCCTCCAAAACTTAGGCCATCGCTGGTTCGTGCAGCGACGTCGCAGGCCCAACTTGCCATCTGCGGGTCGGTAGGCAAAGATCCAGCAATGCAAATGTGCAGCGCATTGCCTATCCCACCAATAAGCTAATGCCATCTCTGCGGCTGCTAGGCATGCTACATGCCGCGCGTCTCTAGTAAGATCAAGGCCTACCCCATAGGTGCGAATGGCATTCATCACTCCACTTGCCCCAGTGAGGCTGCAGATGGCTGTCTCTTGAGACTGTTCTAAATATCGTTCGTTTGAGATGGGCTTGCAGTTGCCCGAGATGGACTCCTGTTCAAGTTGCTGGATGCTGGCTGGCACCCCTGGAGGTGCGAAGACTTCTGAAACGCAAGGTGGATCATCTGACGCTGCGAGAGAAAAAGGGCTGCAGGCGTTGTAGCTTGCCCGCGGCGCTCGCGCAGTCGTCGCACATATCCACTTTGTGAGAGGCCATCGCCTTCACAAGTGATATCTGAAATACTTTCCACATGCGCTCTCTTGAGCGGCAACGAACCTTGTACTCGTCTTTCTCCCGTGCCGCATCCTTGCCCTTGGCTCGTTTTCCTTTGGACGTCGGGCGCTTTTGAAAGGTGCTCTGGCGGCGCCGACGATGTTGCATGTCGTCGCCGCCTCCGATGGTGCCGTTGTCGTCGTTGCCCCTGCCAGTGTGATCTACGTCGCTGCGGCCTTGTCGAGCTGGACGCCGTGGCCCTGCAACGCCGTCAAGATCGCCGCCAACGCCGAGCACGTGGTCTGCTGTGGCCTGGATGGCTGCCATCTGTGCTGCCATCGGGTCTGGTTGAGGTACGGCTCGAGGCGGATGGCGAACGTTGGTCGTTGGAACAACACTACCTCCGCTTGGAAGGGGACCACCGCCACCTGCGGTGATAGCTTCGGCCTGCTCCCTCTCCTCTTCCGTGCTCTTGATGAGCAGCTCGAGCTCCGCCTTCTCGCTGAGCTGCTTCTCGATCTCCTCCTGGAGGTTGATCGTCTTTCTCTTTTCTGTATTCTATCTCTCGTCTACCATCTTCTACCTTCTCGAGCCTCGCGCGAAGACCGAGGATCTGAGACGCGATCGGCTTGGTGCTGAAGATCGACTGCTTGAAAACGGCAATCTCGGTCTTACCTTCTTCCACACATCTGCCTGACCCCTGCTTTGCGATCGCTATCGAAGCTAGTTTCTGCATGCGGGCCTGCACGTCTTTCTTGCACTTTGGCATGCCGTCTTGGTCGGCTGGCGGGGCGATCCACGACGAGTGGTTCTGCGCTTCTGCTGGCAGCGCTGGCGTCACGTCTCCTATGATCTTCTGGATCTGCTAGTGCTGCTGCCTGTGTTCCTTGCTGGGTGGGGGGAACCGATGCCGACTCTGTGAGACCGAGCACGAGGTGCGCGCGCCATTCCCATCCGCAACTGCACTTTCACTGTGCCAGTGGCAACGTGGCGCGGCCTCCCGAACATGCCAACCGCTGTTTCGACATTGGGCCGCTGTGGTGACCGTTGACCAGCTTCGTCGCCTTGGCTAGCCTGAGCAGGAGTCTCGCTCTGGCTCGCAAGGCCCGCTGGCGACTGTGCCAGGCTGGCTCCCAAGCCCTCTGACGGCTGGGAGAACAAATGATGTAATCGTGAATGAACAATGGCGGCGGATGTCCCTGGTCCGCTCCGCAAGAACTGGCCCGCTGGGCTGCTGCTGCCCGATACAAGGCCAAATCCTCTCCTCCTCCTCCTCCTCCTCCTCCTCCTCCTCCTCCTCCTCGTCATCCTCCTCCTCCTCCTCCTCCTCCTCCTCCTCCTCTTCCTCCTCCTCCTCCTCCTCCTCGTCCTCGTCCCCCTCTTCCTCCTCCTCCTCCTCCTCTCCTCTCCTCCTCCTCCTCCTCCTCCTCCTCCTCCTCCGCCTCCTCCTCCTCCTCCTTCCCTCCCTCCTCCTCCTCCTCCTCCTCCCTCCCTCCTCCTCCTCCTCCTCCTCTCCTCCTCCTCCTCCTCCTCCTCCTCCTCCTCCTCTCCTCCTCCTCCTCCTCCCCTTCCTCCTCCTCCTCCTCCTCCTCCTCCTCCTCCTCCTCCTCCTCCTCCTCCTCCTCCTCCTCCTCCTCCTCCCCCTCCTCCTCCTCCCTCTGGGGGGCTCGTCCGCGGCTCTCTCGGGCACGTGCTGGCATTGGACGACGGCTCCGTGGGTCTGGCACGGGGCCGCCGCCGGCGGAGCCGTCCGAGATGGCCTGGACGTGCGGGGTTCGATTGTTGTTGTCTCCCACTCCCCCTGCTCGAGGCCCCGGAGGTCATTCCGTTTGCACGGTGAGGGCCCCCAGAGGCCTGGATCCGCTCTCGGGGGCCAGCTCTTCATCCCGCGCTGCTTCGGGGCGGCCAGGGGGCCCGCCAGGGGTCGAGAACCTGCGGAAACCTCTGGTTCGTTTTGTTTTGAGCATCCTTGGGGCCGGCGAGGGCCCATCCCCCCAGAAGCCAAGCACTGTGCCAAAAACCTGGGGGCCCACGCCACCGAACATTTCTCCTTAGGCAGTTTTCGGTGCTCCTCGAGCCCGTGGCAGCCCGACGCGGACAGCGCGAAGGGCAGTGACCCGGGACGCGGCGAGGCGCAGCGGATCCAGAGCTATGCCCTGGCGGCGCGCGGGGCTTCCAAGGATGGCCCCGACCCGCCCTGCTCTGGAGGCCAGGGGTGTCTTCGTGGGACGTTTGGAGCTCCGCACGGATTTCTTGAATCTGCGCTGGACCCCCCCCCCCTTCCTGGCGCGCGGAGCGCGCCAGGGGCGGCGCCAGGGGCGCCACCAAGATCCAAGAAATCCGCGCGGAGCTCCGAAACTCTATGTTCGGGCGTCGCTGAATGGGGGGGCGATATGATGAGGGGAAGAAGACAGGTACACTTCTCCGGCCCTGAAGGCCCCCTTCAGGGGCCCTGAAGGGCTCTTTGAGAAGCCCAACAGGGCCCCTTATCTGCAGCTCTCGCTGCCACCCCATTTATCGTCCTCCTCATTATGGAACGCCCAAGCTCCGAAAATCTATGTCTGTGCCGTCCTTCTTCTGCGCGGAGCCCCTCCCCTCACTCTCGGTCGCTCGTCTGCGACTCTCTCGGGCGCTGTGCTACAGCCATCGTGCTACTAGAAGGAACGCATGCTAAGGAACGACGGGGCTCGTCTGGCCACGGCGGGCCTTGGCCACACACAGGTGTCACGACACAAATCTAAAGAACGGCCCGAAAACCCGAGACAGTCCTGAGCACAAAGCGGTCCTTACTTCAGCGTCTTTTCTGTACGGTCAAGAACTTCTGCTTAGCGTGTCGCGGCGGCGGCCCCGGCGACACGGTACACCCTGCGAGCGGATAGCGTGTCACTCCGCCTCGGAGCGGGGGGCTCGGGAAAGGCGCGGGGCGTGGACGCCTCGGGGCCGAGAAGCAGATGGCATGTCGCTGCGAGGCGTGATGGGCCGCAACCAGCGGAATGGCACGCTATCCAAAAGTTCCCGACAGCAGCATGGACTGCGCACGGCTCTGTGGGTCGGCCACGGGGGCGCCAAATCCACGATCGGAGGGAGCGTGCTGCCGGAGGCAAGTCGCGAGGGCCCGAATGCAACATTCCGTGTCCAAGCATAGATATAGTTCCATACCACATCATGTCGTATGACTTTGCGCTACCCTGCATCCGCCCCTAACCCCCACTGGAGACACGCCCCATCCAACGACCCAAAGATGGCGGACCCCCTCTGGGGTTCAAAAACGTACACGAACAGATTCAATGTTGGTTTCTCAGGCTTCTTGGGGGTTGAAGAGGGGTCGAGACGGCTCTGGAGGGACTCAACATTACCAAATCTTGCTCCAAGACGGCCCCGCAACGGCCTAAGAGGCCGCGAAGTCGGCCAAAGAGGCCTCAAGACGGCCCATGAGGCCTCCAAGAGGACTCCCAAAAAGGCCTCATACATATCTCTCTCTCTCTCTATATATATACACACACGCCTATGAGTGTGCGTGTGTGTGTATGTGTGTGTTTGTGTGTGTGTTAGCCCCCACTAAGATCAACCTATTCGCTTCGTACGTTGCAACCTCACCAATTGCAATCCAATGTATCTGTATATATCTATATATTCGACTGAAATGCAATCGGCTGCACACCAATAGATCGCCAACGTCCGGTTGCAACACCACTGGCTGCAATTCATTAGATTGCATGCCGAACGATTGCCATTCAATTGGCTGCTTTTGTTGCGATTCTGAGGCAAGTGCTCCAAGGATCTAACGCGCGGCGGTGGTCATGCTTGGAATTGCAGCGAGTCGTTTTCATGGGATGACGGAGTGTGCTGTTTATCATGTGTACGGTGTTGGCATGCTGATCAAGCTACTCCAGTTACTCCAGCTACTCAAGAAGTATCTGTGAATATATATATATATATATATATATATATATATACACACACACGCATATATATATATATATATATATATATATATATAATAGCGTTCTCGACTTCTCGGGCCTCTGACACTCCAAGACGGCCCCAGTCGCGATAGAGGGCCCCACAGACGGCCCAAGAGGCCCCCAAGACGGCACAAGTGAGCCCAGGACGGCCCAGAGATGCCCCCAAAGACGGCCTCCGAAGGCGCCTGGCGGCCCAGGGGCGCCCGGCGACTCGCCCCAAGAGGCCCCCGAGAAGCCCTGGAAGGCCTCCAGAAGCCCCCGAGCGCCCGCGGAAAGTACGCGACGGAGCGCGTCGCGTCGATGACGCATGACAACGGGACCCGTCGCGAATCCACGCGCCCTACTCCTTGTTTGCGCTTCCTCGACGTTCGGGGGGAGGCCGTGGAGCCCGATCTGAAGGAGCGCGGCGATTCGGGCGGCGCGGGGGCGGCGCCGGCTTTGCCGAAATCCCATAGGGGTCTTGTAGGAGTCCTACTCGGATCTTGGTGGGATCCCGCGCTGAGGGGCTCAGGGGCGGGATATCACTTCCAGGGGGCGAGAAGCGATACGGTCGGACCTAAGACATAATAACATCCTTCAAGTACACGAGACCCTCCGTTGGCCCAAACTGGAGAGCATTCGAGGGTACCCTCCCCCAGGATGCGCAAGAACATCTAACAAAGACGAAGAACACTAGGGCACCCTCCCCGAACCGATCTCGATCTTTTATCTTATGCCTCGATCCGACCGTATCCCGGTGAACGTTATCATCATCAAGCTCTTCGTCGCGGTGGGCGCGACTGCGAATATTGGGCCGCCTCCACGGAGGCCCACCGAAGAGGGAGGTCCAGAACTCGCTCAAGCGTCTTGTCGAGAGCAAGGAGAAGTCGCAGCCCGAAGTCCAATCCTGGTTCGCGATCGAGCTTTTGATCCTCATCATCGGGGCGGGGCCCACCATTGAGAAGTACAGCTTCCGTCTGTTCCTGTTCGGGTGAATGTTCAAGTGCCCGGGGAAGCCTCTGATCAGCCCTCGCCGGCACGGGACTCTGAGGCTGCTTCGCCACCTTAGTTATCCCCTCGCCCATGGGGAGCGTGTGCACGTCCAACTTCACGAGCAATGGCAGCCTGTGCCCTCGGCAGCTCGCGGCCGCGCACACCGCCAGTGGGGTCGGTGATAAACGCCAGGGGGCACCAACGGTTCTATGCCTGAGGCAATCCAGGCCACTTTGTTTATTTGTTTCTATCGTTTCTTCCTCCTCCTCCTCCTCCTCATCCTCCCATCCTCCTCCCGCGGAGGCGCCTTACGGGGCCTGGGCCCGAACCACGCTCGAACGGTCAAAGGAAATGTTGTTTGCTCTTCGAACGCGGTTCCGAATTGCGGCCCTGTTTGGCGCCCTGCGGTTTTTTGTTTGGAGGTTGCTTGTGAGGTGTGGAGTTTTTCATGTTGTTTTGAGGGGGATGTTCAAACCGAGATGTGCTAAGGGGGGTCTGCAACTTTGACCTACCCCGGGGGTGAACATCAATTCTGTTGACGAACGGAATTTGTGTCCTCATGCGCACCGCGACCAGCCCTACATCGACTTTCATTTCGACTTGGTCATTCCACTTTCGCGAACAGTGGTCCTGCAGAGGTGTTGGGCAAGCACGGCACGGCAAAATCATTCTCAATAAGGTTACCAGAGGGATTTGTTCGAAGCGGACCGAACTTCATGTGGATACCCCTGCTAATAATACTCTTGCTGTTCCTGGCATGTTTACTTCAGGACATCTCCATGTGAACTGCCTTTTCCGCCGCAGTTGAAGGACGTTTCCCTCCTGCGTGTATCGTTTTTTCCCCGCGGATGTTGAACAACTCCTCGCCCTTTCCCTTCCTCTTTCTCCTCCTCCCCCACCTCCCTCCTCTCTCCCTCATTCTCCTGCTCCTCCACCCCAGTAAGTGTATGTCCACCCGCCTCGAGAACAACTGGCCGCTGGGGCCAGGCGTGTGAGCACCCGTCGAGACACCCCCGCGCCGACGCCTGGAGCGCCCCTCTTCGAGGCCGAGCCTGGTGCCCTTGCACGGCAGGTGGGAGGCGTCGGTGTCGGCGTCGGCGTCGGTGTGGGCGTCGGCTTCGGCGTCGGCGTCGGCGTCGGCGTCGGCGTCGGCGTCGGCGTCGGCGTCGTCGTCGTCGTCGTCGTCGTCGTCGTCGTCGTCGTCGTCGTCGGCGTTGGCGTCGGCATCGGCGTCGGCGTCGGCGTCGGCGTCGGCGTCGGCGTCGGCGTCGGCGTCGGCGTCGGCGTCGTCGTCGTCGTCGTCGTCGTCGTCGTCGTCGTTGGAGTCGGCATCGGCGTCGGCGTCGGCGTCGGCGTCGGCGTCGGCGTCGGCGTCGGCGTCGGCGTCGGCGTCGTCGGCGTCGTCGTCGTCGTCGTCTTCGTCTTCGTCGTCGTCGTTGCTGCGGTGCTGCTGCTGCGTTGTCGCTGTGACTCGCGGCGGCGGGGCTGCTGCGAGTGGCGTCTCTGCTCGCTGTCGCGGTGCTCGCTGTGGTGCCGCTCTTGGTATCCGACGGCCTCCAGGGACCTCAGGAAAGGCTCCGCAGGGGCTGCGGGCATGGATGTTCCGCAGGGCCGTCGAGGTTTGGGGGGGCCTCGCTTGCTCGGGCGCCCGACGGCCAAGGGCGGTCCCAAAGGCCCCCGAGATCGTCCCCGCACAGCCCCTGCGAGGGCTCCCAGAGGCTTCGAGGGCCCCCGAGGGGCCCCCTCGGGGGGCCGCGGAGGGCTCCGACGCGCGCCGCCGGGCGGGCCTGGTAGGCCTGCTGCAGCCGCTGGAACGCCTGCTGCGCGTCCGGGGCGGTGCTCCTGTCCGGGTGCAGCCGCTTGGCCTCGCGGGCGCGGGCGCGGCGCGCCCCGCGGGGCGCCCCGCGTGCAGCAGGCCCCTGCTCTGCTCGGCCCCTTCGGGGGCCTCGCGATTGCAAGGAGGAAATCTCTGCGCAGTAGGCTGTGGGGCATGTTCGAAGAAGGTGCGTCGCGCCCCTACGCTGCGGCTGCAGAGCTCGAAGCCTGAAGTGATGCTTGGCGTGCCCATGAATGACAATGCGAGCGGGGACAGAAAGCGGACACATCGTGCACCCCCCGCCCCACCTCTCTCGCGGCCTGTGAGACGGATCGAAACACTCGGGGGCACCCCTCTGGGGGCCCACTGGAGGCCATCGGAGGCCCATCGGAGGCGCTCGATAGCCCGCGGGGGCCGCCCAGAGGGCCCTCCTTCCGCGGGAAGAGGTCGGGAGGTTTAGGGGCCACGCGAGGTGCACCCCAAACATCGGCTTCGAATGCTTGGGCCCTCGAAGGCCCTCGGATGCCCTCAGAGAGGCCCTCGGCCTCGTCGTCGTCGTCGTCGCAAGCCCTCAGACCTCGCGAAAGCATTGAGACGGCTAGTCTCTCCAATCTGTTGGCCTCCTGAAGCCTCTTCTGGGTAATCACCGCGGCCGTCAACGAGCAACCCGGGACGAGAACTCAGTCCTGGCGGAGGGGTCGAGCGCCCTGGGGTCGCGAAGACATCGTGACGTCGAAGGTCCGGACCCTTCCCCCCCCAATCCTTCATCCGCCACTCCACATCCTGCTCGCATTCTTCCTCGTCTTCGTCCTGGCCGTTCTCCTCATCCTCCTGCTACGGCCACGGTGAGGGCATTGGGTAAGGCACCATCGGATAAGGAATCCAAGTTCTGGAAGCCAGTGGAACTCCGCCGCCATGGATCTCGCCGCCGCTCTCATCAGAATAGGAACCCTCCAGGGTCTGAAGCCTCTTGCGTGCATTCCTTAACCAACGCCCCCACTGTTCTCTCCCCATCCCTTCCCCCTCCTGATAGGAAGAAGAGGAGGGGCAAAAGGACAAGCTAGGTGCGCTCGCGTCATATCTGACATCCTACCCCTCCCTCCCATCCCTTACCATGGCGCATATCCCCTCTCTGCTCGCACAGTCGGATGTCGAGCAGGGCAATGATCCCGAAAGGGTACGCGATGCATTGTAGAGCACGGCATGGCATGGCGTAGAAGAGCACCGCAAAGCGTAGTATCAACCTAGCATTGCATTGCACGCCGTGGCATGGCACGGGAAATGACGCCAGCGCTGCAGCGGGAGCACGAGTCGAAACAAGCGGAAGCGCGGAAATGAGGCCAGCGCTGCAGCGGGAGCACGATTCGGAACGAGCGGAAGCGCGGAAAGAAGGCCAGCGCTGCAGCGGGAGCACGATTCGGAACGAGTGGGGCCCGAAAATGAGGCCGGCGCCTCAGCGAGAGCAGCATTTTGAAAAAAAATGCAAGCGGAAGCCCAACTCCCGGGAGACCTGTGTGTAAAAAAACAGGACGCGGGGGGGGGGGGCGAACACTCCCAGCACGTCGTCAGCGGAAGAGGGAGAGTAGTATTCAGATTGAGCAATTGTGGAGGAGGACGAGGAGGAGGGCGCTAAGGAGGGAGGGGCTTGGGGAAGGGGAGAACGCGTTCGAGCAGCCTTCTCCAGGTAGGCGCGCCGCACCTCCTGGCGGAGGGCGCGGAGGGCGAGGGCCATGATGAATATGGTAATCGGGGCAGGAGGAGGAGCATGAGGAGAAGAGAGAGGACGATGGTAAGGATGAGTAGGAGACAGGATGACGGTGACGATGGTGATGATGACGACGATGACGATGATGATGAATATGACGACGATGACGATGGCGATGAGGATGACGACTATGATGATGATGATGATGATGATGATGATGATGATGATGATGATGATGATGATGATGATGATGATGATGATGATGATGATGATGCTCATGCTGATGCTGATGCTGATGCTCACGCTGATGATGATGCAGCTGACGACGATTATGAGATTAATGTTTGACGACGATTATGATACTAATGGTGAAGATGTTGGTGATGCTGATGCTGATGATGATAAGGCTGCTGCTGATGATACTGATGATGATGCTGTTGATGATGCTGATCATGATGTTGATGAGGCTTACGAGGATGCTGTTTTTGCTGCTGGTGATGATCATGCTGATGGTAACGGCGATGATGATGATGATGATGATGATGATGATGGTGCTGCTGCTGATGATGATATGGTGAGGATGAGGATGAAGATGTGAATGAGGCTGATGCTGCTGATGATGAGGAGGATGATTATGTTGATGCTGGTGATGCTGATGATGATGAGGAGGCGGAGGGGGAGGAGGAGGAATCTGAAGATGATGATGATGATGATGATGAGGAGGAGGAGGAGGAGGAGGAGGAGGAGGGGGATGATGATGATGATGATGATGATGATGATGATGATGATGATGATGATGATGATGATGATGATGATGATGATTATGATGATCAGGAGGAGAAGGAGGAGGAAGAGGAGGAGGAGGGCAGGAGGAGGGGGAGACCCTGTATGTATGTACGATGCAGCAGTTCACCCTGCCGCCCCAAATCCCCCCCTAATGAGTCCATACGAGTATCCCTTTCCACTGGGAAAAGCGCCCCCTTGAATGACGAAGGCCCAATGGCCATGTCACTCAGGCGGGACTCTTTTTTTGTAGATGATCCACCCATCCACCCTTCTGGCTAAGCTAAAGAAGAAACGGAACGAAAGATAATCGTGAAGACAAAGCAAGCGTGTAACGATAGCTCCGTCTCGAGCAAGATCTGCCCTCCATCCGCCTGAGTGTCGCGCAACCTCAAAACGAATGGCCCAGTCCAGCCTACGCACACGTACAGTGGCGCGACAGGGAGGGGGAGGGGGAGCTAGTTCTAGGGGCTGCAGGAGGGAGAAAAGGAAACACAGGAGAAGGGCCAGATAAACTGAGGATGCATCAGCGATGCTGCAGTACACCCTCCCGTCCCAGGTCCCTCCTGAGAAGTCCCTACAAGCCTCCACTTCAAGACACGCGCCCTTGAAAGACCAGCACCTGTGGTCCTGCCATCCAGGCGAGAGGCATCCCTCCAGCGAGTGATAGAGAATTCGACCTGGTATGATCATGCAGTCGAGCGATGTGCCCCCAGAGATCTCTTCTCGAACAAGGGGCCTGCCCTCACCCGTGCACCTGCCACGCAGATTTGCACCCCTGGCCGTGAGCGCCGAGGAAAGGTGCTGCCTCCAAAGGGGCGCCGATGGCCGTGCGGCCCCTTCGTCTCCCCTCTGCACGCGCCACCGAGGCTGCTGCTGCGGTGGCGGTGACGATGGCGACAGGACCCGCCCTCCGGCCGTGCAGCTGCACCACCGGCTCCGGCCCCTGTGGGAGTCCCAGGCCGACAAGCAGGAGCCGCGCTCCGCCAGCCTCGGCTGCTGCCCGCGGCCGCCGCTACTGCTGCCATCCTGCTCGAGCCCCCCACCCCGGGTAATGGCCGCTACCCAAGAAAAGAAAGAAGGGTCACCTGTACCTGCTGTTAGCTATTGATACGACTGTGCGCGGCGCTGCGCGGGAGCCCCATGTTGACAAGGCTCCGCCCTCCATCCTCTCAGCCGTTGCCAGACTTGCATAACGGATGTGCACGGCGCTGAAGCGAGAGCCACATTTTGAAAACGGCATGTGCTCCAGTCTTGAAGCTGCTTCAGAACTGTTAACTCGAATGCACAAGGCGCTAATCGAGCTCCATTTTGAAGACCGGCTCCCCTGCATCGCTGAAGGTGCTCCGAGCTCAAGAACTAATGATCATAGATGGTGAGGGGGGTCGGACCCCATCTGGGAGGCCTAGAGGGATGGAGGGGGAGGAGGAGGAGGAGGAGGAGGAGGAGGAGGAGGAGGAGGAGGAGGAGGAGGAGGAGGAGGAGAAGGAGGTGGACGTGGCCGCGACGAGGAGGCAGCGGCGGAGAGTTGGCTGTGGCCACTGAGGTGTCGGTTCGGGAGTGGAGAGAGCTCCCTTCAGCAAGACGCCCTTCAATGAAGGTTGTCGGGGGCACTCCACGTGCGCACGGCACCGCGTTCCGAATACACTCCAGCGGGGTAACCAATCGACGTCCAAAAACAACCGGATGTATCCGTTGAAACGCACGTGGATCAGCGAAACCGACCAGGGACTGCAGAGGTACACGGCAATGCCGATGTCGGGTGAACCCGTGCAGGCTTCCGCAGGCGACTTGCCTGGGTGGGCGTACTCTCAATGCCCGACGGATGTGTTCTAGAGTTTTTTATTGATCTCCACGATCTCACCTCAAATAATCGAACTCGCCATAGTCAGGGACCTGCAGGCGAGTTTACAGACACACCGCAAACTCAGAGCTGGCAGCACATGTGGGAAAAACTGAAAACTGTAACTAACATGCCGACTGAGGACACGGCGGTGGGTTCAGGGACTGCACAGATACGCTCCAATGCCGCTGTCGGGTGAACCCGTGCAGGCTCCCGCAGGCGACTTGCCTGGGTGGGCGTTCTCTCAATGCCCGAATGATAGGGATGGGAGGAGGGGGAGAAGGAGGAGGAGGATGAGGATGAGGAGGAGGAGGAGACGGAAAAGGAGGAGGAGGAGGAGGAGCAGGAGGAGGAGGAGGAGGAGGAGGAGGAGCAGGAGCAGAAGCAGAGGAGGAGGAGGAGAGGAGGAGGAGGAGGAGGAGGAGGTGGACGTTCACTCAATGCCCGATGGATGGGTTCTGGAGGACCTCCGGGGGCCTCTGGGGAACCACCGCGGAGGCCTTCGGCGAGGGCGCGGCCGCGGCGGCGCTGCATGGCGTCCTCGGCCGTGGCGCCACGCGGCACTCCGAGCACATCGTGCGGGTCCGGCTGCATGGGCGGGGCGGCACCCGGGCAGGGGCGCGCTCGAGCCCTGCCCTGCCCATGCAGGAGGGGGGTGGGAGGGAGGGGCGACCCAGACACGCAACGTCCTGACCCAAACCATAGTTGTTTTGTTTTCTCTAGATGGTCTACCTCTGGGGGGCCCTTACCCGACCCCGAGGCTGTCCAACTCAGGCTCTGGACGAACGGCTGGCCCTGCGGACCGCGTCGGGACTTCCGGGGACCGCGTATAGAACAAATTCGGGCATCGCATATTCAGGGAGGGAGAAAGAGGGAGGACGGAAGATTGGGAGGAGGGAGCGAGGAGCCGACACTCCTCCTCCTCTTCCTTCTCTTCCTCTTCCTCCTCCTCCTCATCTTCTTCTTCTTCTTCTTCGTATAACTCGTCTTCGCCTTCCTCCCCCTCCTCCTCCTCCTCCTCCTCCTCCTCCTCCTCAGGGCCATCAGGATAAATCGACTCTCCTCCTCCTCCTCCTCCTCCTCCTCCTCCTCAGGACCAAGCGGATGAGTATAATCAAGAAGAGTCAACGTCAGAGCATGCACAGCAGTGGGCAAAGAGAACGGACGGAATTGGGCGCCTGGCCACTCCGCACCCTGCACCCAGGCGCCCCTTTTCAGAGCGGGGCTGTAGCTGGGCACGTGCTCAAACTTGGGCCCCAAACCTTGTCGCATTCCTCAGACAGTCGACATCTATAGTAAGGACGGGCGGTAAGGACGCAAGGGCCTTGGGCGCCGAAGTTGGCATTTTTTGGGCGGCGGGCTGCCAACACCCTGAAGGGCTGGCCAGTGAAAACCTTGACAGACGGGCCGCAGAGGGAAGGACGCAAGGGTACCCTGAGGACTTCCGTGCGTCTTTCCGACTGTAGCTCGAAGGATGGACGGCAATTTCTGTCAGTGCGGAGCGCCCGTCACAATTGCGGGCCGACAGGGGAGTTGTGGAAGGGGGGGGTTATTGCAGTATCGTTGATGCATCTCTTCCTTTCTCCTCCCTCCTTCCTCCCCCACCCTCACTTTCCTCGCCCCCATCCCGCGCGTGCTCAGGGAGGAGGAGGAGGAGGAGGAGGAGGAGGAGGAGGAGGAGGAGGAGGAGGAGGAGGTGGAGGAGGAGGAGGAGGAGGAGGAGGAGGAGGAGGAGGGGGAGGGGGGAGGAGGAGGAGGAGGGGGGGAGGGAGGGAGAACGGGAGGAGGGAGGAGGGAAATGCTCCTCCCCCCCGCCCACCACCCCCTCCCCCCCAATGTACTTCAAAAAGCCCCAATAACACATCCGTCGCATCCTTGCCGCACTCTGCAGGAGGCACCGTCACGACACCTCAGCCGAGTCCGCCGAACGCTGGCGGCATCAGGCCGTCTGGGTCCGGAGCAGGCCTCCACTATTGCCAGGGGGCTCCAGCCGTAAGTCGGGCCTGTCCCTATACAGGAGAAATATCTTAGAATACTTGTTTCAAAGACATGGGGACGATTTTTAGGAGTATGTTTGAATATGTTTGGGGGTATGTTTTGACTATTTCAAAGTTTTCGCCCACGACCCCCCCTGTAGGGGGACAGACCCGACCGAACTCCAGCTGCAACGCCGGGATCTTTTCAAATCCGCGGGCGCCGGGTGGCCCAAGACAGTCTGCCGCCGGTCGTGGCAGGCGGTGGGGTGCCTCGGGGGCGACCTGAGGCTCGAAGAGGAGAGAGGGCAGAGCGAGAGGGGGGGAAGAGGTGGGAGCCCGCTCATGAAGGGGCCTCGGGACACACAGATAAATGCATACACACAGATCCCAGGATTCCCCAGATCTTTCCAGATTTGTTGGACTGTCATCTTCCTCCCCACTTCCCACATTTTCCAATATTTTCTAGGGCGGCGCGAAAGCTGGCGCGACGGCGACGGCGACGGCGACGGCGACGACGACGACGGCGACGGCGACGACGACGACGACGGCGACGGCGACGACGACGCCGGCGCCGACGGCGACGGCGACGGCGACGGCGACGGCGACGGCGACGGCGACGCCGATGCCGACGTCGACGCCGACGCCGACGCCGACCATGACGACCACGACGACGACGACGCCGACGACGCCGACGACGACGACGACGACGACGACCACGACGACGACGACCACGACGACGACGACGCCGACGACGACGACGCCGACGCCGACGCCGACGTCGACGCCGACGCCGCCGCCGCTGAC
The DNA here is from genome assembly GCA_963575745.1 of Prorocentrum cordatum. Lineage (NCBI taxonomy): Eukaryota > Dinophyceae > Prorocentrales > Prorocentraceae > Prorocentrum > Prorocentrum cordatum. Next base: position 40,179 of record CAUYUJ010001106.1, on the reverse strand, counting down.
GACGACGCCGACGACGACGACGACGACGACGACGACGACGACGACGACGACGACGACGAGCGGCGGCGCGGCAGCTGCGGCAGCGACGGCGACGTGCGGCAGCGACGGCACGCGGCGGCGGCGGCGACTGCGCGGCGGCGGCAGCGCCCGCCGCCGACGACTGCAGCCGCTTTCCTCGCCGGCTTACGTGGGCGCGGCGGGCGCGCCGGAGCTCTGTCCAGGCCAGGGCGCGGCCGGGCCGCAGAGCGCGGGCGCCGCCGAGCCGAGCGGAGGGCTGGGGGAGGTGCCCGGCCGAGGAGGCCACCCTCCACCTGCTCCGTCCTCCGTCTGCTTCTCTCTTTCCTGGTCGCGAGTTCACACGTAGGTGTTTGGAGGCCAAGCAACGCTCGGCGACGGCCAAAAAGAAAGAGAGGGATGGCTAAGGGAGCACCTGAGAGAAGAAGAAAGGCCGAGAGGATGGAGGAAAAAGGGGGAAAGGTGAAAAGGGAGATAGGTATATGATTGATTCACCTGCCCCCTCCAGGGCAACGTCTTCCTCCTCGTTTCTTCCTCCTTGACCTCCCTTCTCGTCCTCCTCTTGGGCATCCACCTTTTCGCTCCCTCTTCCACTTCCTTGCGCTCCTCCCTCCTCCTCCTCCTCCTCCTCCTCCTCCTCCTCCTCCTCCTGCTTCCCCCCTCCCCTGGTCCTCCTCCTCCTCCTCACCCACCTCCTCCTCCTTCTCTGCATTATTATTCTTCCTGTACTTCTTCTCCTCCTCCTCCTCCTCCTCCTCCTCCTCCTCCTCCTCCTCCCTCCTCCTCCTCCTCCCCTCCCTCTCCTCATTCTCATCCTCATCCTCATCCGCATCCTCATCCTCATCCTCCCCTCCGCCTCCGCCTCCGCTCCTCCTCCTCCTCCGCCTCCTCCTCCTCCTCCTCCTCCTCCTCCTCCTCCTCCTCCTCCTCCTCCTCCTCCTCCTCCCCCTCGTGTTCCCCCCCAACATTACGCACCGACCAATGAACTGGTCTTCTCTTTCCCCTCCTCGTCCTTGTCCTCCTCCTCCTCCTTCTCCTCCTTCTCCTCCCTCCTCAAGCCACTTGAGATCAAGTTGAGCAGCCTCCAGGTCTAATCGTTTAATGAGGGCCGCCGCCATGCCCCCTGCGTCTTGAGGACAAGTCCACGGGTGGCACGCCAGACATGGTAGAAAACATGGATGGCACGGAGGAGCGGATCAATGTGCGTGTGGCTTGTGCTGCTGTGACGGCGTTCTTCACCCGACGGCGGTCGATCAGCCGGTCGAGGGGGCTCCTCCAGATTGCGCGCTCCACGGGCGGGAGTACAGCGGCGCGAGGTGGAGCTGGGGATAGCGCAGTCCCAACTGGAGAGCCTCGTTGTCGGCGCGCTGAAGGTGGAGCAGCCGACGCAGGAGCCCGAGATGATGAGCGAGTAAGGCGCTGTCGACGAGCCCCAGCCCCAGCAGGTGACTGAATCTTCTACACCTCGGACGAGGAGACCGTCGCTGCAAAGGGCGGCCAGCACACAGAGCACAGCACCAGCGACTGCATGACCCTCGGCACGATCACCAACGAGAAGGGGTGGATGCCGCAGGCGGAGTCCGACTGTATGGAGCAGGAGGCGGTGCAGCGCCACGCCGAGGACGAGACCAACAAGGCTCACATCGAGAAGCCGCACGCCTCGCCACAAGACTCACGTTGGGACGTGCGCTGCACATGGCGCCTCCATAGTCAAATGCATCTAGTGATGTTTTTTTATGTCCGCTGTGGGGCATCCGTAATGGCCGTGTGTGATGTCTTGGAACATCATATGTGTTTTTCTGTGATCGGTTTTCGTGTTTTTCATGATGGATCAGTGCTTGGGCGATTTCTCTCCCTGGGGCAGTGTACAGACCCAAACGAAACACAACACAAGAGTCAGGGGGACGTAAGACCTGGGTACAAGGGACTCGGAAATCCCCGACGAGGTCGTCAAAAAAATGACGAGGCCGAGCCTGCATTTTGACGAGGCCTCCCGCTGCAGACATCCCACGAAACTCCTCCTCGTCAAAATCCGAGGCGCGGTCGTCAAAAAACGATGGCGAACCCGAGTCCTGGCAAACCCAGGTCTTACGCTCCCCCGAAAGAGGAGGGGGGAAGCTGAAAGGGCGGGGGAAAGGGAACACGCAGGGGTTGGCGGAGCACCCTGGCGGGGACGCGGAGCACGGCGCGGGAGGCCGGGGGAGCCCCGCTCCGCTCACCCCGATCCCGCGGCTCCCGCACCTTGCCGACGACTGCATGCTCGACGGCTCGCTCGCCAACGAGGAAGCTCGGGGGGTGGCGCGGAAGGACCCTCCTCCCCCTCCTCCTCCCCCTCCTCCTCCTCCCCCTCCTCCTCCTCCCCCTCCTCCTCCTCCTCCTCCTCCTCCTCCTCCTCCTCCTCCTCCTCCTCCTCCTCCTCCTCCTCCTCCTCCTCCTCCTCCTCCTCCTCCTCCTCCTCCTCCCCCTCTCCTCCTCCTTCCTCCTCCTCCTCCTCCCCTCCTCCTCCCTCCTCCTCCCCCCTCCTCCTCCTCCTCCTCCTCCTCCCTCCTCCTCCTCCTCCTCCTCCTCCTCCTCCTCCTCCTCCTCCTCCTCCTCCTCCTCCTCCTCCTCCTCCTCCTCCTGCGCTCCGTCCTGCTCGCCCCCGCCCCGCGCCTCGCACCCTCTGCCGGCGGCTCCAGGGTCGACGACGCGCTCACCCTCCGGGGAGGGGTGGACTGCGCGGGCGGAGCCCGGCGGCACGGAGCACGAGGAGGAGGAGGAGGAGGGGGAGGAGCACGAGGAGGAGGAGGAGGAGGAGGAGGAGGGGGAAGGGGAGGAGGGGGAGGAGAAGGAGGAGGGAGGAGGAGGAGGGGGGGGAGGGGAGGAGGAGGGGGAGAGGAGGGGGAAGGGGAGGAGGGAGGAGGAGGAGGAGGAGGAGGAGGAGGAGGAGGAGGAGGGGAGGGGAGGAGGAGGAGGAGAGGGGGAGGAGGAGGGGGAGGAGGCTGCGGACAAAGAACACGGATCACTTCCAGCCAACACGGGTCGGCTTCGGCGGCCGCCTGGCATCTCACGGTCTTGCCGTACCGTCGGGCCGCTGAAAGAAGGAACGCCAAATGAGGAACGAAACCCCTTCTTGGCCCTGCATGCGCCTCCGTGCCCCCGGAGGGCAAGAGGAACAGCACTGGAGGAACCTAGCCCCAAACGGTCTTTAACACCCCCCGGTCAATAATGGGAAAATAAATCATGTTTCCGCCTGCTTATTGACGGATTGGGACCCCGACAATAGTTGGAAATTCATTTTTCTCGTCGGCGGATGCATGAGAGGTCATGAGAAGTGCTCAGAAATCCCATCGCTCAACGCCTGGAGGAGGAGGACGGAGGGGAAGGAGGAGGGAGGGGAAGGAGGAGGAGGAGGGACGGGTTTCTCCTCCCCGCCGAGAGCTTCGGGGGGGGGGGGCATCATCAAAGACCCCCTGCGGTTAAGGAACATCGAGCCCCTTCCGAACCCAAACCGTTCCTTACTTCAACGTCTTGACTGCACCTTTTTTCACAAACAAATGTATACATTTCTCGATTTGTGCGTGTCATCCTTGCGCAGGGGCCATGCTAATCTTCTCTGTATCGTTCCAATTTAACGGATGATCCCCGAAGGGAATCCCACGGGGGGGGGGCATCATCAAAGACCCCCTGCGGTCAAGGAACATCGAGCCCCTCCCGAACCCAAACCGTTCCTTACTTGAACGTCTTGACTACACCTTTTCTAGCAAAACAGCATGTATACGTTTCTCGATTTGTGCGTGTCCTCCTTTGCGCAGGGGCCATGCGAATCTTCTCTGTATCGTTCCAGTTTAACGGATGATCCCCGAAGGGAATCCCAGCGTCTTGACTGCACCTGGATGCGGCTGCACGCCTTGCCCCGCCAGGCTCCCTGGCCCGCTGCCCCTGCGGGCCCGTGCTGCGCGGCACGCGCGCGCGCACGCGCCCTCCACGGCCCGAGCGTGCCCTCCGCCGCCCGCGGCGTCCTTTTGCCGGTGCTCGCGGGCGCCCTGCTCATGCTCGCAGCACTTGCGCAGGCGCCCCACCTCCTCCTCCTCCTCCTCCTCCTCCTCCTCCTCCTCCTCCTCCTCCTCCTCCTCCCTCCTCCTCACCGAGCGTCATCCCCGCCGCCCCCACCCCCCCCCCCCGTGACGACCGTCGCGCGGACATGCGCAATGAAACACGCAATCCCAAATTCACTTTGCGTCCCGACTCGGGCTCGGCGCCTGCGAGCCCCCCCCTTCGCCGCGCCCTCCCTCTTTCCCTCGTGCCCGGTTCGGCTCCGACGCCCCCCCGCCGCGCCTTCCTTCTCTCCCTCTTTCCCCCCCCCCCCGCCGCGCCTTCCTCCTTTCCTTTCCCTCTTCCCCCGCCGCGCCTTCCTCCTTTCCCTCGTCCCTCGGCCGTCTCCGCCGCTTCCTGGACCCACGCTGCCGCTGACAGCAGAAGTCGTGCCTCGGCGGCCGCCGAAGAAGCACGGCCAGAGAGCTTCGAAGGCAGGCACCTGCTCGACCACCGTGCGTTCGGCATCTTCTGGAAGTTGCCGGGGCTCAGAGCCGAGAGCGGCAGAAGCATCAAGGTGAAAGTTGAAGGTGTCCTCGGCTTGCTCGAGGAGCACCCGCCTGCAGCCACAGGCAACCCCACAGCACAACGGGCCGCACCGGTACGGGGAGAAGGAGGCGGTGAGGCACCGCGCGAGCGCCAGGCGCAGGCATATAGCTAGGGCAGTGCGCCCCTCGGGGCGTTATCGGCACGTCTCCCGAACGGATCTCCCGTTCGAGCGCCTCCGTCCAGAGTGCACAGGACACTCGAGGGGACGGGAGGCAGCAGCAGCAGTGGAGGGCAGTCATCGGCCCGAGGCGAAGCGGGAGGGCACCCCTCTCCAGCTTATCCAACCTGTCCCTCCTCCCTCCTCGCTCCTCAAATATGGAACGAGAGGGGGCCAAAGCGAATGTGCTATTTCCATGCTCTGGACCGTAGTGTGCATGGCGGCGCCGCCACAAAATCACATGCGTTGAGGGGAATCGGGACGTATGGTGAGCATCCCCTGCCGCGCGCTTGCCCGCGCCACGCGCGCACTAAAAAACAAACCTGAGAAACGTCTACGGACGGTGCTGCTGCTGCGACGCAGCAGCAGCAGCAGCAGCAGCAGCAGCAGCAGCAGCAGCAGCAGCAGCAGCAGCAGCAGCAGCAGCAGCACTGTAAGCCTCGCTCCTTGCTATTCCTCCTCGCTCCTCGTTCTCCCCTTCCCTCTTCCTCTTCCTCCTCTCCGCGCATGGCACGGCTGGAGCGCGGCCCTGAAAATTCGATCCGGCCTTCTGGCGGCGGTGGCTGACTGTACGGCGCCACGCGCCCTGCGTGCCGCGTGCCCCTACCCTCCCAGCACGGGCCTGAACGTCGGGCTTTTTCCAATGCCGGCGTAAGACGACGCCAGGACAGGGACAACATCGGAGAGGGATAAACCAGGGATGTCTGAGATCAGGCGGCTCATGAGGATGCATCGGGCGCCGCGGCCTTCTCAGAGCGTCCCGGGCACGCTCTGAGAGCGTTCCCGAACGAGTTATCCATGTCCTAGCCCCGCCCGACGTCGTCTTCGGGACGGAGGCTTTGCGGCATGCTCAGACTCTGGGGGCTCTTGTCGGGCCCAGGGAGGCGTCAGGAAGCGAGACAGCACGAACAACCGGTTCGCTCGAGGCTGAGGTCCTCCACGCTCTTCAGCCTCGCAGGGCCGTTTGTGAGCTCGCGGGCAACCGTCCCTGGAGAAGAGGACAATGGGCGGCTGGGCTCGCGCATCAGAAAAAGCCCAGTCGGCCGGGGAAGTCCACATCAGAACGGCTGGCTGCACAGCGGGCAGGTCGTCTTCGCGGAGGTCTTGAACCAGTGGTAGAGGCACTCGCTGTGGAACTTGTGCTTGCAGGTGGGGCAGGCCTCGAGCGAGGCACGGACCAGGCGAGAGGAGAAGGAGAAGGAAGAGGAAGGGCAGCAGCAGCAGCAGCAGGGAGGCGGAGGATGGCCGCGAGGAAGTGTCGCGAGCGCGGAGCCCAAGCAATGAGCTACTGCACCCTGGATGTGCCAGCGGTGTGGTGTAGGCTGTCTGGTGTGAGCATGGATGCGCAACGCGTGTGGCGCAAGCTGTGCGGTGCGAGGCAGGTGATGCAAGATGTGTGGTGCAAGCTGCGTGGTGCAAGCTTGTGAGCAGAGGGTGTCAGCAATGCGATGCAAACTGTGTGGTGCAGAGCCGCCGCGCCCACGGGCGCTCACCGGGCGCAGACCCAAACGGCCAGCCACCACGCTCGTGGCGCCCACGAGGCGCCCGCCGGGCGAAAACCCAACAGGCAACCACCACGCACGCGGGGTCCACGCTGTGCCCAACGGCGCCCACCGGTCGAAGCCGCGCAGCAAGCAAGCGGAACTGCTCCGAAGAGAGGTGAGAACCCGCAGGTGCAGGCACTGCTTGAGGAACGAGTTGGGGAGGGGCGCAGCCACCCTCTTTGTCGCCGCAGGCGTCGCAATCCTTGCGAACGCCCTGGTGACGGCGACAGCGACGCGGGTGACAGCAACGACGTTGACAGCGACGGCGACTGCAACGACGGCGACGGCGGCGGCGGCGATTAAGAACGACGACGACGGCGACAACGACATACATATTAAAGAACGACAGCACGGGTACATTCTAAAAACGAGGGCGCCGTAAACTTCTTGAACGCTTGTTTGGGGTGGCGGGGCGGGCTGGACAGGTGGGGCGTGCCGGGGATCGGGGCGCGCGGGTCCCGCCGCGGACGCCCTCTTCCCCCCTATACATGTTGAGCCGGTGCAGCTCCTCTGGTTGGTGCCCCCCTGAAGCCTTTGATTTTTCATCCCCCTTGGTATCCCCCAGTGGGGTTCTTCGTCGCTTCACCCGAGTTGCTCTCAAAGCCCCAGCCCCAGTGTGAAATCATCATCATCATCGCCACCCTCGTTGCCATGGACCTCGACTTCGCAATTGTTGCCACTTGTCGTCGTCACCGTCGTCGCCTCATGGTTTGTCCGCGCCACCCTGACTATTGATACAGCTCGCTCGGCGTCCGAACACACACCTTCTGATTTTCAGATCTTCAAGGTGGCGGCGGCGACGACGGCGGCGACGACGATGGCCAACATGGGTTTTCAAACAAGCTTGCGCGCACGATCTTACGAACACGTGTCAAAAACAACAGCATTTCAACACTTGCATGCGCTGCGACCAAGCGGGCTACTCGCGCGAATGTCGGAATCATTCGAATTCCCTGGTGCGTTTGCCGGGGGGGGGTTACGGCCCCTGGTCAAATCACGAAATGCGGGCCACTGGCGCGCGGCGGCCGCGCACAAATGTCAAAATCCTTCAAACACATTCATCACCGACAAACGGACACCATCATCGTCATCGGCGTGACCCGGATCGGCGCCGTCATTGACGTTGCCGCCGTCATCGTCAACATCTTCACAACCGTCGCTGCTATCATCATCGTTGCTGCCGATGCCGACGTCATGATGATACCGGGGCCGCCCGAGTCACCGACCCGCGGCTGCCTCGCCCGGACCCGGACTCGCCATGAGGATTTCAAAATCGAGCGACACGAAAACAGAAAAAAACATGGTGTCGCAACATGGATCTTCAACACAAAAGCCTGCGCTCGCGCTCTTGCAAATCAAAAAAAAACCATCGGAGTTCAACATGTTCAGAGCATCCCACAAGACGGGCCCCTCGCGCGCGCATGCCGAAATCGTTCGAACGCGCTTGCGCGCGTGCTGTCGCAAGAACCGTTTGCAACAGATGGGGTGCAGAGCACATGCGGGCGTCGTTGCGCGCGCATGCCGGAATCTTTCGGCAAGGGTTTCAAACAAATATTGCCCGAAACCATATAACAAACACGTGGCTTTGCAACATCAGCCTTTACACAAACAGTTTGCGCGCGCTCTTGCGAATCCTTGAGACAACCATCGGTTGTTCAATGGGCCTCTCGTGCCACATGTCGATCGAATTCATCCGCACACCCTTGCGCGCGTGCTTTGGGGGGGATACGATCCGTGTCCAAGAATACCACGCGTGCCACTCGCGCGCGTCGGCTGCGCGCGCATGTCGAACTCCTTCCAAAACCTTCACCGCGCGAGGACATCGTCATCGCTATCGGCGGGCGTGAGCAACATCGGCGCCATCATTGGCCTTGCCGTCGTCATCGCCACCATCGTCACCATTATCGCTGCTCTCGTCATCGTGTCTATTGTTGTCGGCGTCGCCATAATACCGCGTCCGCTGAAGTCACCGACTCGCACTGAAGTGCCCGCTGGGGAATGACCAGCGGTTAGCGCCACCGCGGCCGCGTCGGTCGCGCCGCACTAGCTGGCCGCTGCCCGCACGAGCATGCGCGGGCTAGCGCGGCCGCAAAGATGCACCAGCCAACGCCAGACACTCATCGCAATCGCCGTCGCATGGCATTGCAAATCAGGTTTCGGGTGGGTGGGCGGGATGTTTGCGGGAGCAGTGGAGCTTACGACTCACTGCGAACATGGGTGTGCATTGCACTGCACCGCACTGGTTGCACGACGCATACTGCTCCTTTTCCACCTGCTCCTAGAAACACACTGGCTGGGGTCCACGCTGGCTGACATTTGCCCAGGGGGAGGGCAGCCAACATTCGCCAGGAAATCTGCAGAACGATGAGGGCGACACGGGGAAGCCATGCAAACGAGAGGACTAGACGGGAAAGCCGATTGGACAAGAGAGAGAGAGAGACACAGAAAACTAAGACACAGCTTCCATACATGAAGGACGACTGGAAGAGAAGGGGCGCGACCGAAGGGAGGCGGCCAGAAGAAGGGGGTTACACTCTACGGAAATACAAAGGGCAAGTCCAGGACGCAAGGGCGGGGAAATGCTGTCGGCTACAGCCGCGTGCGGATGGCGTGCGGTGGAAAAAAACAAACACGCCTCCAAACCGCGACCCTGGATCCTCCCTCCTCCTCCCTCCTCCTCCCTCCTCCTCCTCCTCCTCCTCCTCCTCCTCCTCCTCCCTCCTCCTCCTCCTCCTCCTCCCTCCTCCTCCTCCTCCTCCTCCTCCTCCCTCCTGCTCCTCATCCTGATGGGCCCCTTCCCATCCTTGGGGCCCCCATCCCTCAGGACCCCATCATTGAACCTCCGAGCCTCTCCCCGCGCACGCCACGCCCTCCCCCCCGGGGCCGTTGAACGTGCGCGGCGCGCCGGCGGGGCCTTCCGCGGGATGGTCTGCGTGGACAGGTGCACGACGTTGTAGCAGATGGGGCAGTCCTCCGCCCGGGCTTCTTCGGAGATGTGTCCGGCCAGTTTGGCGCGGGGCGCGGTTCCCAGCGCGGGCCTCGGACACAAAGAAAGTGTGCACTCCGGCGGTGTGGTGCAGTGTATGTGGTGCAAGGCGTGTTGTGGAATCTGCGTGGTACATGGTGCGGCAGGTTCGCGTCGCAAGGACGTCGGCGTTGGTTTTGGACAGGCAATCTTCGAAGTCGCAGCGCGGCGCAGCGCGGCACATGAAAAGGCAGGTTGGACGGAACATGCAGTGGCCTGGCCCTGACCGCGCCACCCCCTCCTTGAAACAAAGTGCAGAGTGGCAAAAGCTGAGCAAGCTCCATGGAAGCTGCCAGAGTGTCGCGAAGCCTGGGGAAACCGGAGAACTTCCAACGCCAACTCTCAGACCGCGTTCAATACGAGAGGGCATTGTCCTGCTCTTTGGCCTGCCGGTGGTAAGCTGACGACCCGCCGTCAATGTTCGGGTCATAGACGGGCTCGTCATTAGACCAAATGTCGTCCGAATCCACTTTCGGGGTGACCGCGATGCTCCCGTGACTCTCCTCCGAGATCTCGTGCGACAAGTCCTCGCCGTGGACCTTGTCGGAAATCGGAGAGTAATCGCTGTGCGAAACTGACCAAGTCGACTTCTGCCAGTCGTCCATAGTGTGGAAGACAATGAGTGAGGTGCATGTGGTCACGGCCATAACACCCGTGCCGAACGCGATCGCTGCATCCTGGAAGGCCACACCAGTCGTCAGGGTCGAGAGCAGTTCGGGTCTGGTGGACGTTGAGTGGGGATCTAAACCGTACCTCATCAGTTCGCCAACCTGGTTGCCAATGTAGAGGTCGCCAGTCGAATCAGCCACCGGCATGGACCAGCTATTCGGATGACACTTTTCACGGCCGCCCATGGCCCGGCGGATATCTGCCCCCTCCTTGTCGCCAGCACAGAAGCCAGTCCACAACGTCGGGCCCTCCTTAATCCACCGGGTGTGGCCGTTGTTTGGGTCTAGGCCCCAGATCTGGCTGGAGGCGCCGAGGTAGCAGTTGTGGCCCATGGTGACCACCAGACGGGTGTGGAATGAGGGGCTGTTGAGCGCGCTGATGCTGGCGCTGGCCGGCGGCTCGGGCGTCTCTAACTCCCAGACCTTCCTGCCAGAGGATGCGTTGTAGGCGCGGACGAAGCCCCGCGTGCCTGGCCACGTCCAGCACGAAGGGAGGATACCGGGAGCTGGGTAAGGGTTGCAACGACCGTTGGTGTAATGCTTCACGCCCAAGGCAATAACTGTGTTGTGGCCCGGGCTGTACACGGCGGCTGCATTGGTGTGCGTCCCGATGTCTCCACCGACCTTGAATATCTCGGCGCCTGTCAAGTAGTTCAGGCTGTACACCCTGCCCTCCCAGTCCTGGAACATCACGCTGGTGCCGGGACCCCACAGAGGGATCATGCTCCACATTGGCTGGAACGTCTTGTACTGCCAGACAGAGCTGCCGTCCGCAGCGCTCAGACCACGCACCCACTGATTGCCTGGCGTGAGGGGGTTGGTCTGGTTGCGGTACCTGTAGCAATAACGGTCAGTGCAGCGGTCAGTGGCGACCACTACGATACCGCCCTTGCAAGCCACAGAGCCCTTGACGCCAGCGATTTCGTTCGATGCCCAAGTTGCCCATAACTCATCTCCGCTGTCGAGGTCAATCGCGAAGACGTAGCCAGAAGTGGTGCTACCCACCAGCATGGCGGGCAGTGTGGTGTCCCGCTTCTCCACGTGCGAGAAGCGCTTCGCCATGAGGTGGAGCTGCATCACCGTCTTGTCCCCGCTGCGCGTCCACAATATGACGGCCTTGCTGTCCTTGCCCTGCTCATCCGGGACGACGCCAGAAATCATGCCTTCGTCGCCGACCCTGAAAAGCTCCCTGCCGTCCACCCAATAGCTCGCGCCAGGCTTCACCTTGACCATGTCGCCGACGCGGAAGTCCCTGGTAAGTTGGGAAGACGTGCTGGACTCGTTGTTGCCCTTGGCCCAGTCTGGTCGCACCATGTCCTCTTGGCCTCCGAAGCTCATGTCGGAGGTCGCGAGGCGCCTTGCACCGGCGGGGCACAGGCTGGGTGCCGCCGCCAATTGACCTCGGGGGGCGTAACTCCACTTGATTACACCGTTGACGTCGAACTTCCGGATGGCGTCGTCGGCTCCGATGTAGATGTTGTTCTGGTCATCAAGGAGGGGGCTGCCGACCGGGATGGTGTTGTAGACTCCAGACGGGTGGTGCCATCCCCAGGTCACACTTGCTGTGAGGTCCTTCGCGCCAGTAAAATTAATGTCCTCGCGGTTGGCGGAATCGGCCCAGAAGAACTTGCCATCACTCCTCTTGATGTGCCTGAGCTCGTAGTTCTGGTACCGTGTGACGCCCACCTTGTTCTTCATGCCCACTGCAGCCCAATACGACTTGTCGTCAGCAGTCTGAGTAAAATGACTCGTCACGCCACCGAAGACCCTGCCCTGCCCGCCGGCATCGCTGCCGTACTCCAGAAGAGAAGACCCCCCCTGCGAAGAAGACGGCCTGCGGACTTCGATCGCACCGGTGCCTAGCATCTTCAACACGAGCAGGTGAACACTGGCAACTATCGTGGCCAACTGCATGGTGATAAAGTATTAGTGTGAGGGTACCGTTTTATTGTGTCGTAACACAAGAAATTGAGCAGAACTCCTGAACCCAAATGGGCTACGGACCCGTGTATCGTTCAACCTTGAACGATCGCGGCTTCCCCATGGCGCAGATCGTTGGATGCCAGCCGATTCTGGGACATCGGCGGCATTTAACCTTGAACACCAGTGCTGGGGTCGCCGCCAAGTTACCTCGGCGCAAGCCTACCGTATGTGGTGCAATTGTTATCGAACACCTTGAAACCATCGACTCCACTGCTCGAGCAACAGGCATTCCACCCACCCGCAACTTCTTGGCAGAATCCAGCTGGCGCAATGACACGGGGACCCTCTTCATGAAGATCCCCGACTCGGGCGGGCGGGTCATGCTGGTGATCGCGGGATCGGCGCCGGCGAAGACGACAATGACGACGACGATGACGATGACGGCGACGATGATGATGATGATGATGATGATGATGATGATGATGATGATGATGATGGTGGTGGTGGTGGTGATGATGATGACGGTGGTGCTGATGACGAGGGCGACGACAATGCCGATGCCGACGCCGCTGAAGACGGTGGTGGTGATGACGACAACGATGGTGATGATGATGGCAATCATGCTGATGATGTTGTTGATGATGATGAGGATGATATGGTGATGATAGTGAGGTTAATGCTTGTGATGATCGTGGTCATGATGATGACGACGACGATGAACATGCAAATGATGCTGATGATGATGGTGGTGATCACGATGAGGATGACCACAGCAATGATGACGACAATGGTGCCGATGAGGATGACGAGGCAGCGCCCGCGCACAGAACATCGGACAAACCTTGATTGAACAGCCGATTGGTTTCCACATGTTTTGGGCACTCCGATCTTGAAATACTTACAGCGCCTGTTCTCACAACCGTTTTCCGTTTCGACGCGCGCGCAGGGGACTCGCGCGTGGCCCGAGTGGCTGTTCTTGACGGAGTTGACGAAAGCGTAGATCTCGAGGATCTCGCTGAGCCGCGCGCGCGTTGCCGCGCAATGGGAGCTCGGGCCAGGGCCTGGCACCGAGCTTCTGACCACCGCCTGCAGCAACAGTGGCCACAGGAGAGACAGAGAGAGGCAAGGAGGACGCGCGGACTCGTCGAGGCGCGGGTGCGCCCGTGGCAGGAGTCCGACACTCTGGGAGCACGCGGGGACCAGGGGGAACGAACGGGGGGGGACAGCAGAGGGGTAGGGCAGAGACTTTGGAGTCCCGAGACGGTGCGGTGACAGACCGTGCAGTGACCTCGAAATCCCCCAAGACCTCACCGCACGGACCGTCACCGCACGGTCTTGGGACCTCGGAGGCCCCAGTCGCCCGAGACGTCCTCGGAGAACGACCCGAGTCCCAAAACCGTGCGGTGACCGCGAATCCCCACCGACTCACCGCACGGTGTGGTCACCGCACCGTTTGGGGGCCCCCGAGAGAATCAGCTCACGTAGCTGATTCTCCCAGCGCCTCCCGGCGCCGGGAGGCGCCCGTGTGTCGAGGAATGAGCCCGGCGGCGGGGCCGAAACCGGCTGCACGCAGCAGACTTTGTACCCCCCTCCTTTCCCTATATCCCCCCTTTCGTTCGGCCCGAGAGGAGTTGGGACCGGGTGAGGAGGAGCTGGGGGTAGGGACGTCGTGGTCACATCTCGGCGGTGGACAAACCTCCCTGTAGCGAACCTCCCTTCAGTGAAAGCGGCCTGGGGCCGAAACCGACGGACCTGGACCCGCAGAAATGACGGCCGCGACGCCCTCCCGCGAACCGAATGACGGCCGATTCACAAATCGATGTGTCAGGGTAGGAAGTCTGTCCACCCCCGAACATCTTCGGAGCGGCGCATACACGCCGGTCAGAAGAAGTATGTAAAAACATGAAGTAGGAAGGCGTTGGAAGTAAATCGGGCTTCCACGCGCCCCCTGAAGATGAGGAAAGAAGGAAAACCGCTCGACTCTTGAAGTAGGAAGGCGCCTAAAGTATATCAGGATTTGGGCATCCAGACATGCCTACTTTCAACGGCCGGCGTGCACACTCGGAGCGTGGCCACGAGGCCGTGGATCAGGAACGCGGGCCCCTTCGCCGAGAGGGGCCAAGGCCCCACGGGGATCCCCCAGACTGGGAGCGTCCCAATGGGGGAAGGCCCAAGCACGAGGAACACGCCGGGGCACACAGGGGGTACACCCTGCGAAATGCCTAAGAAACCATGGGTTAAGAAATTCAGAGTCTCAGAACTGGAATAAAAACCCAGAACTTCTATCAAAATCTTAAGATTTACATTGAAACATTAAGAATAATCGAGACTCTGGCCGAAAACTTGGGTTTTCTTACGCATCGCCTAAGGTTTACACCTTCCAGAATCAAGGCGGTTCGTAACCCTCGGGCCAGCTGTGCGTCGAGGGGCGCCTCTGACGCGTCAGCACTGCTCCAGGCTAGTCCAAATCACGGAAGCCATTCTCAGGGGGCGAAAGGGGCTGGGAGGGTGCAAGACTACCGAACTGGCTCAAGAATGGGCTCGAACGAATCCTGAAACTGAAAATCATTGTCTGGGAAGCCGCCCGGATCTCGGACGCAGTCTCGGATCTCATCGGACGTTCGCGCTAGCCAGATAACTGCGGCGACTGGAAGGGAAGGAAGATAAGAGGAGAGAGGAGGGGAGGGGGGAGAGGGATGAGGAGGAGGAGGGGGAGGAGATAGGAAGGGCGAGGAGGGGGGGAGGGAAAAGGGCGAGGAGGCGGAGGAGGAGCAGGAGGGAAGATGGCGAAGAGGAGGAGTAGGAGGAGGAGGAGAAGGGAATATGGCGATGAGACGGAGGGGGGGGGGCGAGGGAAAAGGCGGGGGCGAAGGGAAAGAGGAAAGGAAGAGCCGCGGGGGGTGAGGGGGCGGGATGGGGAAGTGGAAATGCAAGCGCACTCACAGGATCTGACAGCCACACGCTCCTGAAACGGGCCCTGCAGGCCCGGCAAGTCGGCTCGAGGCTCGCGTCGCAGAGGCGGCCGAACGCGAAGGAGCAGAGAAGAGAGGAGAGCAGAAGAGTGCGAGGAAGTATGGAAGAGAGAAGGGGGAAAGAGGAGAAGGGATATGAAGGGGAAATGGAAATGCCCACCACCCCCTCGCGACCACCCCTGGAACCCCTGGGAACACTCCACTCGACTGACAACCGAAGGGGGGAAGGAAGGGAGGGAAACTGGCCGCGAGCCGCGGGGGGCGCTGCTGGAGCGCCGAGCCGGCCTGCGCTCAAAAGAAGACGCACATGTCGCCGTTGCCGCCGCCAAGGGAGCCGATCGCCTGCTGGTACGCCGGCGCCCGCATCGACCACGTCCGAGACAGCAGCCCGCCCGCGTGCCCATAGTCGTCGTTCGCTGCCTGCGCCCATGCAGGCAGTGCCAAGACGTGGTTCGATGCAATCCCCATCGCATCGACTATGAGCACCGTGCGGTTCATGAGGGCACTAGTCCGCAGACTCCATGACGATCGCGTCCAGGCTGGACTGCAACAGGCTGTTTGGTTTCTTCATGCTGATCAGCCACCTCGAGGCGCTCTCCATCGAGCTTTCATCCGATCGCAACCAGAAGGAAATCTTGACGCCGATGAGGTCGCACTGGCCCGATACCTTCTCCGCGAACGCGTAGTTGAGCGGCATGGCGATCCCCTCGTTGGCGCCGACAGTCGCGGCGTACAGCTTCGCGCCATTCACGATGCTACTGTCGACCACCTCCTTCGTCATCCCTTTGAAGAAGCTCTGGATCTGGTCTGGCCCGACCTGCGTTAAACCCTGCTTCTCCATGTAGGTCTTGACCTCCGTGACGTTCGCCATGACGAGCTGGCGCGAGCCGGACGTGTGAATCCGAAGTGTCGGGCTCCTCCCCTTCTCCGTGCAGACGGTCTCGAGGGACTTGGCAAGTCCAAACATTGCGGGGTGCATCTCCTTGTGAATTTTCGCCAGCGCCAAGTGGCCAGCCTCGGTGAACACCTTGTGGAAAACCACCATGGTGGCGTCCAGAACCTCGGCCTTAATACCCTTCTCTGCGCGGCCCTCGGATTGCCGCAACCTGACTTGGAAGGGTGCGCTCAAAGCCAGCTCGACCCCCATTGTTCCTCCTCCTTCTCTTCCCCCTCATGCTCCTCCTCCTCTTCCTCCTCCTTCTCCTCCTCCTCTTCCTCTTTCTCTCCTCCCCCTCTTCCTCCGCCCCCTCTTATTCCCAGAAAAGCCGTCGGTTTGAAGATAACGGGGGGGGGGGGGGAGCGGGATCGGGACATTCGCACTGCAGTCAACTTGGAGGTCGTAAACTTCGGGATGAAGGCTTGACCAGCTGCAAGCAGAGGCGCCAGCTCATCCACGGTCCAGCCCTTGATCACCACGGGGGCCGTGAGCGCGTCCATGGGGGCTGCCTGCTCTGGGATCGACACGTCCTTGACCTCGCACTTGATGGCCTTCTCCACGCCTCTCTCGAAGAGCGCCATCTTGGCCTTGCCCGAGTCGGGGCCCGCGCCGGCACCAGCACCCCTGTTGCCGCCGCCCCTCGTGCCGCTGCCGCTGGGGGCGCCCTTGCTGGAGTCCTTCAGCTGAGCCTGTTTCATGGCCTGCTTGGGCGCGCCGAGAGCGTTGCGGGTCATCGCGATGAGATCGTTCAATGCCCCTTTGAACGGTTTGATTTCTTCTGCAACCAATTTTAAGTCCTGCTCGCTCGAAGCAGACAAAAGCTTCTCGAAGTAAGGTGAACATTCTGGCAAGGTGATAAGGCTCCGGTAGCTCCTGCAGGGAGGAGTGATGCCCGAGGTCCTGAAGCCAGCGATGAACACCTTCAAGTTCTTCGCCTGCTTCTTCTCAATCTTCTCATTCGGGGAGAGGCCTTTCATCGGTGAAGTATCCGACTCTGCAGCGAGCTCCTGCGGGGCCACATGTGCCATGTGACTCGCCAAACTGGATAACCCATGACCCCGATCAAAAGGGGGATGGGGCTGAACACCAGGGGGGAAGAACTGACCCACCCGTCTGACCGGGTCAGACGGGTGGGTCAGACGGGCCGGGGATCAGACCTGACCCCCGGCCCATCCCCTCATCGTCGTCAGCGAGGGCGTCTCGAACCCGACGCCCTGGAAAAGAGGCGAGGAGATGGCGGAGGGAGAGAGCGGGCCAGAGGAGGGGAAAAGGAGAGAAGGGCGGCGATCGAGGCATAGGACAGACGATGCAGGCAAAGGGGGGAAGGGGAAAGGAGGAAGGAGAGTCAGACGATAAAGGCGAAGGAGGGAAAGGCGGGGAGCGAGGGATAAGGGGTGAGGGGATTGACAACCCCCTGGACCCCCTGAGTCCGGCGACTGGGCATTCTTCTCCGCGGGGCTGGAGAATCTGGCCAAGGCCTTGACCTCCTTGTCCGTGGAGCTGGCCCCGGTCGAGACCACGGGCTGGGCCCCCTCCGAGTCGCCCGGCGGCTTCTCCTTCTCGTCGGTCTTGTCGGCGTCGCCATCCTGCTCCTCCTTCTTCTCCTGGGGCTCATCCTCGGCCTTAGTGGTGCTATCCTGCTTCTCCGAGTCCTTGCCGCCATCCTTTTGCTCCTGGTCATCGCTGGTCTTGGTGCCGCCCTCGGCCTTCTGCTCGAGGTTCTCGGGCTGGTCGTCCTTCTTCTCCTGGTTCTCGGGCTTGCCGTCCTTCCTGTCCTTGTCCTCCTCCTTCTTGTCATTGCCCCCGGCCTCGATCTCGATGACGCTCTTATCCTCTTGACCCTTCAAGTTGCCCAGGAGCTGCTCCGTGAGGGAGGGGGCCGCCCAGTCCGATGGCGCCCAAGACTGCTCGTCGGCGCTCTTAGTGGGGTCCTTCAGGCCCAAGACCAAAGCGCACGCCTGACTTCGCTGGAGCGCCACCCTCACTTCCGTCTTGAGCAACTCCTTATGGCCCAGGTCCTCGACCTCGCTAGCCACCTGCAGGACGTCGCTGTGCAGGGTCTTCAGCACCTTGTCGATCTCGGAGCGCCAGGTCTCCTGTGCGCGCGTCGCGGCAGCGATCTTGAGGTCCTTCTCCACCCACGGCTTCTGCTTTTTCGGCTTGCTCGGGTTGGCGGGGTCCTGGCTGGGAGCCCGAAGTGGAAGAAGGAGCGGGAGGAGCGGGAGGAGGGGCAGGTCGAGCAGAAGGAGGAGGATGGGGGCAGAGGGCGAGGAGATGGTGGAGGAGGCAATAGAGGGGTTCCAGGAGGAGGTGAGGGAAATGGGCGCAGTCGTTGCGGGAGGGATTCGGACTATCCTCCCCTCCTCCTCCCTCCGCGCCCCCCCTCTTCCCGCTCCCATCGCCCTCCTCGCAATGACCTTCGCAACCCCCATCCCGTTTTACACCGACTGGTCCTGGTCCCCCTGCTGCTTCCTCTTGCGACCCTCGTTGCCGCCATCCTCCAGGGGCTCGTCGTCCTGCTCCTGCTCGGCCTCCGCAGCCTCGACCTTCGCCGCCAGCGCCTTGATGCCGCCGAGGTTGGCGAGCTCGCCGTCGAAAGCCGACTCGTTGTCGACCCCCCCGCTCTCCCTGGCGCCTTTCGCAAGGAACTTCTGGACGTCGGTGCCGGTCAGCTGGCTAGATGCCGCAGTTGCCTCGCTCAAGTTGCAATGGAGCTTGCGGTAGGCGGCGTCGACGTCACCTTGGGATGCCTTCTTATTGAACTTGTCCAGTAGATCGTACCCTTGACTCTTAACGATCGCGTTGCGGTCGGTCAACACTGTCTTCGTCTTCACGCCCACGCGCATCTCGAAGCCGGCGCGCTCCCCGCAGAAATCAACCACCTCCGCTGGGTCCTCGGATCTCTTTTTGAATTCTACTTTGGCGTCCTGCTCCGAGAGACCGCGAGGAGGCCAGTTTTTTGGTTTACTGGCGAAGTGAACAAACGCTGATTCATGCATCATTTCTTTCACGCCGTCTCTGATCTGGGAGTTCTGCACGTTGACGGCCACCTTGTACTGCAGGGCGGAGAACTGCTTTGGCTTATGCCCTTCCTTCGTGCAATTGAGGGTGTACCACCGCTTCAATCGTTTCCACGCTTGCTTGTCTTTCTTCTGCTCGTTGCACCATTCCAACTGACCTTCTGCCTTGCGCGCCCGGCACAAGTTCTCCTGCATGCGCCAACACGGCCTCTGGCAGACCGCGCGGCCGACGCCAAACTCTGACAGGTCCTTCTCCACGTTGCACTCGACGCACTTCCTCTTGCCTGCCTTGGCCCCGCTCGGGCGCCCATTCGCGGACTTCTTGGGGCTCCCTTTGGCGCGCTTCGTCCGGGCGCCTGCAACCTGCCTTGCTGGTCCTGCCTTTCGCTTCGCCCCTCTCCTGCCACCTGCCTGTTCGCCACCTCCCTCTCCGCCATCCTCGGATCCCTCCTCGGGGGCCTCCTCGCCGGACGCCGCCCCCTCACGCTCCTGCTCCTCGTCGCTGCCACCGCCTGCTCGGAGATCCTCCTCATCCGAATCGGCGGCTGCTGCTGCGCGAGCGGCGGCCAAGCGCCCATGCCCACCGACTGACTCCGTAGGCAGCTAGCCAACGAGAATCTCGAAAGAAATGGCGACATATGTTCACTGGGCTTACCCGGATGGGTTCTTACTCTCTCGGGCCCGACTGGCGGCATTCCCTCGGGGCCTCAATGCGCTCATGTGGCTCATCGCGAAACCGATGGACTGCAATTATGCTGCCGTCGGTCCCTGATGCTGGCGAATGCCACGCGGGCGAACTTATTGCACGGGGCCCCGATGCCCCTGAGAGATCCTCAGACGGAAATCCAAGCCGACCTGGGGTTGCCGAAAACCTGCGATCCCCTGGCCCCGCCTCATCATTCTTCTTTTGATGATCGTAATCTCGGCCCCTCTCCCCCCTCCTCCCTCGCCCTCCTCTATCCTCCTCTGCTCGTCCCGCCCCTCCGAGGCCCTCCCCCCGCGGGGGCGTGAGCGCGCTTATTGCCCCTGGGTGGGCGCCAGAGCGGGGGCCCCCATGAGTGAGTCATTATGTCTTGGCATCGCTGGTGCCTCGACGAGGACGCCCAGGGACATCCCGAAACACTACGAAGAGGAAGTGACGCCCGGGGCTCCCTTATCAGGTGGTCCAGGGCAAATCCAAGAGCTTCTTACTGAGGATGCGCGAAGCGCGGGGAAAGGGCGGGGGAGGTGATGGGCCGGGGCAAGCGGGAGCGGGAACGTAGACGGGGGAGGGAAGAGCAGTAGAGCGGAGGGGGAAGAGGGGGGGGTGGGAGAAACGCTTTAGCGAGGCCCCCGACTCTGGAAGAGTCGCCTAACCACATCCTCACACTCGAAAAGAAGACTTGAATCGAGACTCGCGGCCAGGCCAGCCAACATGCTAGTTGTCTCTGGCGCATCTTCTAGGCAGCCTGCGAGGGCCGATCAAGCGCCCTCGACGACGCTGGAGCCCCCGCGGTCGGCTATGAGCGACTCGTCGTCGCTGCTGACATCGATGGGCTGGAGGGGCACGTCGTCGCGCAACTTCGAGGTGCAAAGCATGAACGTGATGATCGCCCCGATCGCTGGCCAGCAGAAGCCCGCGCCAGTAAGGCTCCGGATCTCTGCGCACTTCAGCTTGTCGTCGTCATCGTGGTAGACGCCGCCCTCCTGCAGCAGCGACGGAAAAGGGAAGAACTTTGCCAGGCGATCCGACACGAGGCCCGGCACTGGGAAACCCTGCACTAAGAGGTGCTCGATCGGCAATATTTCCCTCCCACTGACGATACCCCGCAGAAACGAGCGCTGCAAGAGGGCTGGAGCGTAGATGCTCGGGCTGTGGAGTAAGCTGTTCTGGAAAAGGCTCACGAGCAGGACCTTCGGCTCGCCCTTGAGGAAGTTCTGGAACTCCGCCAACTCCAACGTTTGATGAAGCCTCACCTTCATCTTTGTATTTCCAAGTGGCCCAAGGTCGTAGCCAGCGCTGTTTTTCTCCTCAGACGGCGCGGAGGACGCCGCATCCTGGCTATCCTCAACGTGGAAGATCCAGTCCTGAGTGGCGTTCAAAATCGCAGGAGTTCCCCTAGACGGCCTCAAGATTGCCCCGAGGGAAGGGGGCCGGGGGGGCCAAGAGAGAGGGGGCCCTGTCAGACCTTTCCGCGCCTCCCGAGGCGCGCCCGAGAAGCCCCTGGGACGACCCAAGGCACCTTCCCAAAGATGTCCCAACCAAGAGTTCCGCGACGGATCAGAAGTGCCCGGGGGCAGAGGGGGGGCAGGGGGGGCAAGCGCAGGACGGCGAGGGGGGAGGCAGGAAGAGGATGAGAGGGCGAGCCCCCGCCGAATCTGCAACAGCGACTCGGGGGTAGGAGAGGGCAAGTGCGCCTTGAGGATTGGGAGTCCTCGCCGCGCTGTCCAGCCCAAGCTGCCTTGTGAGTGGCCATGACCTCGCGGGTCGCGCCAATCATGAAGATGCTGGCGTCGCTGATGCAGTTGTTGAAGAATAGATCCTCGAACGTGGACTTCATGGTGAAGGGCTGCACGAGCGGGGTAACGACCCTGTCCAAGTACCACCAAGTATACGCCCTCATCCGACTCGCAGGATACCCGAGGTCGACTGGAGAGAAGCGAACCGTGCACTCGACGTACTTGCGAAGCCCAAACTTGTCTGGCGGACGGCACAGGGGGTGCTTGGTGATCTCAGTGATCTCGAGGCCGTCGAGGTCGGGGTCCTTGTTGAGCACGACATCAAACACGCGGGGGTCGAATTTCGGAGTGCACTCACTTATGATATCGTCTGGTTCGTGGTGTCGGCAACTGTGGGCCCACGTCATCGCGGGGCCGGTCGCCTGATCGAGGAGCCCGTTCCCGGAGCCAACCTGAGACCAAGCGTACAAGTATGTCCGCCAACCTCGAGCCACCGGCACCCCCGTAAATCGGGATCTGAACGCGGAGACACTTTGCAGCACTTGTTATGTTTGTAGCACCGCGCTTCCTCGGCATAGATTGCGTGGTCAAGTATCTTGTGGAGGTGCTTGATGAGGTCCTCTGACAGCTCATTCTTCTCGGTATCGAACTCTGCCTTGGAGATAGACGGCGGGGTATCCTGCGTGCCGGTGTGCTGCTGCTTCAAGATCTTGAATTGCTTAATTGCACGATCAACTGCGGTCTGAACCTGCTGCCTGTCGTCGGCGGTGGTCCTCTCCATCAAGTCCCCGAATACGTGGCGAGGCGCACTCGGGCCCTCGCGTGCCAAGAGGACCTTGCGGCTCAACGGGTTGATGTCCGTAGCGCTGTGCACGATCAGGTTAGGGGTGTAGTCGACGCCATGTAGGAAAACCTCGGAGCAGCGCCCGTAGAGGAAGGCCGCGGCGCTGGCTGCATTACCTGCGCTCGGGGAGGGGCAAGGGCGCGAGCGAGCGCGAGATGCAGGATGGAGAACTGGGCAAGAGGGCGTTTGGTTGAATGGGGAAGCGCGGCATGGACAAGGAATCAGTAATAATGAAAAGCGAACGGGATAACCATGAATAGAGAGGGGGAGGGAGGGATAAAGGAGAGCGGGGAGGCGGCCCGAGGGATGGGTGAGAGAGGGGAGGGAAGAAGGGAGAGCACAGAGGCGACGAGGGAGACAAGGACAGGATGAAGTCCCACCTGACCCCGCGTACACCTCGGTGATCACGAGCCTCTCTTGCAGCGAGAACTTCAAGTTCGCGACGTAATCCTCTGTGCTGCCGAGGGAGTGCAGGCTCATGGAGTTCAAGTTCGTCACGCACCAGTCCTGGAGTTCATCCAAATTGTTCGGGGCGTTGTTGTACCACTGCCTGCCTGAAGACCCCCCTCTCCTCCGGGCCTTGTTGCCCCTGCGCACGAGTGGCGACTCGAGATCCGCTGCCAGCGCATCCGACTCCTGCACTTTCCGCCGCAAGCCGCTCCCCTGAGCAGACGACGACGTCGGATCGTGATCCTCGCGCAACTCCTCATCGCTGACCGGGTCGCCGTTCTCGGCCCTGGCGGCGCGCGGCGGGGGGGGCCGGGGCGTTATTTTCCAAGGAGCTGGATCCGAGGGGATAAGGAGGGAGCGAAGAGGGAAGCGAAGCGAAGCGAACCGAGCGTCCATCCGACTCCACTTCGAGTAGAGCCGCGCCAATTTGGACGGGGCGAAAAGAGCCGTGGCCCTTAGAGGGAAGATCAGGGCAGCCCCACGTCAGATTCACGAGGAAAGGGGAAAGGGGTACACGAGGAAGGGAGTGAGGGAAAGGGAAAGGGGTACACGAGAAAGGACGCGGCCCCTGGTCCTGGCTCTCAAGCGTTCCTCCATGAACATTATCTCCTTGTCCACCGCGACCGCCTGGTGGATCGACCGCGCCGCGTCGTGGCTGGTGAAGCTCATCACCTGGGGCGGAAGCGAGCGGCGAGGGGCCGTCTTGGGGCCCTCTCGGGGCCCTCTTGGGCCGTCTCGGTGCTCTCTTGGGGGCCTCAGAGGGCTCCGAGGGGGCCCTGGGAAGGCCCCAAATTCGACAAAAAAAAGTTGAACTTCTTGGTTCAATGATTTTTGCCCCCTCTTGGGGCCCACCTGGGGCCCTCCTGGAGCCCTCCTGGGGCCCTCTTGGAGCCGTCTTGGGGCCGTCTTGGAACCCTCTTGGGGCTTTCTTGGACTCAAGCAAGCCCCGGACACGCGCCCTGGCACCTGGAACCCGCCAGCAGCAACGCTGAGCCACTGCGCCAGCAACCCAAGAGGCCAGGGCGATGGCGCCGCGGCGCCACGGCCGCCGCAGGCCGACGGCCAACGGCCGAACGCCAAATGGTCTCGAATCCAGCTCGTTCGGGCCAAGCGGCGACTGCGACGAATCAACGACTGGCGAGCGCCCATGATTGATACATACGGAGTCTTCCAAGACCCCCCTGTCAGCACCGCAAGGTCGCACAGCTGAGAAGGAGGAGCAGCAGCAGCATCAGCATGGAGGTACTGTTGCCGGGCACGAGGGCCAACACCTAGCTATTGAATGCAGTGCCAGTGCTTCGTAATCGATGATGACTTATTTGACTGTGAGATTTCCCTCTTCTTCGACGGCTGTCGCTTCTTCGGCAGTGAGGGAATTTCTGCCAGCAGAAATTCCTTCAGACAGGGTAAGGGAGGAGGAGGAGGAGGAGGAGGAGGAGAGGGAGAAGGAGGAGCAGTTGGAGTATCACCACGGACCGAAGAACGATACCTTAAGTAGATGTATATGTGTATGTAAGCATATGAGCATGTGTGTACATTGACAACGATGCATATTCAATAAATAACTTTTGCCTGGCCTTCACATACAATTGCCAATTGGCGCAGCTATTTCAGAACAGTATGTTTCTCATGTGATATGCTCGCACAATGTCTGCACTGCCCGATGCGCCCCTGCCATTACCAAACCCCCGCAAGGCTGAGATCGCAAAGCGCCAACGAAAAATCTGCACCGAAACCGTTGGCACTTCGGAA
This sequence comes from Prorocentrum cordatum, assembly GCA_963575745.1. Taxonomy (NCBI): domain Eukaryota; class Dinophyceae; order Prorocentrales; family Prorocentraceae; genus Prorocentrum; species Prorocentrum cordatum. The sequence goes on along the minus strand of CAUYUJ010001106.1, from coordinate 15,810 downwards.
ACGCAGAAAAATCATGATTTTCGACAGAAAACATCGAAAACAATTTAAACATACTAATTTTCAGTAGATTTCAATGATTTTCATTTTTTTCTCTTTGGAAATGCGCAAAATATCTGGGACCTTTCAAAAATTCGATGGCGCAAGCAGAAATCCACGTTGCCCCAGCGAGTGATCTCAGGACGACAGAAAACGCGAAAATCACCAAATCCCCACCACCTCTCGCGCGGCAGAACCCCCCCCTGGAGCGGCAGACCCCCCCCCCCCCCCCCCCCCCTGCAGCGGCAGGAACCCCCTCTACAGCGGCAGAAACCCCCCACCCTTGGGCGGCAGAACCCCCCCCTGGAGCGGCAGAACCCCCCCCCCCCCCCCTGGAGCGGCAGAACCCCCCCCCCCCCCCCCTGAAGCGGCAGAAACCCCCTCTAAGCGGCAGAAACCCCCTTGGGGCTGCAGAACCCCCCCCCCCTGGGGCGGCAGAAACCCCCCCTGGAGCTTCAGAAACCCTCCCGCGGTCAAGGCACCCATTCGGGGTGGTTCGACGTGCGCCATGCCGATATTTATGAAATGGTGTCGTCGGGGCATGAAAAACATCAGAAGTTCAAAATATACGATGTGAAAACAAAGGAACAGTTTTTTTTTTTTTTTTTTTTTTTTTGGGGGGGGGGGGGGGGAGGGTGGATTTTTATGTCAGGATAAACAGTTGCAATGGAAACCACCTGAAACATCAAATGTTTGCTTTTTTCCAATGAAAAAACACATGTTTGCGTGATTTCCAGCCTTCCCCAGCCCGCGCGAGGAAATAACATCTGCTGATTTAGGGAGGGGCTCCTGGCGGGCAGCGCGAGTCCAGACGAAAGCTTGCTCATCATAGTTTGCGCGTGCCCAGTCCGAGATTTACTGAGGTGCGATGGCATGTTATGTATGTATATGTGCATGTATTAACTACGCATGTTGCGGAATCACACAATCAGGCTAGGCTGCCAAAAGTAATCATATGTAATTGATGAACTAAACAAATATACGTGCATATGAATTGTGCACAAACTTATACACTTCGATGCTGTCGCCGACGCTGGAGCACAACGCTACTCGGCGCTCCTAGGATACGCACGCGGGACACATATTCCACGCATATTGCCAAAGCCAGAACCACATTCAAAGCAGATAGAACATCGCACCTGAATTACAAATGCCCCTGAGACCCAAGAGAACGTCAACGTGTACGCGCATATGAGTGCACGTGCGTTCTGAATCAAACATAATGCATGGGAGTGTACGCAAGGTCGGGCACACTGGAGACTACGTCCAAAGCGCTCGAACTCGCGCGGCGACAATCGGGAGCTATCATCACATCTCACTCTGAAGCCCACCGAACTGATCAGTGAATCAGGCACGGAAACCCGCTGGCGCTGGACACGAGAAGCAGGCTGGGTGATGCAGGGGGGGACAGGCAAGGAAGGCAGTGACAAGATGGGCGCCCGGCAAGACAAGGGCTGGGATCAGCTGGAGGACGAGGGGGGATGGAAAAACGAAAGGGAGAGGGCGGAGGGAGGCAAAGAAGCAGGAGGAAACAAGGAGACAAAGCAGGGAGGGAAGGAGGGAGGGAGGGAGAGAAAGAGAGAGAGAGAGAGAGAGAGAGAGAGAGAGAGAGAGAGAGAGAGAGAGAGAGAGAGAGAGAGAGAGAGAGAGAGAGAGAGAGAGAGAGAGAGAGAGAGAGAGAGAGAGAGAGAGAGAGAGAGAGAGAGAACGAGAGAGCTCATTATGCCCGGTGCTGCCCGAAGCTCTCCGCGCCACTGGCTCGCAACCGATTCTCGTTCGCAGCGTTCTAAGGAAGCAGCTCGGGCTCGACGCCTTCGCCGGCCCTCTGGGCCCGCTCGAGGCCGCTCATCTCAGCGTAGGCTACTGGGTGGGGCGCCTCCGTCTCCTGGCGAGCGGCCAGCCTCTTGTGTATCAGCAAATCGTCCTCTAGATTCGCTGCCATACCACGGGTGATCTCCTGGTGGTCTGCCTGGGTCGGGTACTGATGCGCGCGCTTCAACCATGCCGGGATCATTCCGAGCGGGCGACCCTGCGAGACCTTAGCTCCCTCGCGGACCGTCCGATTGAGACGGCACAAGGGGCCGTGGAAGCCGCAATGTCCCGCCAAACTCCTCAGTTTAGTATCGTACTTCACCTGGGCCTCTGGATTGGACTCGAAGGGGACATTCCACGTGGGATGCGGGGCCATCCCTCCCCCTCCTGCACCCGGCCCAGCAGGGGGCGGCGGAGGCGGCGGAGGTGGCGGCGGAGGTGGATCAGCTACTGGATCTGCACCGCCAGGTGGATCAGGACCAGGTGGCTCAACTGCTGGATCTCCACCGGGACCAGGTGGCTCATCTGGATGCGGCTCAACCTGGGCAAAGCATCGCGCGGGAGGGGGCCTCCTCCTCCTCCTCCTCCTCCTCCTCCTCCTCCCCCCCCTTATCCTCCTCCCCCTCCCCGTGCGCGTCGGCATGCTCATCTTCCCCATCCTTCTCCTGGCCCCCCTCCTCCCCCTCAACATTTCCCACCCCGCACTCTTTGCATGTGTTTCGCCCTGGCCCGCCATGCACTCCCCTCCCCCGCCCTCCCCCCTCTCTGCCACCATTCAACACTCGACCGAAGCGACCTCCATATCTGAGAACATATGTTCGAAAGGATCTTCGACGTCGACGCCGCCTCCCTCGTGCCCCGACTCGCCGCCATGCCCATGGCCCTCCTCCTGGTCGTCAGATGGAAGCCCGTCCACGAGAGCCCCTGCGAGGCCGTCTGCGTCACCAAGTGCGATCATTCTGCGCTTGCGCGCTGGTTGCTCCACGTCGCTTCGAAGGCCGCCCGCGATAGCAGGTAATGGAGGTACTCCACCCCCGTCGAGGATGGACCTGTACACTGCCTTCTCCCTCCCGTGCGGGACGTGCTCTATGCGCATGCATAACTCCTGAGCTGTCACGGGCGCGGGCTGGGGGCAGGGCGCAAGATGGGCAGTGGCGAGGGGGCAGGGGGGAGGGGGTGAATGAGGGGGCGAGTATGCTGGACCCCCCAAAAAACATTCAACATGCCTCGGGCGCTCGTGATCCATCGAGCCCCCCCCCCCCCTCCCCCTCCATGTCGTGCGACCCGCCTCTGGCGCCCCATCCGTTCTTTTCCGTCGTGGTCATCCTCCTCAAGTCGCCTCGCCGACCCCACCAATATTGTAGGTGGTTTGCCTTCCCTCGACCTCCCCCATCCCCCTCGTCCTGCCCCTCCTCCTCCTCCGCCCTCTCGGGTGCTCGACGAAAGCCCGGGAGCTCGGGGTGGTGGCGCTGGCGCCCCAATGAGAGGCGTGGCGACTAGCATCTCTAGACAGCAAGGCAACCTTTCCCCTGGAACCCACATCCTCGGCCTTCACAATGGCAAGCAAATACTCCTGGTGGATCGGAGAGCTAGCAGCTGAATCAGAAGAGTACAATACCTTTGCGTCGCCAGGGCGACGCCCGAGCGGACTTCTCGGCCCTGCCGCAGTCGGGCGCAGCCGCGGGCGCCAAGACCAACCTGGGCGGGCGCGGCTCGCTTGCATATGTCGCTCCCGCCTCCTGTCTCCCCACTCCTCTCCCTTCCCCCTCCTATCCATCGCTCATCGCTCCGCCCACTCAGCACCCTCGCTGCCCCAGTGGCCCAGCCTGGTGGGCCCCACGTGGCCGCCCGAGCCGAGCCGAGAACCCATCAAACACGGGCCCCGCAAGAGAGGCATAACGGGATTTGCATTGCTGCCCCGACCGTCATCGAATAGGGTAGTCAGAAGTTCGTGCGAAGTCCGATCTTCCAGAGCTATGCCATCCCGAACTGCTAGAGCGCGCCGTGGCTCCGTTAACCTCCACATCGACTGGATCCGTTCTGAATCGAAAACCATCTTGGTGAAACAACCGCGGAGCACGCCGTCACCCGTGCATGTCACCTGCAAACATCCGAAATCAAGTAAAGCACGCGAAGCTTCCTCCAAGCCTCCAGGGGCGTCGTCATCTCTGAGGTTGGGCCACATTTCTTGGGGGGTGCCAAGTGAGCCCGCCCCGTGGGAAAGCAACCAGCTGACAACTTCTGATAACTTGGGTTCGGGCAACACATCAGGCGGGGCGCCCTTCAAAGTGTACTACATTGACTCCTTGTGCTTCCATGCTTTGAACTCATCTTTCAACACTGCCGGGCTCCCCAAATCATGCAATATGCGAACGCTGTCCAAGCTGGAAGCCGTCCACACCACGGGTGAGTCCATGGTGCCGCGGAGCCTGTCGATCGGATAACACGTTACTGCAATGTCTGTCCTGCGCAGCTTCTGCCCAGCACCTGGCGCTGTCTTCACTGTCCTCTTGTTGCCAATAGCTGCCATGCTCACCTGGGCATCTCTGCGTTTCGACCCCCCCTGCGAGCGGGCGCCCAGATCGGTAGTGCCCGGGCGGGCGGGGATGCAGGCACCTCCGCGCTCATGCGAGGCCAACCGAGGAAATTCGGAAACAAACGCCCCCCAGACTTGCAGCCCGAGAGCCGAGAGGTGCATGAATCCGCGCCACCCCCTGCCCACCGACCGCCGCCCCAAACATTGCGCCGCCCCCCCCTCCCTCCAGACCGAGAGCCTTGAAGACCAGATCCCTTGATGCATCTGGCTCGTCCTCTATCGCCAAAGCCCCAGCGACCATGGCGGCGGCCCTGCGCTCCTGGGCAACCTGGATCCCAGACTTGTCCATCCACTGGCTCATGGATTGGAGGTTGGAAGCCGCGGCAGCCGGGATCGAGTAGAAAGTTTCCGCATCGTGCACTTGGCGAAAGCGGTCTGAAATCGCAAGACTCAGAATGGTGTCTACTCCTGTGTGCTTGCGCGTGTCCGTGAGCTTATCCTCGGTCCTATGTTTCTTATCCTTGATTTTTGAATCGTGCCTTTGATGAACCTTCATTGCCCTGTAAGTGTTCTCCAGATCACAATGGTAAAAAATTGCAGCGACTACGGGCTGCATGGCAGTGGAATGCACGTCCTTCGGCAAGGCAACGATCAAGGGGCGACCTTCGAAATTCAACACATTCGGCAACTGCTTGATTTTCCGCGCAACATCGAACTGATCCACCAATGCATTGATGAGCCCAGGCTCCCTGAGCATATTCCTTTCCAAAAGGGGTAATCGATTGGAAAGCGACACCCTGATAGGCCCCACAACATGTTTTTTGCTCTCCATATATACACTTGCGTGCTTTTCCTCTATAGTGGTTTCCACGACAGGTATAAACATGAACGAAGCCACCTGCCGTTGGAACATCTCGCTCAATTCCCATCTGGGCTGGCCGCTATTGAATTTGTCTAGCTCCCTTCGAAATTCAGACTCAAGCCTCATTAGTTTCCATGTCAGACGGCTCTGGATGGGTGGGGGCCTGGGGTCTCTATTGAACCTCTCCACGCACCGCTTCCCGACATCCCTCGCCTCATTCTCGTCAACTTGGGCCAAACCGATGAGAAGCCAAGGCAGCGTTTGCCAATAACTACACTTGACGCCGAGAAGGGCCGTCTGAACGGAGCGAGCGTGGGCCATGTCTGCTCGGAGGTTCTCCCTCTCCTGCTGGCTGATGTCGCACGCGGCTGCATGGTGCAGCAACTTCGTCTCGCAGTCTGCCCAGACTTCATCAAACAACTGCGCGAACACCCCCCCGATGATTTCTGGTGCCCTCTTTCCAGCCATCGGGCAAGTCTTAGAAGAGCCCGAGTAATGTTTTTCCAATAGCTGGCGCCTGAAATAATCACTCATCCCCACGGTGTTCTCGGCACGTCCTGGAATTTATGCAAGTTGGGGGGCGGGCAAAGGACCCCAGGACCGTAGACGCCACGGGAACCGACGGGCCCCCGAGTGAAACTCCCCCGCCCGGGTACCAAACCACATCGCCCCAAGCGAGACCCCGGGCCATTGCGCGACGCCGAGAGGACGGCCAAGTCACTCGGAGAAGGAGAGGGCGGGATCGGGAAAGGGAGGGAGGGGGCGGGGAGAGAAGGCAAGGTCAAAGAAGCTAAACCACGGCGTCCTCCTCTGCTCCGCCTTCTCCTCGAACTGCCCAGTCTAAAAAGCGGTTGATGGCATGGGCATCCTTCGCCCCATGATGCCAGGGTGCGCTCGGGGAGGTCGTCGATTTCAATAGCGAAATCTAGATAACAGTGAAAGAAATCGCTGCCCAACGCGGTCTCAAGATTGGCGGGGTTGAAGGCCCTGTCTGCGGCCCCGTCACCGCCCTCCTCCCTGAGGCCCTCGCTGCACTTCCGAGCGTCGAAGCATCGCCGAAGACCGTGCATCAACGGCTTGGCGGCCCGTAGAAATGACAGGGCGTGCCTGGCGGGCGCGATGCGCTCGCCCTCCCCGCCCGCCGCCTAAGTTGGGCGGCGGGCGGGGGGGGCGGGGTAGGGGGTTAGCCGGGTTAGGCGGCCTAACCCCCTACCCCGTCTTCCCCGTCTCCCCCCCATCCCCCGCTCGCCCTGTCCCGTCGCAACCCCGGGGGTGGGCGGGGGGTGCGGGGCGGGGCCCGCGGGTTTAGAGCCGCCGCGCATCACCTCCAGCGCTTCTCGTAGAGGCTGCCAGAGAAGCTCTTGAAACGACCCTCTAAGTACGCCACTGGCGACTCTCGCAAACACTGCGCAACAAAATGCGCCCTGCGACCTTGGTTGCACAGGAGTGCCGATAAGTTTTTCACCTGCTCATAGAAAGTATCCCAATGATGCAGAGGCCCGTGGACGTCCGAATTTAAGTTGCTCGTCAGGTGTTGGAAGCCGTATATGGCAAAGCCCGAAGGCATCAGCACGTCCTGCTGGCGCGTTTTAATCGGGGGAGGCGGCGCCCCCCATCGACCCCCCACGCGGGAACTCCACTGGGGGTCGGAGGGGGGCAGCAGGTTAGTAAGGATGGGGATGGAGGGGCGCATTGGTCGAGGAGGTGGAGAGGCAGGAGGGGAATTAGAGGCGCTAAGTCCCGACGAAACCGGAAGCCCCCCCACCGAGCAGTACAGCGTACATGCGACTTTGACTCGGATCCTGATCGACGACGTCGACTGGCTGGCCCAACGCGAGGCTATCGGCGGCGGGCGCGGCCTCAGAGCCCACGTCCATCTTCAGCGGCTCGCGGTTGGTCCACGGGGAGACCATGGACTCGATATCCCTCACGTTGAACTCGGGGGCGCTGATCTCCACGCCCATATCTGATGTGTGGGAACAAAAAGACGCGGCATATCTACTCAATGGAATGTCATCTGGCACTTCCATGCTCCATTGATGCAGCAGCGCAGCAACCTTGTGCACGACAGATGCGCGCCCGAGAGCGAGGGAGGTGGGCGGGTAGATCCGCCGGCCCCCGCGGGGGCCGCCATAGTTATGAGAAGACCCCCTCTCCCTTGGCCCCGGGCCCATAGCGGGGGCCAGCCACTAGAGCAACCCAAGTGACTTTGGCCTCGCAGGGGGCAAACTCCCGAAAACTAAATCGGGCTTTGAGGGGCGTCGCTGGCGCCCGAAACGCCCCCGATGAACCCCGGTGCGGCGGCGACGCGACCCGACGCTACAACAAACGGTGTCATCCACCAACTGTCCATCTGAAGTCCGCAGAACCTTCCGACCCCCCGGGGCCCCCATCGCTGTCGGCTGACGGCCAGAGGCCTCCATATATGCTCTCGGATCTGCAAGAGGGTCTGCAACAAGGGCCCCCACTCCGGCAGGGGCTCTAGCTTGGGCTTCACCGAACCAGCCGTCTCACAAGAATTAGCGAACGCCTGGGTTTTCCGAATCAATTCATGAGCCGCTTTGCACACCGAAACAATTGAATCGACGCTGATCTCATGACTTTGGGCCCAGAGCCAATCGAAGCCCGCGTGGGGGCTGGAATCTGTCCATAGGTATCGCACTGCCGCTGGATCGTGGGTGCATCGACGAAGTAACGACAACGATATATCCAGAACAAGATGGGCTCTCTGTATGGAAGCGGGACTCGGGGGCATCGAATGCCGGCGCGAACTCGGACATCCCTCCTCGGTTGTTGGATCCACCCCTCTCAGGATCACCCCAGAGACGCAATCGGGCATTGACATCTGAATCGATCTCTTGACGACCTCTTGAAGTTTGGAGGCGCCACCTTTGACCGAGGAAGCAGTTCGGATAGCGTCGATCAGCATCAAACTGTTGTGACGAAACTTCCCATACCCAACTCTGCTCTCGCCAGCTGCCTCCGATAAGTCACGAGCCCACCCCTCCAAAGACAGGACGGCGTGCTGGAGGGCATTGACCTTGAGTGCACGTACGTAGGGGTCAGATATCTCCGAGACCAGGGGGAACAACCCTTGCGCAAGTCGCGAGATGCGCTGGAGCGCCTGGGGGGGTTGGCCCGAATGATGCCGCCGGCCGTCGCAGACACTGCCGCCAACCCCGAGAATTATCCTCGTGCCCCTCGGGGCCGACAAGAGGAAACCCAAGACAAGGTGACACCTCCTGCTCCCCCAACCCCATTGCCATTGCCCGTTGCCGCCCTCTCTCTCCGTCCCCCCATCCCCCACCCCGCGGGGGAGGGAGCCCGCCTCCCTCTTCGCCCCTGCCCCCACGGCCTCCGCGTCCATCGGATCTGCGGGGGCTCTTGGTTGCTCTCCAGCGCGCTCGTCGGTCCAGATCTTCGAGTCGGCACTGGGCCACTCCAGGGGCTCGAACATCGGCCGGCCCGAAAATCGATACCCGCTCGCCGACACTAGACGCCTCTGCCATTTGGCGGAGAACAGCAAGCTGTCCCAATTCTCTTCCGACAACAAAAACGCGATGGGCTCGGGAACGAGGGGCACTGGGATGTCATTCGGGTCCACGTCGAGGCCCCATTTACCCAGGATGCTAGAGGCATTTTCCCGAGCAGGCCCCACGCTTTCGGATTTCTCGTCGACGTCGCTGGAGGAACTGGAACTACTGAGCCTGGCGGAGCCCTGACAAGCGGGATCGGCTTCCCCGGACCCCCCAATCCACGGGCTGCGAGGGCCGAGGCAGAGGGGGATCTCCCCGGCGCGGCCACCCCAGTCGGCAAAGCACAAATCCATAGCGGCCGAGATATGCCGGAGGGACGCGGCGGCGCCGCGGCCGCCCTGCCTGGCCGTCGCCGTCTGCCCCACCGTCCACGCGAAGGCCAGCGGCTCGGCGTGGGCGCACGTGGCCACCTTCGGGCGGGCGACAAGGGCGAGGAGCGAGGGGCGAGGATGGGAAAGAGAAAAGGGCGAAGGAGTGAGAGAGAAAAGGAAAGAGCAGGAGAGAGAGAGAGAGAGAGAGAGAGAGAGAGAGAGAGAGAGATAGAGAGAGAGAGAGAGAGAGAGAGAAGATAGAAAGAGAGAACACATCCAAATAAAGAGGAGGAGGAGAGGAGGAGGAGGAGGGGGGAGGAGGAGGAGGAGGAAGGAGGAGGAGGGAGGGAGGAGGGAAGAGGAGGAAAGAGGAGGGAATGAATGATGATGAATGATGAGGGCGAAGGGGGGATCAGGAAAAGGAGAAGGAACGAAACAACAGATGCCGATGCGCAGGCCCTTTCCCGCCCCGCGCCTCCTCGACTCTCAAGCTATAGCAGTCGAGCGGCTGGCCGAAGTACTCCCATAGCAGCCTGGCGCCCCCCTTATCATCAAGCCCTGCTTGTTTCTTCCCTTCCTCCTCCTTCTCCTCCTTCTCCTCCTCCTCCTCCTCCTCCTCCTCCTCCTCCTCCTCCCATCCTGCGATTTGTTCTGCTCATTCGGCCCCTCGTCCTCATCGCTCTCATCCTTTTCTCGTATTGTCCTCCGCCCATCGGACCCCCCTCTTCTACGACTCCTCATGCACATGCTGCCCCGACGGGCCACTCAAGGTAATGCGCGCTCATCTCCCCTCACTCCATCCTTTCCCTCCTGCACTCGTCATTCCATATCTGGGCCCAGTTGTGCGGAAGGCCCTGGTCGATATTCCCGGGGCCCAGCCGCGCCAGCACCTGCGACTTCACCAGCCGCGCGTCCGCGCTCGTCGAGAGCTTGACGCCGCCGCCATCGGCGGAGAGGGCCAAGCCACTGCAGTCGCCTGCCCTCCCCCGCGGCGCGAGCCAGAAAGATGCCGCGCGCCCGCCCGCTTCGAACGGCCGCGGGCCGCGGACCACATTGGAGACCCCGCGGGGGCCGCGGGCTAAGAGGCCCCGCGGGGGCCGCGGGCGGCGAGGCCCCACGAGGCCCCACGCCCCAATGAGGGCCGTGGGCAAAGACGCCCCACGGGGCCCTACGGGGCCCGGCCGCCGAGACGCCCGCCTACCCCACATCCCCTCCGACCGAGCCGCGAGCGCAGCCACGGCCGAGGCTCCAGCGCGCGGGTGGCCCTGGCGCCGCCCGCCACGCGACGCGAGGCGCCATCAGGGTAACTGGCGACCCACAGGGCCGCCGCGGGCGGGGCGGCCGCGGGCGGGGCCGCCATGGCCCTGAGCAAAAACCCAGGAGTTGGAACGGGGGAGAAGGAGAACAAGAGCAAGGACCTGGGGGATCAGTAGAAATGGACATGGGACATGGGGGGAGAATAGGGACCCGACGAGCGGAGGAAGGAAGGAGATAGGAAAAGGAAGACGGGGAAGGTTGACGAGGCGAATTGAGGGAGCGAGTGGGGGAAGGAGTGGGTTCGCCGAGGAGAACGTGGAGTAGGTGGAGGAGAAAGAGGATCGAGACGACACAAATCTCTCTCCATCGCAGGCCTATCTCTGACCATACCATACCGCTGTTGTTGGGGGACAACGTCCAAAATCAATGGCTTCAGTGGTTTGGACTACTCCAGGCTCGGCGGCGAGCCCGGGAGGTGGAAGTGCGAGAGAGGGAGGGGAGGTGGCTGTCTCTGTGGGGAAGGCTCCGGACACTTATCGGAGGGCCAGGGGACTTCCGAGCAGTCTGAGAAGGTCTTCTCCTTCTCACTTCCCCCCCCCCGGGCTCGCCGCCGACCGGAAACCCGGGGGGGTGGGAGGGGGGGAAGCGCTCGCCGGACGGCAGGCTCTCCTCCCTTGCGTCGGCCGCGAGCCCGCCCACTCGAACACGTCGAGCACCGCCCGAGCGGCGGGATTGGGGCGAGGAGGGGGAGAAGGACCTCGCGCGAAGGAGGAGAAGGGCAAGAAGGGAATACGGTCAACTCGTAGAATAAGGACGCACGATAAGGATACAAGGGCCTTGGAAGGCCTTGTCGGCATTTTGCGAGCGGGGCGCCGCCAGCGAAAGCGACCAAGCATGGGCCGATGGGGGAAGTGGAAGGAGAAATGCGGAGAAGGGGAAGAGGGAAAGAGGAGGAGGAGGGAGGAGAAGCATGAGGAGGTACATAAGAGGGGGGAATTAGCAGGGGCTCCGACAGGTGGAGCAGGAGGAAAAGCAGCGCCGACAACAGGAAGAGGGAAAGGGATGAGGAGGAGAAGGCACAGAAGGCGGGGAAATCAACAGGAACACCGACAGGTGCAGCAGGGTGAAGAGCAGCAACCCCATACTGAGGAAGAGCAAGGGGGAGGAGGCTGAGCTGACGGAGGAGGCGGATGAGACTAGAACGACGGGCGAGGGAGAGGGAGCGATGAGGGAGGAGGAACGAAGAGCGAGGAGGAGCAAGCCCAGGGCTCGGGGACGCTGGTCCTCCACCCCTTCGAAGAAGAGCGCGAAGCTGCGGGCCCACATCGACATCGCGCGCCCGACCACCATCGGCTTGGGCCCGACGAGCACCTCGATGGGTGGATCGGGGCAGCGGGGGACACGAGGAAACCTGGAGCGGGAGGAGGAGCGGGAGGATGAGGATGAGGAAGAGGAGGAGGAGGAGGAGGAGGAGGAGGAGGAGGAGGAGGAGAATGAAGGAGAGGAAAGTAAGAGGATGAGAGGAGGCGCGGGGAGAGGAGGAGCGGAGGAGGAGGAGAGAGGAGGAGGAGGAGGAGGAGGAGGAGGAGGGAGGAGGGAGGAGGAGGAGGAGGGAGGGAGGATTCAGGCCCGGGGCAGCGCGCGCCGCCCCGCCAAGAGGGAGCGCCGCACAGCGCACCCATCGGCACAGCTCCACCGACCGAGCGGTGGCCACGCCGACCTCGGCTCCCCTCTCGAGAGGCTCCTGGGAGGTCCCCGTCGGCGGCGAGCCCAAGGGGTGGAAGCGAGCAGGAGGGGGCCCTGTCGGAAGGCTCGGAGGGCCCCCCCGGCCCTCCGGGGGAAGTCCTCCGAGCCCTCCCCGAGGGCGCAGGGCGCCGCCAAAGAAGGCGCGGGGGCTCCCGAGAAGCAGCCGACGCCCTCTGAGAGAGCCTTCTCCTTCTCGCTTCCCCCCCCCCCCCTTCGCTCGCCACCGAGCCGGCGTGCGGCGGCGCTGGCCGGGCCCCCACGGGGGCCGCGAGGGCGCAGAGCTCGCATCCAGAGAGCTGTGGCACGGCAGGCGCTGCGCAGGTGGAGAGAGGCGAGCACCCAGGTGCCGCTCACTGCTCGTGGCGGCCACGCTCATCTTCAGACGACGCTGACTGGCGATCAAAGGGAACAGGCGTCTGTGTGGCTGGCTCGAGACGGTCGGCGAGCCTCGTTCTCCCACCAATATTACCGATACAAGCGTATACAGCTCTGGCACTCAGCCGGTGTCCGCCGCCTTCCAAATACAGGCCAAGACGTCAAGCCGACGATAAGCACATATATGTTGGCTGTATGGCCAATGCAGCAGCGAACCACGAACACATCTTACATGTACCGACCCACGCGCCATCACAAACACCATCCGACAAGGCCGCACACTATGTCACATCAGCTTTGAACACACAGGTGCGCATGGGTATTGACACTCTGTTTGTTGACAAGATGGATAACGAATATAGTATGTTGTATTCTAAGAGGATCGGAACCAATGCAATCAACCAATTCGGAGGCGGTGCGTTGCTTTCCCATACCGGATTGCCCAGGCAAGCTGGAGCCATCATCCATACTAAAGCAGCTGAAGCAGAACTGTTTGAAAGACCTCCATGATTAACTCCAGCGGTTGCTCAAGCCACAACAGCAGAGGAATAGGACACTGTCCACGACACAGCACCAGCAAAGAAAGCAATTAGGCGAACTTTGAAATACCACGATCAATCATCTGGTCAATTGTCTTCATCCTCGCAGCCAGCTTGCCAAGAATTGGTCTCATCATATGACGCTGTTTGTGAAGAAAAGTGCTACACGCCTGGTTTGAGCAGCAGCTTGAAATGATTGAAGACGACAGTCGCAATTGCTCGTGATCCAACCGACGAGGCCAGCCTTGACTCAAGCGATTCGGCGGGGCCACAACCACCTTTCGATGACGCAGTGGCAAC
>CAUYUJ010001105.1:0-105093 GCA_963575745.1 Prorocentrum cordatum | reverse complement strand
ACGGCGGCGCGCCCTTTGAGACACGCGGGGGTAGAGGGAAAGCGGGTGTTTGGTTGTTGCGATTGCTCGCCTCCTTTTGTGTGTGTGTATATATATATAACGTGTGCGTGTATGGAAATGCGCTTCCCCCTTTCTCCCTGCCCTGTGGGCGTTGCCGTTCCCTTGTCTCCTCCCTTCATCGTGTTCATGCCCCCCCTTCCCTTTAGTTTCGTTTTCCCGTCGGTGCCCTGGCGGGCCGTTCCTCGAGGCCCCGGGCGAACTGCCGGATGTCCTCACGATGCTATCCCGGGTGGCCATGATCTCCCCCTCCGCGCTGGCGGCGATGAACTCCATCGCGTTCGCCAGGCGCTGCGGCAAGGGAGGCGGCGCCTCCAGCGGGTGTTTCGCCCGGGCCATGTCATCGAGAAACTGCTGCGGCCCCGCTCCGCCGGGGACTAGGGGCAGCCGCGCCTGCCCCGTCGGTTGATCGCCCGCGGCAGCCACGCGGGCCAGCCTGGCTGGGTCCCGGCCGCGCGAAGGCACTGCCGTTGCCGCGCCGCTGGTCTCTGAATCAGCGATACCACTGCTGCCATGAAAGCAATCAGCTGTCAAGTTTCCTGGGTTCGACCCCCTCTGGGTAGCGTCATTCGCTGCCTGCTCACGCCTGGCCCCGGGTTCCTCCGCGCCGTTTGGCACGTTGCCGCGGGCCCCGGGCTGCAGTGGCAGCCCCGCTCAGCTCCGCTTCGGCGGGTGGGTGGGGCGGTCGTCGCAGCAGGCGTGCCGCTCGCGGCAACCCGGGTAGTTGCAGGTGTGCTCCCGCTTGCACTTGGTGTCCTTGCACCCCGCAGCCTCGTTGTAGAACGCACAGATCTCGGCCCCGCTGTGCGTCTTCTTCTGGAGCATGAAGGGCTTGTCGCCCGTCTCTGCCCGCCGGCTGCGGCTCTGGTTCTGCTGGTTGTTCTGGTAGCCCTTGGCCGAGCTGGCGCGGCCCCGGTCGTCGTCCTCGTTCTGCTCGTAGTGTCCGTGGGTGTTGGTATTCTTCTTGTTGATATCCTGGAATAGGTGGGCGCTCTCGGAGCGGTGATGCTGGATAGCTGCCGTGAGCGTCGAATGCTCTTCGGCGCTGTGCCCAAGCGTCCACTTGGTCCTCATCTCGTAGTCCGCGTCGATCAGGCGCTTGATCTTCTCGCGGGTGCGGTCGCCCTCGTAGGCTGTTTTAATGGCCCACTCGTGGTAGTCTAGGAGCGTCGCGAGGCTTGCTCTCTCCCAGTCGGGGCCCGCAGCATGCGCGCAGCCCGCCATGGGCATTATGCGCTGGCGGCCGAACTGAATAAGCCCTCCAATGGATGCATCTTCTGGGGCCCCTGAAAGGCCACGGATATGCCCGGTGTTTGTGGACATCTACAGCAGGAGCTTGCCTTCGTGGGCCGGCCCTTTCTCCGCGAGGTTCCGGATCTCTCCGAGCCGGGGGGCGTGGCGAGTCTGCCTGGTGAACATTTTCATGGGGCGCCCCATGGTCGCATCGTCTACCGGCGTCGTCTGAGGTCACTAGAAATTGTAGTGCTGCGCCGCGTTCTTGTCGAGGCGCTTCCTGTCCTCGGGCCCCAGGGTCGCCTCGCGGTCGACGTCTTCGCCGCGGGCCCCCGCGTCGTCTTCGGCCCTCGTGATGGCCGAGGCGCGCCTGAAGGCGGTCTTGACTGGCTGGCGCTTCACAAAGTCGTTCGCGTCGATGGTCGCACCAGCCTTGTGGAGCACCTTGACGATCTGGCCCTTACTGTCCGCCAAGTCTGAGAAGGCTCCGACCTGGGCGACCCCCTCTCCGCAAGCCACTGCGCGACCTCCGGCTGGACGCGACATTTCCCCAATAGGTCCCGAAGGTTGTCGTCCAGCTGGCGGCCGAGAGCATCGTCGCAGCTGGCCGCGCTGCCTTGCATGCCCGCCCCGCGCCGCGCGGGCGGGCCAAGCGGCGCCGGCGGTTGGTTCGAGCCTCAGGGGCCGCGCTGTGGGCGCAGTTATATACTGCCTCTCTCTGCGGCATGCCCTGTGGCCCCACCGCCCCGACGCCTCCCCCCCCGCCCCCCCCCCCCCTCGCCCCTCCCCCCGCCCCAACCCCTGATGCTGCGCCTGAAGCGCGCCCCTGATTGCCCATCGAGCAGAGGGGAAAATTATCATCAAAAAGCAAAGTGAAAAAATATCGCGCGCCTCTTTGCACTGGGACCCTGCAGAGCTACTGCCGTCATTGTCAGAGGGCGCGGCCCCGCCCTCAGATCCGCGGCGGTCCTCTGGCGAGCTCCGCCGGGGCATGCTTACGGCCTTCGCTTCCCCAAAACAGCTGGCGCATAATGCTGCGTCCAACTCGCTTCTGGAGGCGACCAGCCGGCAATGCACGTGGCCTTCGTAACTGCGCGCATGCGGGCTTAGGCCGCGGTTCGTCAGAGACGGGCGCTTCCTGTGTAGCATGGCCAACCGCGCGTTCAATATCCATTCTAGGTCTCTGTCCTGGTCGTCGCCCTAGTGCCCGTGCGCTTGCTTCGGCGGCCTCCGCGTCTAGCCCAGGGGGCGCTTTGCGGCCCCCGTGGGTGCCCTCGGTCAGCTGCCCGGGCGGTGGGCGCACGTCGCGCGGCCCGCCGAATAGAGGCACTTCGAAGCTTCTGGCCGGCCAGAATCCGTGCCGGAACGCCTGTGTGACCTGTGCCTTCACCCGCAGTTCGGGGCAGCACCTGGCCTGGTCGTCTGCAACCTGCCCCCTGGCGCCGCCGATCGGCCGGACCACCGTCGGCATGTAGAAGCGCGACGAATGGAGGGTGCACCCCCGCGGTGCGTCCTGCACTCCTGCCTTGCGGAGGATCACCTGCAGGGTGCGCAAGCAGTTGCGGTAGGAGCCTTTCCTCAGGGGGGCAGCTATTTCCAGCCTACCCTCCCCAGGGTGCTCCACGACCAGCCAGAGCCATTTCCGCGGTTGGCCCGGGTCGCTTTCTGGGGTCAGAGCGTTGGTCAGCTCGCGCCATGCCCCACCCCAGTCGCGGCCGCCAGCGTCGCGCCGCAACGCCGCCCACGGGGTCGGCGCTATTTTCCGCGTCGCGCGGTACGACGTGACATGCAGCGCATCCCGCGTGAGCCCGTGGTTCCGCGATCTATGGAGGTCTCCCCAGCGGAGCACGGCGCTGGCGAGGCAGATGTAGAAACCTGTGACCCATCGTTCTGCCCCTTGTGCCCGCCAGAAGAGGTCATGGAGTTTGTCCACTTCCAGCTGCGTGAACGGTTCCGCCTGCACTCTCGTGGCGGTTGCCGCTCCGTGCGCTTCTGTCACGGCTGTCAGTGCCAGCTCGTCCTGCAGCGGCCACCCCATCTGGATTGCGTTGTCAAACTAGCGGAGCACCGAAAACACAGCGCCGGTCACAGAATGTCCCCACTCCTCCTGCTCGTCCAGGTACACCTTGACGTCGATTTCAGTCACAGTTGCAACCTGGCGGCCGCGCGATTCCAGCCACGTCACGAATCGCTGGACATGCCGGGAGTACTGTCTGACCGTGCTCGCCACTCGCGCTTTGCGCCCTAGCAGCTCGGTCAGTAGCCCGCGCTGGTCCCCAATCGGCAATCCGCAGTCATCCATGCGGGCGCAGCGCTGGCTGTGTTGGCGCACTGAGTCAACGAGATGCAGACATGCCTTCAGCGCCGTCTCGTGCCTGTGCGCGCCCAGGCTTTCCTGGTCGCGCTGCTGCTCTGCGCGCGGGCGCGAACTTTTGAAGGGGCGTTGTGCTCCCGTCGCCAGCAGCGTGCGCAAGTTTTCAACCGTGCGCAGCGGTGCCGCCTCTTTGAGGTCGGCCGTGGCATGCTTGCTTCGGACTTTTGCCACGTGCTTGATGGCGAGGTACGCCTGCTCTGCCAAATCCAGGGCATGGTCGAAGAAGCCTGCCGCTGGTCGCAAGGGGTATGTTTCGGGGTCTGGTTTCCCCAGCTCGTCTGCTAGGATTTCCAGAATCATCAGTGAGGTTACACGATTCGCCCCCAGCCAGTGTCGCACGGCGCCGGCGGGATCGCCAGATGCAGCGCAATATGTCTCCACTGCGTCTTCGAGGCGCGGCGTCAAAAGCGCCAGCGGGGCGCGCAGGCCCTCGTCCCCGCTCTGCTCGAGAACGGGGTGGGGATTCTCCATCGAAGCTGCCTTTTTGTTCCTGCTACCTCCCGCCGTGGCCGCAGGGCCATGGGGCGGAGGCGCGGGTTCAGCAGCAGCTGCGCCGAACCGCGTCCCCCACGCCCGCTTGGCGGTGCGCGGCGGTGCGGGTTTTTTGTTTGCCCCCCCCCTCGTTCTCCGTCGCGGCTGCCGTTCGCTGGCCGTCAGACGAATGTGGAGGGGCAGATGATTACTTTCCCCGTTCCCGTCCCTCGGGCCCGCTTAGCGGTGCCCGGTGGTGGGTCTGTTGGGGGTGGGGGTGGGTTCCTTTGTGCCTCTGCTGCTGGGCTCGCTTGACCCGGAGGCTACGGTTGTCTGGCCTTCTCTTTGTCGCGTCGCAAATTTCGCGTCTGCTACTACGGCCAAGTAGGGGGGGTCATCCCGCTCGCACGTCACATGCGCCGAGCGGTCAGGCGCCCCAGGAAACTCTCGAGAGGCGCGGCTGCAGTGACAGGTCCCACCATCCCCATGAGCCCGCGAAACTAAAATATATCCTAGGCCATGTCCACCCAAACCTGGTACGTAGAAAGACGTATTAGTCTCCTGTGCGGTGGTGGTGATCCAAAACTTGAAGGTGTGGGCACGTCGTGCCCCCAATTGGGAAATCAGTTTCGAGTTTCGGTTTCTGCATTCCCCACCCCACTCTCCTTATCAGCTGTTCATTGTATTGCGCCCAGCATTGATGAGGATAGGTGGATGATGACTCTTCCGTTGGCTTCAGCAGGTCCTTTCCCAAACGGGGGAAGGAAGGCAGGCCTCCCCCCGAACCCAAAGTCAGACCCACTTTAGGGGAGGCCGGCCTCCAGGGAGAACGCCTAACGAAATACCACCCAATTCCTGGGAGGCCAATTCGAGATCCTGGATACCCCGAGTGTGGAGCCACTAGGTGGTCCCCAGAGTGTGGCCTCATTTTCGGCCTTCCCGAAGCCACTTAGTGGTCTTCGTTTGGCTTGCTGTCGCTGCGAAACTCGCTTGAGCCGAAATGTTTCTTTGTGCCTCTGCTGCTGGGCTCGCTTGTGCCGGAGGCTGCGGTTGCCTGGTCCTCTCTCTGTCGCGTCGCAAGCTTCCTGCCTCCCCTCTCGCGTCTGCTACTACGGCCAAGTAGGGGGGGTCATCCCGCTTGAACGTCAAATGCGCCGAACGGTCAGGCGCCCCAGGAAACTCTCGAGAGGCGAGGCTGCAGTGACAGGTCCCACCATCCCCATGAGACTTAATCTCTCCTAGGCCGTGTCCCCCCAAACCTAGTAGGAAGACGTACATGTTTGTAGCGTTCGTCCTCCTCCTCCTTCTCCTCCTCCTCCTCCTCCTACTCCTCGTCCTTCCTGCCCATCCCCCTCCTCCTCCTCCCCCCTTCTCGTCCTCGTCCTCGTCCTCGTCTTCGTCTGCCTCCTCCTCCTCCTCCTCCTCCTCCTCCTCCTCCGCTTCCTCCTCGCCCTCCTCCTCCTCCTCCTCCTACTCCTCGTCCTTCCTGCCCATCCCCCTCCTCGTCCTCGTCCCCCTCGTCCTCGTGCTTCCTCCTCCCTCCTCGTCCTCGTCCTCGTCCTCCTACTCCTCCCCATTCCTCCGCCTCCTCTTCCTCCGCCTTGCCCCCCGCCTCCGTGCCCCAGGCATCGCAGTGCCCCCTCCGAGGACCCCCAGCTTCGCCCCCGTAGCTCGCCCCCTGCCGCGGCGGCGGCGGCAGGCGCGGAGGTGCGCCGCTGCAGCCCGAGCGCGCGCGATCGCTCGAGGACGCATGGGCCTGGGCCAGTGCAGACCGGGGCCGGTCAGGCTCAGCAGGATCAAGTCGGCATGAAGGTCCCAAGCAGTCATGACAATCAGGACCCAGCGACGTGACCACCAGTCCGATGCGGTCGACGTGAGGGTCAGCAGGATCCTCGCAGGACTCATCAGGATCCCGCAGAGTCCTGCGCGCGGGCCTGGGCCAGTGCACCCCTGGCGCTGCAGGATGCCGCGAGGTCCAGCGCTCCGGCCGACCCCCGTGGTCGTGGGCCCTCGTCTCCAGCTGCTCGAACCGGCGCTTTCGCCCCGCCTCCGCCGGCGGAGCGGCGCCACCGCGACGGCAGGAGTCCGATGGGGCTGCGGCAGGCCAACTCCTCATCCTCCTCCTCTTCCTCCTCCTCCTCCTCCTCCTCTTCCCATCCTCGTCCTGCAAGGGGTCAAGGGTCAAGCCCGTGCGCCGGAAGGCGAGCCCATGGAGGGCGCAGGCGGTGGCTATCGGCAGCGTGCTACACGCGCGCGCGCCACGGTGAGATAGAATGTTCAACTCCTGCATCCCTCGTCCTGCATTCCTCGTCCTGCTCACGGCCATCCTCGTCCTGCACTCCTGGTGAAAAACTCCTCCCTGTCGCAACCCGAGGCCAGTTGGGTGGGCGGGCCGGGCGTTTCGCCACACACTTCCCCACCGTTTGGGAGCTTGACACTTACACGCCGGCGACAGCTTCAGGGGTGGAGGGCGGGTCGCTTTCACAGTGTGGCTCTCGCCTTGGCGCCACGCACATTCGTTTTGAACGTTCACAAACAGTGTCACCGATTGAGGACTGGTCGTTTGCAGCATTTGGCTCTCGCCTCAGCGCCGCGCATGGGTCGTTTGAAACGTCTGCCAGAGCCTCACGGATTGAGGACAGGTCGTTTTCAAAATGAGGCTCCCGCCTTCGCGCCGCGCGCTGTCGTTTTTTAATATTTGCATGAATTCCACGGGTTGTGGGCGGCTCATTTTCAAAAAGAAGCTGCCGCCTTAGCGCCGCACGCATTCGTTTCAAAGAATTGCACAAAAAAAAACGTTTCGCATATTCTAATAATTAGAATTCCAGATATGGTGCTTTGGAGCGTTTCAGGATTGTCAGGGTGCAACAGTTACTCGGAATCGCGGTGTTGGTGTCCCAGGAATGGTGGTCTGGCGCGACGCAGGATCGTCGAGACGCAACAGTTAGGTTGAGTCGTGGCGGTCAAGTCCTGCGAATGGTGCTTTGGTGCGCGTCAAGATTTTCACACTTCTGTCCCCCAACGAAGCACCTCCCTCACTGGAATGAACCGTTGTAGGAGCACATGAAGAGGGAGTTTGGTGGGGTAACCGACCACGGGCCATAAAAAGCCTACCCCCCCCACCTCACCCCTTCTATTCCTATGATCCCCGTTCAGCAGGATTTAATTTTGGAGAAGGGCGCGGAGGCCGAACTTTATATTCCACGGGGGAAGTTGCGAATCGAAGTTGCTATCATCTCATGTTGACTAGCAACAGCATCAAAAACGCTGAGCATGGCCATGGTGGTCTCACCACATCAGCTTCCGCAGTCACGAGCGTGTGGCAGGGCTGTGGGATTCTCACCAAACCAGTTTGCCCACGTTACAAGCGTGCTGCAGGGCCATGAGGGAATGCTTCGAAGTCCAGTGCAAGAGAGGCTTCCTGGCTAGAACGGCCAAGGACCTCTCTTGCGCTGCCAAGTTGTAGGCACGAGCCTCGAGGTCTGTCGAATCAGTCTTGTGCCGAGCGAGTGCTGGCAAGTTGCATAGCCACGAGCCTCGAGGTCTCTCGAGTCCGTCTTATGCCGAACGCCTGGTGGCGAGTTGTATAGCCGCGAGCATCGAAATCTCTCGAGTCAGTCTTGTGCCGAACGCCCAGGATCACCATCATCATGATCATCGTCATCATCATCATCAACATCATCATCACAACTTATCTTCCCCGGGAACTTCCTTTTATCCCCGCCAGACCCCCGAACTTCATTATCCCCTGGTGATTATTATCGCCCGTGGTCGGTTATTCAAACATCGTTGATGAGTCTTGGGTTTGCACTGGTCCTCCCCCCCTCCCCTCCCCCTCCTCCTACTCCTCCTCCTCCTCCTCCTCCTCCTCCTCCTCGTCCTCGTCCTCCTGCTCCTGCTCCTCGTCGTCCTCCTCCTCCTCCTGCTCCTGCTCCTGTTCCTCGTCATCCTCCTGCTCCTCCTGCTCCTCCTCCTCCTCGTCCTCCCCCGCTTGAGGCGCCCCTAGGCTGTTATCGAAGCCTCTTGGGGCCCCCGGGGGCCGTTTTGGAGATCGCTGGGGCTACGGCAGTCCAACCTTGATGCAGTCGAGATTGATTGGGGGGAACACGCGATGGGACAGAAAACCGAAGGGTATGGGTCGCGAAACACTGGACACAAGGGTAGCCTGGATTTGGCAAGGTCGGCGTACTGATCCACTCCACTATGGGCCAGCCCAAGCTGCTTTCGAGGCCTCCTGCAACCTCCCTGGGGCCGCTTTGGCTATTGTGGTGGCCCTGCCAAGCCGTCTTCGACACGCCCTCTGCTATTTACATTGCCCTCGTCATCCTCCAGCACGCCATCGGGTCGTTCTGAGTCTGGCACGTCTGGTGGTGTTGGTCTAGCGACACCGAAAATGTGGGGCCTCAAAGGCATGGATGAGCTGCCCCAGGAGATCTCCCTCCCACCTGTGCACCGCTTTCGGTTAGGCCTCTGGAGTGGCCTATGCAAGGGTGGCGTCATAGTCGGTTCGGTTTACCTTCACACGGGGATCGGCTGTATGGGGCCAGAAAATCGAACTCCTGCACAGCATTGGGGAAGTACTGGGGGCCTTTGGGATGCCGTTCATACTCGGAAGCGATGTTCAGTTTCCTGGAGAGCAGCTGGCAGAAGTGGGTTGGGTAGGGGACCTGCAGGCCGAGGTGGTGTCGGATACGGCCAACTGGACATGCCAGCTAGAAACCTCTCGATCCATCATCGACTATTGTGTGACGTCTAGCTCGCTCAAGCCTTTCGTCGACAATTGCTGTGTTGCGACTTGGGCGACATGCGCGCGACCTCACCGCCCTGTTGTCTTACGCATGCGGGGGGAACCTGGGCAGTTGATGGTACCCAGGCTGAAGAAACTATCGGCCCTCCCGCAGCATAGGCCTGTTGGGTGCGCACACCTCGCCCCCTTGGCTGGGATTACCTTCGCGGATTATTGGCCCAGGGCCCGATGTCCAAGGAGACCCTGGATACCGTCACCTCCCAGTGGGTTCAGAGGGCTGAATTGGCGCTCACTCGGGTGCTGCACGTTGATGCTGAACCCAGATACCGAGGTCGTGGAGCCCCCCCCAAGGTGGTCCAGGCCCCTCGGCTAGGCCCTCCTGCCTCGACGCACCCCAGGGCCATCGGCGAGGGAAGGATGTGGCGCGTCTTGATACAGCAGTCTGGGGTCCTCCTGAAGAAGCTGGTGGGCTACCAGGCCCCGTTCATCGATTGCAAGCATTGGGTGTCTTGGAAGCTGCGCATTGCGGCCGTCAATCCGTCCAGCGAGGCGGAGCTTAACGAGCTGATCTGGCAGGTCCGCAAGTGGGCCCTGGAGCATGAATCACACGCGGCCTCGGAGCGGGCCCGAGCCTGGAGGGAGTGGGTTTCGGATGCCCTGTCAGGAAGCGCCCGAATGGGCCACAGGTTCACCAAGGAGGTACCCAAGTGGGCTGAGTCTGGGCTGTCTCGCTACGCTGGACCCGAGGGTGCTCCTCTAGGGATTATGGCGGAAGCTGAAGCTCGGGCCCAGGGCTGGCACAAGCATTGGGGTGTTGGTCTGGAGTTTCCTGAACCTGATTTCAGCTGGTGCCAAGAGGAACCCGAGCTAGAGCCCCCCACGCACGAGGACCTCCTCGCCCTCGCTAGGACGTACAGCACGCACACGGCGGTCGGCGTCTGCGGCCTGCACCCTCGGCACCGGTCCTTCTTGGACGATAGCGCTGTTGAGACTTTCTTGGGCATCCGGATGCAGATGCAGCGGCTGTGCCACGTGCCCAGGTGCTGGGCGCTGCTGCTTATTGCTCTGCTGCCAAAGCCACCGCCTGACGGGGGAGATCGACCCATGGGGGTCTTCGCCTCCCCGCTTCGTATGTGGCCCCACTGGGCCTGCTGGAAGGTTGTTGGGCCTTGGGAACGTGATCACCCCAGGGGATACTGGTTTGGCGATTCTGGAGCTTCCTGTGATATTTGTGTCTGGAAGCAAAGTTTCCAGGCAGAGTTGGCCAGAGATTAAGGCAAAGCAGCTGGGTCTACGCTGCTCGATCTCGTCAAGGCGTACGAGCACGTTCCCCATCATGCGCTCGCAGCGTGTGCCAAGAAGTACAGGCTTCACGGCAAGACTTTGAAGTTTTTGCTGGTAACGTACGCCCTTGATCGGATGGTGATGTTCGACATGATTGCAACCGAGATCGTCTCGACGAAGCGTGCGATCGTTGCTGGCTGCAGTTGTGCGACTTCTCTTTTGCGCCCCGTGCTCCTTTCCCCTGCCGATATGGTTGTTGCTCGGTACCCGTCTGTTGATTTGGCGATCGTTGTTGACGATTTACAGTTGCAAAGGGTGGGTGATGCCTGGGACGTGGCTTTCGACCTGAAAGGGGCGGAGGACCTACTCACGGCGGAGCTGGCCAAGTGCGGCCTCACGATCCCCTCCCCAAACAAGCACCAGACGATCATTGGTCAGGACATTCGTCATGCTGTTCGGAAGGTTGAACCCCGCTCGGCTCGTTTCCTCACCAGGTCCATTCAGAACCTCGGGCTGGATTTCGGAGGTGGCCGTCGGGTCCATCATGCGGTTCGGGCACAGCGTCTGGGCAAGATGGGCTCGAAGGTCCAAAGGTATACGGTATCAACGGATGGCCAACGCGAGGGGCAGAACAGTCAAGTTGGTCCAGGCGGGCCTCAAGCCAGGGATGCTCTGGGCTGTCGGGGTCCACGAGACCAACAACACGCAGCTCCTCAAAGCTAGGCAATTGGCACGAACGGGATGCGTATTCAGGCGTACGGGTAGGTCTCTCTCGCTCGACCTGATGCTGGCAGGCCGCCAGGTTGACCCCGCGTACGAGTGCAACCGTGGGCCTATATATTTGCGGCTGCAAGCGCTCTGGGACGGTGGGGGCACCGAGATCTGACACGGCGCGTCTCCTGAGCGGTGCGTGGGCTCGTTTGCCAGCTGCTCCTGGCCCCGAGGTGCGGTCCGACATTCGGGGGCCCACTTCGGCCCTAGTGGGCACGATGGTCCGTTCAGGATGGCAACTGGTCAGCCCGTTTCGCTGGCAGACCCACCGAGGGCCCGTGTCTGTAGAGGCGATTTCGCCCAAAGATGGAGGCAAGCTGGCTGACGAGGCTACGGGGCGCTGTGGAGTTGGCTACAAGCACCCTTCGCGGGCTTCGCTCTGTCCTCACCCTCCGCGCCTGGAGCCTCTGAGGTCCCCCCTCCTCCTCCCTTCCTCTCGAAGCCCTGACTGGGCCCCCAAGCATCAAGGGCTCCTCAAGCGCTTGTCTGCTGGAGGTTTTCGGTCCCAGGAGAGACTATACTATGCGGGCGGGGCGGTCAACCCTGACTGCATGATCTGCAAAAGTCGGGGCACGACGTGGCACAGGTTCTACGGCTGCCCCGCCCGTGATGTTGTTCGCCGCGAGTATAAATGTGAATGCGGGCTGGCAGGCCAGATGCTTGCGCTAGCGCGTTCGGCCGCCGACATCTCGTTGCTTTGGACGAGGTTTCTTGTTCCTGATCCTTCCTGGCTGTTGCCAGGCCCGTGCCTGGAAGAGCGAGTTGTCTGGACCTTGCGGTCGGACGACCTGCTCCTCGATGTGCACGTGTTCGGCGATGGTTCGGGCCTGCATGGGCGGCATCGCCGACTCAGGCAGCGTGGCTGGGGATTGTGTTCGCTGGATGCTTCTTGGAACGAAGTCGCCAGGATGCATGGGCCACTGCCTTCTCTCTTCCAGTCTGTGCCCGCTGCGGAGCTGTTTAGTTTCCTGATGGCTCTCAAGTATACGGGTGCTCAGATGGAATTTTATATATACCGATTGCAAGCCGTTAGTCGACGTTTGGCGCCAAGGGCTCGGCGCTGGCACTGCGGCTAGCGACCCGATGGCGATCCTCTGGAGGGAAGTCTGGAGGTTGGCGGCGGATCGGGGTTTGGAGGCGGTGGGGGTCTCTCACATTAAGGCTCACACACCGCACTCGGCTGTGGTGGAAGGGCGCATTGCACCTTGGCAACGTTTCGGTAATGCCAGGGCCGATGAATCAGCCAAAGTAGGAGCCACTATGCACGCGGAGAATGTCCCCTTGCGCGAGGCGCATGGGTCACCGATCCAGGCGGTGAAGAGGGCGGCGCAATGTTGCACTCGTGTCGCGGCCAGGATCGGTTCGATCACTGGACCTGATGCCCAGGCGGTCGTGCTTGGGAGGGTTATGGGAACCATCGAAGGCGGGCTGGGCCCTCCGAGGCCGCGCTCTAGGTTCGACCCTGCGGTCGCTCGGATGGACCATAAGTCTCCTTCGCGGCGACGTTCGACCGCGATGCCACCCAGAGGGGGGAATACGGCACCCAAACAACGTTGGGTGAGGCCGCGGCCGTGCGCCAACAGCCGACACGCCAGCCCACCGCGTCAAACGACACGGGCGGCTGGCGCGCCAGGGCGCAGGCCGAAGCACATGGGTACCATGCCCCCCCTCGAGGGTGGTGGGTGGGGGAAAAGAAGCGCGACCGCGGTCGCGGCCGACGCACTCTGGCGAACGAGCGCCCCGCGCGTCGCCCCCAGGGTTGGTCCAGAGCCGCGCGCTGGCAGACAGAGGACCACACCCCGGCCAGCCGCCCCACCTTAGGAATGCACACTAGGCAGGTGGGGCGCTGCAGACATGACCGGGCACTTGATATCCCGCCCAGCGGCCAGGCGGCAAAGAGGGAACATCACGACCGTGCGCGGATGAGCGGAGGGAGGAAGGACCCCGACGCACGGCCGCGCGGCACGCCAGCATGCCCGCGCGGGGCCTGGCCCGCCCGACGTAGCGGCGGCACGTGGCGGGTGGAGACGCGGCCGCCCGCCATCGCGCGGTGCGCCGACGGCGGGGCACTCCCGCCTGGGGGCGTCGACTTATGACTTGCAATAACAAGTTATTACTGCCCCATAAGTCTCCTTCGCGGCGACGTTCGACCGCGATGCCACCCAGAGGGGGGAATACGGCACCCAAACAACGCTGGGTGGGGCCGCGGCCGTGCGCCAACAGCCGACACGCCAGCCCACCGCGTCAAACGACGCAGGCGGCTGGCGCGCCAGGGCGCAGGCCGAAGCACATGGCACCATGCCCACTGCCACGGACCCAGGGGCTGAGGCCGAGCGCTGCCCCACACAGCGGGCCCGCGGCACCCGCAGGCACGCTGCCACCCAATGCCAGGCAGAGAGACGGCCGCAGACGCGTGGCCCGCGAGAGAGCGACCGATGGACCGAACGAGGGCGAACGAGCGAAGGGGCCTGGCGCGACGCTACTTGCACCGGCCAAGCGTGGAATGACGTCGCTGGACGCCGGGGGCTTCCGAACCCCCACCCTCGTCGTCACTGGACGACGCGCCGAAATGCGCCTCGGCGACGGCCTGGCGCTCCATCTTCTCAACGTCAAGATAGCGCATCCAAGCTGGCATCTGCCAGTCACCTGCCTTCAGGATGTCGGCGACTCGGCCGCCGAACTCCGCAATGTCTTGGGCGTGGCCCCGACGGAACGAGCGGGCGCCGTAGGCGTCGGCGTTAACTACTCCCGTGTGACGCAGTGCCGACCGCAGCGCGTTACGTACACCCGTGGCGCACCAGCCCGCCCACGGGGCCTCTCCAACGGACTGCGAGTTGAACCGCGCGCCGAGAGCGTGTGCGGGGCACGTGGCGCGTGAGCGCTGACACCAGCAATGGCGCACAATAGTTGTCCGTCTTTCCCGGTTCTTCCGTCTGGCGAGCGATGAGACGGCCGCTTCTTCGCTGATGAAAAGGCCCGCGCGTAACTGTGACGCGTCGTCGAGCGAGGCGGCCCGTTGGATGACCAGCGCTTCCGACGGGAGGCGAAGTAGAAACGCGTACGCGGTCACGAAGAGGAGACCCAGCCCGGATCCCTCGGGTAACGCGCCTGGGCGTGCCAGTAGCTGTTCCAGCACGTGCGTCCGGACCGCCATGCGGGGTCGTGCCGACCAACCCGAACGCTTCTCGATAGCCAGCTTGGCGCCGGCCAGCGACGCGTGCGTGAACGCTGCGTCTGCCGCGCGCGCGACGTGGCATGCCTTCTTCAAATGCGAAAGGTAATTGCAGAACGTCGCGCGACACCTGAACGTCGTAGACCAAAGCAAAAGACCGTCGACCGACGGCGGGAGTTCGCTGCCTCTGCGCTGCAAAACGTCGCGCGCGAACTTCACCCAACATTCGAAGCCGCTGCGAACCTGCGGTAGTGACCGTGGGCACGATCCGGGCAGGGCGCTGTTACGGGCAACCTGGGCCCACGCCCGCCCCGCCTCGGGCGACGTGACGGCTGCGGCAGCCTTCGCGATCTCGCAACGCGGATCGCCCATCTGACGCTCGAAACCTCCCGTTGCCGTACGTAGCGCACGGCGTACCGCTGCCACTGGGTCCGCTGTCGGGCTGCGGCTGCGCCGCCGACGGGCCGCAAGCATCGCGGGTGGAGACCCCGGTGGCGGCGCCGGCCCTGGGATGCCCTGCGCGCGCGGCCGCGCGCGAAGACGTCGCGCGCGTGCAACGTGCGGAGAAAAGCGGTCTGCGACGGACCACGCGGGGTGCCCATAACCGCACACTCGAGGAAGAGGACGATGAAGAAGCCGAGCTCGCAGAGCCTTGACTCGACGGGCGTGCCCGCGCCGCCTCGCCACCGTTGGGCCTGGCGTTCGCCCATCGTCCTTAAGAATACGCGCGGCGCGCGCGCACGACCCGCGCGCCCGCGATGCACGCCACCTTGCGGGCGTGCCAGCAGCTCTCGCACTGCTGTCGCTGCGGTGACAGAAATGCGTTCACGACCCAGAAAGTCATCGAACAGCGCACCCTCGAGGTGCTGCCAGCGCGTCATCCCGTTAAACCGCAGGCAAGAGCAAACCGCGTCGATATCAGCACGTGACGCTCTGGGCAGAACATTGCTCAGCTGAGCGGCGAAATCGTCGTGAGACATAATGATACAGGCTAGGTCGCGTGGACCTTGCGGTGCGAGCCCCTGCTGAGTGGCGCGCGTCAACCGTGGCGCGCGCCGCGAGATACCCGATAGCTGGCGCCGAGTTTCGGCTGCCTCGCAGCGTAGCCGTGCTACGAGCGCTGGCTCACCTTGTCGGGATGAGCATCGACGTCCATGACGCTGGCGTGCAGAACGCCTCGTCCAGGTGCGGATCATGTCGTTCTGCACCGAGCTGCCGCAGCAGCCCGAACTCATCCCTGGACGGATCATCTGCGATATTTTCGTCTGTCGGCACCCGCTCCATACGTGCTAGACACCGCAATTGCGCAATCTTGACCCAGAGGCCGTGTGCGAGACAAGCGTGATCGAACGCGCGCGCGGCGCCGCTGCCGGCGGCGGCCTGCGCGCCTGTGTTGTCAGACCAGATTACGACGCGCCGACGGCGGAGCAGATGTTCAAACGAGCACAAGCCCAGGGCAATGCTCAGCATTTCCAAGCCCATGATTTGATGATCTTCCCTGGGCTGGAACGCCTTCAAGATCCTGGCGCACGCGTGCGCGCGCGTCGCGACCAAAACTGACGCTGACCTGCGCAGCCGTGCCGGGCGGCAGGTGGCATGCACGTCCAGTGGCATTTGTTGTCAACGAACAGTACGGCGGCCGCCATGGGCGGGTGGCTGGCTGCGTCGCAGAACAGATGGGCCACGGGGCCCGCCGCTTCGTCGCACCACCTTCGTGACTGTGCCAGCTCGCCGCCCAGCACGATCAACCACCACCGCAGCACTAGCCGTAGCGCTTGCGGCATGTCGGGAGAGCCGCGGTGTGCCTGGGCGTAGATCGGCCTGCCGCAACGTGGGCGTGGCAAATGGGTGCGCTGCCGGCGCACGGTACAGAAAAACACACCTGAGCATGGCGCGCCCCGCGCGGTTGAACATGTTACCGGATTCCCAGGCTAGTGCGCCCGCGAGTTTGCTCGCGTCACCTGGCCGCGCGCGCCACGACGCTGCGTGGCGGGCCGCAAACTGGGTCCACGCCTGCGCGTAAGATGCCCGAATCGAGTGCCAACGTGATACGTGCTGTCCACTTAGCGATCTTGTCGAGCAGCGGAACGCACGACATCCCCTCCGATGAGAGGTCGACGCGAAGTCCCAGGATACCGAGCGGGACAGCACAAGAAATCTTCTCGTCTGCCAGCACGGACCGGCCCAATAAGCATCTTACGATGCGCGCGATGCAATCCAGCAGGTGTTCGACCTGCCGCGCGGCGCGTGACGGCGACCGATCGGCCGGCTCGCGTGACCCCCAGCGCCTCGGCCCACCTATCGGCGCCGAACATATCGTCCACGTGACGAAGGATCGCCGAATGGAGCACACGGCGTAGAATCGCGCATATGAGGGCGCCAACGCGTTCCCAGTTATGAACGCTTGCAACTGCGCGGGGGACAAGTGCGACGCGGTGTGCGCCGAGAGCGGACGACGCGCCTGCCCCGAAGTGGCACGCGCAGTGAGCATGCGCCGTGACCTCATCCTTGTAACGGAATATGACCCTAATCAAAGCCCGATGCTCAGGTCGCAGCGGAAGCCTCCGGAAGGCGGCGTCGATGTCGAGCTTAAACAAGCGCGGCACAGCGGATGCCTGCAACCGGGGCGCGCGTGGCCCTTGCGCCCTCGCGACGCAGCGGCCGCCGTTTCAGTAAATAGTCGGCAAAGCAGGTATAGGTGATCAATTGTCTCGTGCCGCATACGCTCACGCGGACGCGTTGCGGTGTTGATGCCGGCAATGGAGCAATCGTCCACCGCGCGAACCTGCCGCGAAGTGCGCGCGCACGACAAACTTTAAACAACGCTTCGCGCGGGCGCGCGCGCGCGCCTTGCGGGTGCCATCGCTCCCGAACCGGGGCACCATAATGATACTGCCCCAGTCGAAGTCTGACAGACCCTCGGGCGCTCGCATCCTCCATAGTCGGAAATCTTTATCCGTGAGGTCCCACAGCTCTTGCGCGTTGGGGTCGGAGCGTAAACGCGCGAGCAGACGCTTGTTTGCCGCCCGGGCGCCCTTTAAAAGAACCTCGGTGGACTTCTCTTGCGGAAATGTAGCAGGCGCGCCAATGCCCGACACCGGTAATTCACCCAGCAGGGGCGCCCCCTCGCGCGCGACGGGCGCGCGATGGCAAACGACGGCGGCACGCGGGCACGCCCGACGAAAGAACTCCACGCATTCGCGATCAATGTGTCCAATGCTGGCCGCCAACTCTGCAAGCAGCGGCCCGTTGACATACCAGGCGACCCCGCGAACGCCTTCGTCTGCGCCGCGGTACCACGCCTCGATGGCGCCACTCTGCTCGAGCTGGCGGGCCCGAGTTTCAATGCGCCAAATGGCTTCTTCGCGCGCTCGCCGGACCGCGCCGGGCGTGCGCTCGCTGATCCAGCGCACCGCGTCTGAGACGTCTGTCGCCAACGTGATCTTCTTTTCAAATTCGTATGTCCTGCCTTGGGCCTGACGTATGAAGTCGCGCTTGAGGGCGCACTTTGCGCCGTCCCGCGCCGGCGGCGCCGGTGCGGGCGGCGCGCCCTTCGCCGTGCAACATCGTTTCGGCGGCGGCGGCGGCGCCGGTATGATGCTTGACCGTTGTGGCCGCGCCACCATAATACAAGAGTGCGAAGACTGCGCAACCGTGAGCCCCTGCGCACCCTCTCTTGCAACAAAACTCTGCCGCCGCTGACTCCGCGAGAGGCGCGACGCCGCCGATGCGCGCGTTTGCGGTGGCAACCGATGCCACCCGCCACACTCCACCAATGCGCGTGGGCAGGACGAGGGCGCGAGAGCATTGGTAGCGCACCCCGAAGCCGAGCAGGGCCTCGCACGAGAAGCCCTGGCCTCTGCGGGATGCTTGTACGCCTTCCACAGGTGCACCCACCGCGGATAAGGCGAGACCAGACCTGCGTGCAACGCCGCGCGCCGCGCCATGCGCGCGAGCAGGAACGCTGCGTGCCTTGGGGCGGGCCGCGCGCGAATGGCCCTCTCTTCATAGAAATGCAACCGCAGGCGAATGCGTCAAAATGCCTCAGCGCGAGGCCGGCGCGCTGCGCCAGGCAGGAAAGCCACGCTGGTCACGGACACCGCCTGCGTTATCTGCAGCAGCGCCTGCCGCGCGCGCGGCCGCGGAGCGAACGGCGCGACCGCGCAAACATTGCGAGGGCGCCGCGAAACGAGGACGTCAAGCGCTCCCCTACTTCTTGGCCCATTTCGCGGGCCGGGGCGGCGTGCGCGGCGCGTCTGGCGCCGGCCTCTTCGAGCTGCCCCACGCGCCCGTCTTCCACGTAGATCGGCCCCAGCCGCCGCTGTGCCAGGACGCACCGGAATGCGAAGAGCGCGTCTCCGCCGCGCCCTTGTTCGGCGCGGCGCGGCCACTGCCGCGGCCGTTGCCCGCGGGCGCGGCCTGGCCGGCCTGCCCCTGCGCCTGCAAACGCAACTGTCACGCGCGACGCGCGACGCCCACGGCACGCGCGGGCGACCTTGGCTGCGCGGTCGAACTCGTTCTCGGCAGACCGCAGGGACAACGCGTCGAGCCCTTTCGAGGCCTCCTCAATATTGAACTTCTCGACGCCGCTCTGTCGCGAGCGCTCGGCCCAGCTCTTGCGGACGATTTTGTCGTACAGGAGCCCAAGCCCCGCCTTGCGGCCCGCGAGCGGAGCCTCCAAGGCCACCTCGCGAAAGACAACGGGTGCGCGCGCCGCTACGTGCGCGCGCTGGCACGTCGCGGACCTGGAGCACAAATCGCTTGTGCTCCAAGCAGCGTGCGTGAGATAGCTGCTTAGTGGCAGCAGCCGCAATCGCCCATGCGTCGTAGGCGAGGTGAAACTCGGCCCACGACAACGCGCGCTGACCTGCACTGCCGCACTCAGCCGTCACTCCGTTGGCGTCTGCGTCGTCGACCCCGTGGGCCCTCGCGGCCCAGGTCGGGAGGAAGCCGCGCAAATCAAAGTAAACGAAAGGATTCGCGCAGCCCCTCTTTCTCGCGCGCACAGCCTCGGCAGCCATCGAATCACATTTCTCGCTCCTGTGCAAGGCAGCGACCGCTGTCACCGCCGCTGGCGCGCTCGCGTGAGGGCGCGCCTCGGCCAGATCGTCTGGCTGAGGCCGTTCAACGTAATCGTCGCCAACTCAGCGCCCACGTCTACGTGGTGTACGGGGACGGCCATTTCCACATTGGCCTCCGCCCCGATGCGAGCGTGCAGACCAGGGGGGCTCGCCGGGCGCGCTCGCGCACGCTACCTGCTTACCCGCAGTTGTTGCGCGCTCCAGCGCGCGGCGGAGCACGCCTTTCACGCCCGCTGGCAGGCCCTCTGAGCCTGACAGCTCTTCTGGCCGAATGTTCGCCAGCTGTGCCGGCGTCAGCAGCTTATTAGCGCCTAGGCAGTCAATCGCAGCCTTGTATTCGATGTCCGACCATTCTGCCCCGAACACGGGGTCTTGGCGCAGAAAGCTCAGCAGCGGTCCGTCCGCCATCACGAACAAAGAAGCCAGAAAACACCAGCGTCGCACTGCTCGCACACGCGGGTATCACGCGGCGGGCCGACTGCAACGCAGCGCACTCAACACGCGCACAGAAAGACGGCGACGCCGGTAGCAACACGAGCGAAGTGCCTGCAGATACCTGGTCCGCCGCTTCGCAGACGCAAAACGAACGCGCGCACCCCGAACGCGGGGGGGAACGGCGGCGCCGGGAACGCAACGCGAGATGCCTGCGGAAACCCGGTCCGCTTATGGCCGTGAGCGCGGGTCACGCGTCTTACCGAGCGGGCAGGCGCTGGCCAGCTGGTCGATCCTCGCGCTTCGTGCGCACGGCCCAAGCGGCACCGTGGCCGTCAGCTCCTTCGAGGTGCTGCCTGAGGGCCCTGCGGCAGATGTGCGCCTCCGTGGCGACGATCTGCTGCGATCGCGCTGGGGGGCTGGATGCTCCCGCCGCCCGCGCACGCGACAGTAAGAGCACACAAAAGGGCCAATGTGACACGTCTCGCGACATGAGGCGGGCTGCGTTGACGGCACCTCGTCGTCAGACGACATCGCTACACGGCGTACTTAGTATCCCGCGCAGCAACCCTCATGCGGCCTCCAGTTGCGGGAGGGAGCGCGCAAATCCACACTGGGACGACACGCACGGCACGGGCGCGCGCGTTTGTTAAAAGCGTTGTGGTCGCGCGCGCCGCCCTAGGCGCCCGCGACCCGCGCTGGCGGGCGCACTCGCAGCTTTACCCGGCGGAAGTGCGCTTCATCGCCGCTGTCTGGATTGTCCATTAGACGGTAGCGTATCACGGGCGCAGAGACGATCTGGGGATTAGCGTAGCCCATTATGATATGGCAGACGTCGCGCGGCAAACGCGGTGCGCATTGGGCCAGGGCGAAGCGCAATTCAGCCCACACCTGCTCCAGCCTTACTAACCGAGGGCCGACTGCTCCGAGTCGGACTGGCGACCAGCAGCTCTCGTTGGCAGGTGGTGCTGGCATTACTAGGGGCGGGCCCCTTGGCGCTCGCCCCTGCAGCCCGGGGCCCGCCCCCTTAACCAGCAGGTAGCGAAGCCGCTCGCGCGCCTGCGACAACACTGTGTCTGCGTACGCGACCCGCGCGCGGGATGCGGTGCGCACCAAGGAGCCCCTTTCTGTTTTCGCCTCGAACGGCACGAGCGCCGCCTGCGCAGCCTGCTCCGCCATCGCAAGCAAGCAGAAGCCGCTGACTTCACCCGACATTCGGAGCCGCTGCGAACCTGCGGCAGCCAGAGCAACAAAAAAAAAAACGTCGACCGACGGCGGGAGTTCGCTGCCTTTGCGCTGCGAGTCTGGCGCGCTGCGAGTCTCGCGCTCGACTGTTCACTGGGAACGCGAAAGAAACGTTTGCAACGATTGGCCACTATGGGCCTCCAAGCGAGACGCGCGGGTCTGCTGGCAGTCAGGCAAGCCGCAACGGCCGCCCTATCGAAGATTGGCCGCTCTAGGGCCGCCAGGCATGCGGGCTGGCATCGGCTGCCCTGCTACTGAATGGCCACTCTGGGCCGCCAGACGAGG
Organism: Prorocentrum cordatum; assembly: GCA_963575745.1. NCBI lineage: Eukaryota > Dinophyceae > Prorocentrales > Prorocentraceae > Prorocentrum > Prorocentrum cordatum. The sequence continues at coordinate 83,941 of CAUYUJ010001105.1, read as the reverse complement.
GTCGCTCTGGACCCGCGAGGGGGAACCCTATGGGTACGTTGGTCACACTGGGCCGACGTAAGAGGCCACTCTGGGCTTGATAGCAATGCCGTGACCCCTCAGGGCCGTGAAACAGACTCCGCCAGGGTGGAGAAACAACGCGTAGGTCACAAAGGACCAGCGTTGCTGGCCCGATGTGAACCAAGGGACACAGGACCCGCAGGGAAAAGCCCTAGACAACGACACCCACGAGGGGCCACACTGAGCCAGAGAAGAAGCGCGACCGCGGTCGCGTCCGACGCACACTGGCGAACGGACGCCCCGCGCGTCGCCCCCAGGGTTGGTCCAGAGCCGCACACTGGCAGACAGAGGACCACACCCCGGCCAGCCGCCCCACCTTAAGAGTGCACACTAGGCAGGTGGGGCGCTGCAGACATGACCGGGTACTTGATTCCCCGCCCCGCGGCCAGGTGGCAAAGAGGAGACAACACGACCGTGCACGGAGGAGCGGAGGGAGGAAGGACCCCGACGCACGGCCGCGCGGCACGCCAGCATGCCCGCGCGGGGCCTGGCCCGCCCGACGTAGCGGCGGCGCGTGCCGGGTGGACATGCGGGCGCCCGCCATCGCGCGGTGCGCCGACGGCGGGACACTCCCGCCTGGGAGCGTCGACTTATGACTTGCAATAACAAGTTATTACTGCCCCTTAGTTACTTACTGACTTACTTACTTACTTACTCACTTACTCACTTACTCACTTACTTGCTTACTTGCTTGCTTGCTTGCTTACTTACTTACTTACTTACTTACTTACGTAATTACGTACTTACGTACTTACTTACTTACTTACTTACTGGCTTACATACTTGCTTACTTACTTACTTGCATACTTACTTACTTACTTACTTACTTACTTACTTACTTACTTACTTACGTACATACTTACTTACGTACGTACTTACTTACTTACTTAATCACTTACTCACTTACTTACGCATGTACTTACTTACTTACTTACTTACCTACCTACCTTCCGACCTTCCTACCTACCTACCCACCAACCTACCTACTTACTGACTTACAAACGTACTGACTTACTTACTTACTTACTTACACTCACTCACTTACTTACTTATTACTTACTTAATTACTTACTTACTTACTTGCTTACTTACGTACTTACTTACTTACCTAATTGCTTACTTACTTACGTACTTACTCTCTTACTTACTTACTTACTTACTCACTCACTCACTCACTCACTCACTCACTCCCTCACTCACTCACTCACTCACTCGCTTACTCACTTACTCACTTACTTACTTACCTACCTACCTACCGACCGACCGACCGACCTACTTACTTACTTACTTACTGACTGACTGACTTACTTACTTACTCACTTATTTACTTACTTCCTTACTCCCTTCCTTACCTACAACGCAATCTGATCCGCAAGGCTTTCCCTGTCAAAATGCAGGGTGCGAGCCCCGGAGGAAGCACTTCAATTGAAAAAAACAATGGGCACCGGACAGGGGGGATCAACAATAATTATTCTTCAGAAGTGAGAGTTCAACAACAACAACAACAACAACAACAACAACAACAACAACAACAACAACAACAATCATTTCAAGACTGTTCGCCCTTATATGCTCGAGTGTCCAATAACGCGACTTTCCCAGAAACCCTCGATACCCGCCCTTTTCGTCTTCGATCAAACTCTGGTTGGGGGGTCTACCTTTCTTCCCTGCAGGCCGGGCCCCGGCAAGCGGCGGGGCGGCTGCGGACCGTCGGCCTGGCCAGCGGCAGCGCTGATCGGCGGGGCGGCCGCGGACCGTCGACCCGACCCCAAGAGGGACGGACAGGGGACCGACCACGACGACGACGACGACGACGACGACGACGACGACGACGACGACGACGACGACGGCAACGTCGAAGACGACGGCGACGACGAGCGAAAGCGAGAGCGAGAGAGAACGACAGCAGGGCCACGAAGAGCACGAAGGAGGCCACGAAGGGCGACAGCGGGGACACGAAGGGAATGCGTATGGGGCCACGAAGAGTGCGAACGAGCGGGGGCCACGAAGTGCAGATAATGCGGGGCCACAGAAGGCAACTATGGGGCCACTGAGGGTAGCAACTGGGGCACGTAGGACAATGAGGGGGACACAAATGGCGACAGCGGGGCCACGAAGGGCATGCACATGGGGCCACAAAGGGCGCGACTCCTGGGTGCCTGGGTGTCGGGAGCGCGACGCTTGGGCAAATTGCAGGACATTCCAACGCAAGGCTATTCTTCAGTAAGTTGCAAGTTTGTAGCTAGAGCGCGATTTCAGAGCTCCGGGAGAGCGATTCCTGAATAAATTGCAAGGATGTCCCAAGCGAGAGCGCGATTCCTGAATAAAATACGAGGAAGTCTCAGGCGGGAGCGGGGTCCTGCCTAAATTGTAAGTCTCAGGCGGGAGCCGTTGTTGTTGTTGTTGGTGTTGTAACCCGGGGGCCATGGGGCCAGTTTGAGCAGGAAGACTTTCCCTGTCAAAAAACAGGGTGCGAGCGTCGAAAGGCACACTTTGATTGTGAAAAAACAGTATGCACCGGTGTGGGGGGGTCAACAATTATTAATCTTCAGAAATGAGAATACAACAACAACAACAACAACAACAACAACAACAACAACAACAACAACAACAACAACAACAACAACAATAACAACTACAACTACAACTACAACTACAACAACAACAACAGCAACAACAACAACAACAAAACAACAACCACAACAACAACCACAACAACAACAACAACAACAACAACAACAACAACAACAAGAACAACAACAACAACAACAACAACAACCACAACCACAACCACAACAACAACAGCAACAGCAACAGCAACAGCAACAACACCAACACCAACAACAACAAAAACAACAACCACAACCACAGCCACAACCACAACCACAACAACAACGACGACGACAACAACAACCACAACAACAACGACAACGACAACGACAACGACAACGACAACGAAAACGAAAACGAAAACGACAACGACGACGACAACAACAACAACAATCACATCAACAACAGCAACAACAACAACAGCAGCAGCAGCAACCATAACCACAACCACAACCACAATCACAGCAACAACCACAACAACAATGACAACAGTAGCAGCAGCAGCAACAACCAAAACAACAGCAACAGTGACAACGACAAAAACAACAGCAACAACATCCGCCTCCACAACAACAGCAACAACCGCAACAACCGCAACAACAACCACAACAACAACCACAGCAACAACAACAACAATCACAACAACCACAACAACAACAACAAAAGGCGACAGGCTGCGTGCAAATGACGCTGTTGTCCCGATTACTGGAGACGCACGAAAGCAGAGAGGAACGCACGACGAGCGGGGCCTTGGAGTGCACAAAATTCTGTGCTCCCACAAGCTGGCACGCAAAGCCCATACTGGCGCACACAGCGGCCCCCCACACTGATTGTAATCGTTGCTCCGTCTGCTCCCTTGTGTCTAAGGGGCTGCTTTCACTTCACTTTGGCCTCGGCGCGCAAGGGACTGTCTTGCTGACACAGGACAGAGAGGAGAGCAACGTCCGTCGCATCTGAACGCGCGAAGCCGACAAACATCAGCTGTAATCGCGTTCCTTACCTGGCCAGTCCGAGGTGGAGAATATGCCAGACACCACTGCTGTTCTGTCGGCTCGGCAGCTCAGCTCTCCCGGAAAATTGCGACAGCGATGGGTCGCAGCAGGCAGGGGGGGCGAGGCCTGGCTCCAGACAAACCACGCGCTGCCACACGGACGAGTCGGTTTTGCCAATGCGCGAAAGCGGGTCGATTACACCACGCCGTGGCGCCATCACCATGGCAGAAAAGTTCATGCAACTTCCGCAGATTCCGTCCCACACATACGCGACTTGGAGAAGGCGCCGAAAGAAGGATCCTGTATGAAAGCTACGTGGTGCAAGCTAGGTGATGTAAACAATGTGGTGGTCTACGCGCGCACCAAAAGAGCAACGTGCGGCAACGGGCCGAAGCCTCGCCATACCCACCAGGCACAGGAGGCGGCAACGAGGCGGCAACGAGGCGGCAACGAGGCGAAACGGCATCGAGGCGGCAATCAGGCGGCAACGGCGGCCACCCTGCGCACGAGGCAGCCACGTGGCAAAACCTCGTCGGGCCCACACAGCAACGAGGCGGCAACGAGCCGCCACGTCGCGAACCCTCGCGGGACCCACCCTGCGCACGAGGCGGCAACAAGGCGGCAACGGGCGGCAACGTGGCGAAACCTCGCCAGACACACCTAACACACGAGGCGGCATCGAGGCGGCAACGGGCGGTAACGTTGAAAAGTCTTGCTCTACATCCTCATTTTCCTAAGGGGGGCAAATCAAAACCCATGATTGCAAGCAGTGCTTTGAAAATTAAAAAAACTATAAGCCAAAGACCACACAAGAATGCTAAAAAAAACAATTTAGACAAACACAACGATCATCACAATCACCTGGAAAAAGAAGACACTCAACAACCAACAACAACAAAAACGGCCAGCACCAAAGAAACACTCCAAGGGCCAGGCGGAAACCACTCAGTTTCACAAGACATGGCGATCAACAGCCTGCCAGAAAAATCACATGTTGCGACCGTCCGCGGTGTGAGCCCGAAAACTACCGTACGCGAGCACATTCTGGCTGGACAGCGGGGCAGCCCAGCAAGTCCAAGGCAGCTTCGGCATTATCGCCAACCCCCCCCCCCCGTTAAGGAAACCGCTAGCAGCAACACAGATCAACGAGCAGCAAAACTGCGAGCAAAAACACCAGCTTGTATCTCGCAAACACGGCCTGGACCACAAACCAAAGAACGTCCGCAACACCGCCGCTGACCGCATTAGGCCCAACTACATGGGCGGGCAAGGCGCATCCCAAACAAAAGCTGGAACACAACACACAAACGCAGACGTCCGCAGGTAGAGTCTTGATGACTGCCGACGTCCCCCCTCCGCTGACGACCGAAGTGGGACCAAAGACAAGTACGCAAAGGCAGCGCGGCGCACCACAAGCGAAAGCCGCCATGCGTCGACAAATCGTATTGGCGCCATCTAAGGAAGTCTTGGATGAAAAGCCGTCGTGGGCAAGTTATCGGTGATCTACGGCCGCCGTCCTTCAGTCTCGGAAGGGAGTCCTCTGCAAACTTCAAAATAGAAACCGCTGGCCCCCGCGGCCAATGAGTGGGAGGAGGGGGGGGTCGGAAAAGTGTGGGGAGGGGCCCCACACGTCGTTTACATGATCTATCCGCCACCCTGCCACAACGCACGACAGGTCACGTGGAGCACTTTGCCACCAACCCTGAAACTGTTTTCAGGGTTCAGGGCCCACTCTCCCGAGCACAGGGCGCTTTGTGGCGTTCTTGGGATTACTGCGTTTTGCCGCATGACCCCTTGCGACACCAAGAAGGTGCCAAAAACAAGCCACGAGGGCCCCAACAGACCCTCAAGACGCTTCAAGACGGGCCCCAGGTCACGAAAAGATCGCTTCAAGACGTCCAAGATGGTCCTCGGAGGCCATCCCAGAGGGCCCCGAGAGGCCAAAATCGTTGGTCCCCATGCAGCTTTTCACTGAATTCTAGAAGTCTCGTTGCTTCTCGCTTTCGATGCTCCGAGACGTCCCAGCAGGCCCCCCAAGACGCGCCAAGGGGCCTCCAGGAGAGCCCCCGGGCGGACCAAGAGGGCCCCAAGACGGTCTGGCCCAAGAGCCTGCACGAAGGGGCCCAAGAGAGGCCGCAGAAGGGAAAGACGAACCTACATGTCGAGGTGTCCGCCACAACACAAACTCCGTGACGGCCAGCGGGCCCCCAAGAAGCCCCCCAGAGGCTCCAGGCGCACGTCAGACCTGAAGAAAGCCCAAAGAGGCCACCGAAGCAACCCCAAAACCGCCTGCAAGAGGCTCCCACACTCACTCACTAACTCCGTCGCGCGCAAAGTCTCTCTGTGCCTCTGATGCTACAGTGAAGCGCGCGCTGACGCCGTGCACCGTGCCGCGACCGCTCCACTCCTCGTTCCAGGAATGAACACACGGCATGGTCTGACGGCGGGAAATCGCGTCAGGCTGAGAGCAGCCCCGCGCTCCCGACTGGCCTCCCCACAAGCATCCAAGAGGCCTCCGACCTACAACCAAGGCGAGGTGGCGGGACGGGCCGAAGGCCACTAGATCCATAGCCCCCCGTGGCTTGCCACAGGGGTGCACGGCGTGCCACATGTTCGGCAGTTCCCAACCACCCTGTGGGTGAAATCTACGGCGTTGCTTGAATCGAAGTTTGCCGACACACGCTTCTGCTTCTGGCGAGGAAGTCTATGCGTTTGGGGCCTTCTTGGGGTTCCTGTTGAGGCCGTCCTGGATTGTATTGGGGGCCTCTGGGGCCATGTTAAGAACAACATGTTGAGCAGTCTTGCGGTCCTCCTGACAGACTCAGGGGCCTCCTGGGGTGTTTGGGGGAGACTATAGTGGGCCGGCTGGGGTGGTCTCGGGGTCTCTAAGGGGCCTCTCGGTAGCTGAACCCTCGGAAGCAAACAACGACCACCCCGCCCATGTTCTTAGCACCAAAAACAAAGCAGTTGGTGTCTTCTGCGGCCTGCCTTCTGCGATATCGTTAGCACATGGAAAACATATTGTCGCTGCTCGCCTGGGACCTCGCCACACGAGACATGTCGAAATGACACGACGAACACCCCTGGGAAAGGGAAACCGATCGGGAGTTGCACCTGGACCTCCGGAAACCTCCAAAGACCTTCGGGGACTTCCAGAAGACTCCGCAGGGGACACCATTTCTGCCTGGTACCGGAAGCGTTGCAAGTTCCTCTGATGAAGGGGGGGACTGCTCGCTTCCCAGACCCCCTCGGGCAATTGAAAATCACGACGGGAGGTGTGTCCTTCTTCTCGCCCTCTGGAAACCCTTCGCGGCCATCGGGACCGTCAAAAACAACTCAGGACGAGAGACCGGTCCCGGGAAATGGGTCGAGACCTCGGGGGGTCGACGTAATGAAAAAATGATGACGTCGGGGGTCTGGGTTCCTAGCGTTATTCAGCCGTCTTCGGGGTCTCCTGGGAGCCTCTCGGGCCGTCTCGATGCGATCATGAGGGCATCTTTGGGCTGCCCGGGAGGCCTGAAGCCTCGAAAGCGCGAGTCCTTCGGGATCCTTTCAAAATCCAAGGGCGCTCCATGACTGTGGCCTCTCGAGGCCTCTGGGGATCCTCGTGGGGTTCTCTGGGGATCATCGTGGGGGACGTTCGGACAGCCTTGCGAGCATCTCGGACAGTCTTGGACCATCCCTGGGTCCTCTTGGGAGCATCTTGGGCCGTCTCGGATCCATCTCAGGCCGACTCGGAGCCTCTTGAACCGCCTCCAAAACATTTCGGGAGCCTCTGGTCGGCAGCGAGCGAGACCGGGAAGTGAGAAGGAGAAGGCCTTCTCACAGGTTTCCTGTATCTTCGGGGAAGGCTCAGAAAACGTCTCAGAAGTCCAGGGGACTTCCGAGCCTTCTGAGATGGCCCGCCCCTTTTCACTTCCCCCCGGGCTCGCCGTCGAGTGATGGGGCCCTCTTGCGGCGATCCAGGCCCCGTGGGCAAACAGCAACCCGCCAAGCCGTTATGTCGATATACTCGAATGGATAGCTCTGGATAGCTCCTTCACGTCGCCTTCACCAGACGTGTCCATAACCAGGGCTGGGCGTTTGGCTTGGCCCTTCATTACAAGTTACTGTCCTGATGCTTGCTAGGCTCAATCAATTACAACTTACAGAGATGCTGCTGATCTCACCTTAGCACCGCGCACATCCATCGTCCAACCCCAACCCAAATATGGATGGGGAACAGGTGGATTGTCAAAAGGTGACTCTCGCCGTAGCACCGCGAGCAGAAGTAATACAAGGATGGATGCTGGCTCGCTATAAAAATACGGCGCTCGCTCAAGATTTTCTCAAACTATTTGCGCTCTCGCAGAAGACTGCCGTAACACTTATGGCAAGAACTTCGAAATGACGGGTTTCACACCAGCGGCAGTCCCACCAAGCGCTCGTCACTAGACCGCAGTGGAAAGCAATACCTGCACTGGGGACTTCTGACGAGAGGACTTGGGACGGGAGGGTAATTGTACGGCAGCATTGCTGACGCATCCTGGGTTTTCGCTGCCTCCTCCTCCTCCTCCTCCTCCTCCTCCTCCTCCTCCTCCTCCCAACGAGGTGACTGTGGCCGCAGGCACGGGGGGAGAGACCGCCAGTCTTCGGATATTCGTCGCATACCCTCGGTGGGAAACCTCTTTTGCATACCAGGGGAGGCGATCGCAGCGAAGGCCTGCATGCTCGACAGTCACCTGCCGAAACACATCGTTATGCAAGAGCTACTCCGCACCAGTCCTGCTGTCCGCTGGGGATGCCTAAACGAACCAGGACTGCCAAAAATAGGCCGCGACACCTGCGACAAGTGATCCACAGGAAGGTCGTAAATCAATACAACCGTCGTTTAGATTGGCGCGCAATCCACTGTCCGACCCCACTGTCTCAAACCGCCTACGCCATTAGAGGGAGACGCTAGTAATTCGCCTGGAGACGCTATACATGTTGATCGCTGGACGCGCAACGAAGCGGGATCCAAGCTCATCGAATCAGCATGCGTGCGATGACCTCTCCCCCACGAACCGACCACAAGCGCGCGTGCGCGGGGCAGCGCCCCTCTGGCCGAGAAGACGAAAGACGCTCGCAGCAGCGGCGCGAACCACGGGCAGAAAAAACTCGGCCACAAGGGCAGACTCCCTGTCTCCTCGAAGTGCGAACACTCCGGGCCCGTGTAGAAGAAAAAGAATAAGAAGAAGTATAAAAAGGAGGAGAAGAAGAAGAAGAGGAATAAGAAGAAGCAGAAGCAGCATAAACATGAACTTTCGGCGTTCCGAGCGGACTTCTTGGATCGGCACTCGCCGAACGCGTCTCCTTTCTGCCGCTCTTCCTCCCAGATCTTTCCAAGAAAGACGACGCAGCGGGGACCGACGCGCCACGGAGTTCCAACACCAACGCTGGTCAGAGATTGATGGGATGATAGTAGCCCGATGCGTTCGTCATCCTCCTGTTGACACGCTCACTCCCTTTCGCGCGGGAGTCGACCTCGCAATCGCGAGCCCCGTTCAACAACAGGGGCCCTTGAGCCCACAGACAGTGCAAGAGGCACGTACGGGCGGGGCACCTTCGCCGGCGTCTCCTGCAGGCGATTGCACGCCCATGGCCGCGTCCACATCGGGCCCTCCCCCTCCATCTTCAGCGGAGACGCCCATCCCATGCCGCACCAGGGACAAAAATGGAGCAGCTGCAAGGCGTTCGCGAGATGTACGTGGGCGGCGTGGCAATGCACTTCACTGCACCTCCCCTGCCCTGGCCCAGGCAACGACCCGTCACCTGACACTCCTGCTCCCGACCTCCCCCCGTCCATCCGCGTCTTCACCCTCCTGCTGGTTCTCCCTCTCCTCCTCTTCCTCCAGGTCGTCCTCCCATCCTCTCCTACGGTTAAGTCGGGCGTGCAATACTCAAAAAATGCCCCAAAGTACTAAAAACATCGTCCCCATACTATTTTTTACTATTTTTGAATATTCCTCCTGTAGAGGGACAGGCCCGACTTATCCTGGGGACAGGGGACACAGCCATGGGCAACGCAAATGCAAGCGCAGATGCTGAAAGCTCGACTGCAAAAAAATGCATTCGACACGAAACCGAAACGAAGAATCACGAGCCTGCGGCCACCAAAACCAAATCCAACAGCGCTCGAGAAATATGCTCGGCCGGCCCGCCAAAGGGAGCCAGGCTGCGGGGTATTTTGTTGGACTTCTGCCCTGTGTGGACTGAGGCTCTGCTTCCAAATGTTTTCCTTCCTCCCGCGTCCTCCCTTCGCCGTACCTCCCCGTTATTCCCACTCCCCTTCGCACTGTCTGGAGGGCTGCTACCTGCGCCACAGTACCCACTTTCGTCGGCTCCTTGGAGACCCCGCGGAGCGACGTCCCGCCGGTGTCGCCACGTTCAAGGGATCTTGGGAGACCCCGCGCAGAAAGGTCCGATTCGCATCCAGACGGTAGCTCGCGCCGTTTTTGGGGCTGCCAGCTGCGCAAATGTCGCGCCACTTCCGCAGGCTCCTCGAAGGTGCGAAGGAACTGCATCCGATTCGCATCGAGACGGCGGCTCACAGCCCCATGGGGTGCCGTCACCGGAGCAGCCGTCGCTACTTCCGTGGGGGCAGTCCAGCACAGGCGTACCTGACGGTTCCCTGCGGGCTGCCAACTGCACAACCGTCGCTACATCCACGGGTTACTGGGAGGACCAGCCTCCTCCTCTTCCTCCTCGTCCTCCTCCTCCTCCTCCTCCTCCTCCTCCTCTTCGTCCTCCTCCTCCTCCTCCTCCTACTCCTCCTCCTCTTCCTCCTCCTCCTCTTCCCCCTCGTCCTCCTCCTCCTCCTCCTCCTCTTCTCCTCCTCCTCCTCCTCCTCCTCCTCCTCCTCCTCCTCTTCCTCCTCCTCCTCCTCCTCCTCTTCCTCCTCCTCCTCCTTTTCATATTCCTCCTTTTCCTCCTCGTTTTCCTCAAACCTCCTTTTAGCAAACCACCCTCTAGCGAAAACGGCCTAGGAACGAAACCGGTGGACCTGGACCCGCAAAAATGACGGCCTCGACGCCCCCTCCCGAACCGAAATCGGCAAATTCGCTTATCAACCCGAAGATCCAAATTTCGGGTGGGGGGGGCACGGGTTCCGCTTTGATTTTTTCCATATTCCCTGGCGCCCCCGGAGTGGGAATGGAGGGCAAAGTGGGGCTTCCGGGTTGGGTTTCGGGGTAGTTTGGGGTCGGGAATTACTGAAGGTAACCTTGGCCCAAGGTGCCCCCAGGCTCTGAGGCTATGGGTCTCGTGACGGCGCCAGTGCTCTGGAGGCCGTGGGGGCCTCCTCGGAAATCCTGGGGGCACCTTGGGCCAGCGGCACCTACGGCAACATCCGACTGGGGGGTCGTGGCCACTGGCCCACTTCCGCCACCGGCGCGGGCTTCTCGGGGGGGGAGCGACTGCTCGGGGCTCCGGCCGGCGGCGCGCGCCACCCCCTGAGGGCTGGCGCCCGGGAGGCGAAGCGGAGCGACATCTGACTCGCATCCGGGCGGCAGCTCGCGGCTCCCGGGGGAGGGGGCGCCTTTTCCTGACAGCTCCATTCATCGCGCCACCAAAGAACGTCAAAGACTCCAGAATGGATGCGTTAGAAAATGCGAAGATAATCGAATGGAAGGGCTGATGCCTGGGAGGCACAGCGGAGCGACATCTGACTCGCATCGGGTTCCCAGGGGAGGGGCGTCCCTTGGAATAGAAAATCGAATCAAGAATTTGTCGACCCCCATGTACTTTTCTTGTCGAATATACGACAAACGCTTGGAATGATATACGAGCCGCACGCGTATTTCTGGTACACTCGACGAGAAAATCAATACTGGTGTGAACCAATTCTGTCGTTCCACTAGTTGCTTCCTGACAGCTCCATTCATCCTGACGCCACAGAGTGTCAATGACCCTAAGACTGTCACGTACGTTGGAAAATCCGTAAACCATCGAACCGAAGCGGCATCATATCAGAAGACTCACAACCGACATGCATGAGTATGATGTTGTGGCTGTATCCATTGTGAAGCTCAACCTTGCTGGACTGCCGTTCTTCTTCGAACCCGTTCCACGCAGATCCTGCCGCCCCCATTGGCTGCTCATTCCAACCACTGCCCATCCGAAAAAATACATTCTGCGAGTTTTCCAGCTGATATTCCAGAAAGCTTCCTCCTCATAATATGAGCACTAATTCGCGCGTCAAGAGCTCTACAAGGGTCCCGGCGGTAACCTGGTTGCCGGTTCACCGCCGGCTCCCAGTGCCTTGTAGAACTCTTCCGGATCGAAGAGCCGAGGGAATTCTGGCGCGGAGTGGAGCTTGTATCTCGTAGAGCTCTTCGGCATCGATAAGCTCGAGGAATTCCGGCGCAGAGTGGAGCTAGTGACTCGTAGAGCTTCCCTAAGAGCGAAGCGGCGAAGCTGGAGAGTAATTCCGGCGCGCTGGCGGGCTACTTGGCGAAAAATACCGACCGATCTTTGTCTTTTGTTGGCCTTCTATAGAATCAGTTTCTCGAAATTCAACAAGTCGTTAGAGCTCTCAGATGACCCCATCTTCGATCTTGTTCCCGCTCGCCATCTTGATATCAGATCGATCGTGTGTATACTACTATCGAAAAGCGCTCAGGCGGGATCGGCTGTTCAGTGTCACCTTGGCAGGTGTTGTCGGTTTGCTTAACTTAACGCGAGCTGTAAATGAACTACAGAGCTGTTCAGCAATCATCGAAAGAGAACCATGAGCAGTGCTAGTCTCAAGTATGTAGATGCCCAAGATCGGCCTGGGACCAAAAAACTATTCGCACTCCGCTAATTGTTTCAGACAAGATGTCTCTACTTCACTCGAGCTGTAGGCTGGCTATGGAGCTGAAGAGCACTTTTCGAAACACAAAGTCGCATTCATCTGCGGTATCGAATGATTATTGCACCCTTTCATTTGTATGAGAGACGGTGTTAGGTTTCTGTACTTAATTCGAATCATAGACAAGCTAGAGAGCTGGGAAGCACACCGCTCAACAGGGAATCATGAGACACAGTAGCCTATATAATCGAGACGTCTGAGATTGGTCTGCAACCAGAGATACAACTGAACAACTACTTGCACTCTGATTTTTTCCTGGTGAGAGATTATGTTTGGCTTCTGTACTCGATTCGAGCTGTAGGATGGATATGGAGCTCAGATATACACCAATCGACAGGAAATACTGAGCAGCGCTAGTTGAAAGCATTTAGACGGCTGAGATTGGTCTGCTACCAGAACTGCGACTAGAAAACTGGTTGCGCTCTTCAAATTCCCAACCATCCTGTGGTGTTAGGACCTCGTTTTGAAGAGACAGCCTCCCGCATTCCTTCCTTCCCCCGCTTCTCCCTCCCCCTCCCCCCTCCTCCCCCCAATTGCCTCTGCTCTCGGCACATCTCTCACACGCTTCGTAGCCCCATAGGGAGCTCCACCGAAGGCCCCAGTGGGGGTGTTCACATGCGGTTCCCCCACCCAGGGCAGCGCTTCGTGGCCCCATAGGGAGCTCCACCGAAGGCCCCACCGGGGGTGTTCGCATGCGGTTCCCCCGCCCAGTGCAGCGTTTCGTGGCCCGATAGGGAGCTCCACCGAAGGCCCCACTGGGGGCGTTCGCATGCGGTTCCCCCACCCAGGGCAGCGTTTCGTGGCCCCATAGGGAGCTACACCAAAGGCCCCAGTGGGGGTGTTCGCATGCGGTTCCCCCACCCAGGGCAGCGCTTTGTGGCCCCATAGGGAACTCCACCGAAGGCCCCAGTGGCTGCCCTCGCATGCTCCCCCACCCAGGGCAGCGCTTCGTGGCCCCATAGGGAGCTCCACCAAAGGCCCCACTGGCACAGTACGCATGCGGTTCCCCCACCCAGGGCAGCGTTTCGTGGCCCCATAGGGAGCTCCACCGAAGGCCCCAGTGGCTGCTCTCGCATGCGGTTCACCCACCCAGGGCAGCGTTTCGTGGCCCTATAGGGAGCTCCACCGAAGGCCCCAGTGGCTGCTCTCGCATGCGGTTCCCGCACACCCAGTACAGCGCTTCGTGGCCCCATTGGGAGCTCCACCGAAGGCCCCAGTGCTACCGTCCGCATGCGTCCCGCACCGATGGTCCCAGTGGTACTGTCAGCATGCGTCCCGCACACCCAGCGCAACGTTTCGTGGCCCCGAAGGGAGCCCCACTGAAGGTCCCAGCGCTACCGTCCGCATGCGTCCCGCACCCAGCACAGCGTTTCGTGGCCCTTCTCCCCCTCGCCCCTGCGCTGCACCCACCCAATACAACGCTTCGTGGCCCCATAGGGAGCTCCACCAGAGGCCCCAGTGCTCCCGTCCGCATGCGCCCCGGAAGCCCAATTTGGCATTTTCACCCACCCACCGCAGCGCTTCGTGGCCCCATAGGGGGCTCCACCCAAGGCCCCAGCGCCACCGTCCGCGCGCGCCCGGGAAATGTAATTTGGTATTATTACCTGCGCAGTGCAGCGCTTCGTGGCCCCATAGGGGGCTCCACCGAAGCCCCCAGTGGGACCGTCCGCATGCGTCCCGGTAACCCAATGTGGCATTTTCACTCGCTCCGTGGCCCCATAGGGAGCTCCACCGAAGCAGATATTCACAATTACGGTAAACACAACTGCATATGGTTGGGACCTTCGCCAGGATAATCCTAGTTAGGCGGCGTTGGTTTTCCCATACTTAGTTCGAGCTGTAGGCAAACTACAGCGCTCGAAAGCAGACTGTTCGAATGAGAATGATCACGAGCAGCATCGAGACGAACTCGAGCTGTGGACAAGCAAGGAGATGTGAAGCACAGTTCTATGAAACCGCACCCTCGCGCGCAGAACTTGCAGCGCTCGCACGCCATTCATGCATATCGCAAGGAAGTTCCACGAGTTCCCGGCGGTAACCAAAGTGGACGGTTCACCGCCGGCTTCCAGTTGGCCTACCTGGCCCGGGCGGACAACGCGCGAAGCTTGGGTCGGTTAAACGAACATTGTGAAAGAAATGTTGGAAAGATTGCGGTGGTTTTCTCTACTCAAATCGCGCTGCAAGCAAGCTACAGAGCTAGAAAAGAAGACTGTTCGAATGGGAATGATCACGAGCGCTAGTCTGCAGTATCGAGATGACTCGAGCTGTGGACAAGCAAGGAGCTGTGAAGCACATTTCTATGTAACGGTTCCCTCGCGCGCGAATCCAATATTGCCGCGCTCGCATGCCATTCATGCATATCACAAGGAAGCTCTACGAGTTCCCGGCGGCAACCAAGATTGACGGATTACCGCCGGCTTCCAGTTTGGGTCGGTTGGACGAACATCATGAGAGATTTGACAGTTTTGGGAGCCAGTATTTTTCTCACGTGTAGAGGATTACTTTACGTCCGTGTGTTAAATTCTTAAGTCCGAAGCTGCAAAACTGGAAGCCGGCGGTAAACCGTCAACCTTGATTACCACCGGGAACTCGTAGAGCTCTGCGGTAGATGAACGGCACGCGAGCCGGCAATCTTGCATTTCACGCGCGCGCCAGGGTGCGGCTTCATAGAAACTTACCAGCTCCTGCCGAGTTCATCTTGATACTGTAGACTAGCGCTTCTGATCATTCCCATTCGAACAGTAGCATGCCTACAGCTCGAATGACACGACTCGTAGAGCTCCCCCAAGAGCGAAGCGGCGAAGCCAGAGAGTAATTCCAGCGCGCTGGCGGGCTAGATGGCCCGAAAAATATCGACGGATGATTGACATCATATTGGTCGGTTAAATCAATCTCGAAATTTGACCATTCGTTACAGCTCAAATAATTTTCCCCCATATTCGATCTCATTCCCGCTCGCCATCTTAGTATCAAGTCGATCGGGTGGATATTACGGACAAGAAACATTCAGGCGGGATCGGCTGCTGAGTATCATCTCGACAGGTGCTGACGGTGTTCTTAACTTAACTCTAGCTGCAGATCAGCTACACAGATGTTCGGCACAGCGATCAAAAGGGAGTATCAGGAGCGCTAGTCTCAAGTATCTAGATGCCCGAACTCGGTCTGCTACCAGAGCTGGAACAAAAAATACGATTCGTACTTTGCTAATTTGTTTACGAGATGATGATCATTTTCTTTACTTAACTCAAGCTGCAGATGGGCTACAAAGCTGTTTGGCACAGCGATCGAAAGGAAATCATCAGGAGCGCTAATCTGAAGTTTCTAGATGCCTCAATTCGGTCTGCTATCAGAGCTGGAACCCAAAAAAATAGCTGTACTCTGCTAATGTTTAAGAGATGCTGATGATGCGTCTGTCTACTTTATTCGAGCTGTAGGCTGGTTATGGAGCTGAAAAGCATGTTACGAAGGAGCAGATCGTCAGGTACAGTCGCCCACGGGTTCGGGACGTCTGTATTCGGCCTGCAGCTATAGCTGCGACTGGAAAACGGTTCGCATTGTAAATACTTTACGAGAGATGATGTGCGCTTCCTGAGTTGAATTCGAGATCTAGGCCGGCTAAGGCGCGAAGATGTACATCAATCGACAGGGAATGCTGCGAATCATCAGTTTACAGTCCAGACGCCTGAGATCGGCCTGCTACCAGAGCTGCAACCAAAAAAATGCTTGCACTCTTCGTTGTTATGAAAAAACGGTGATGGGGTTTGAGTTATAGGCGAGCTAGGGAGCTGGGAAGCACACCGCTCAAGAGGACATCACCAGACACAGTCGCCCATAGTATCGAGACCTCTGAAAGTGGTCTGCTACCAGAACTAGCACTGAGCACCCTGCAATATCCTGTGAAAGATAATATACTGGGAGCTGGCGGTGAACCGTCAACCTTGGTTACTGGCGGGAACTCGTGGAGCGTCCTTGCAATATACATGAATGGCATGCGGGCGCGACAATCTCGCATTCGGCGCGAGCGAGGGCGCGTTTTCATGGAGGAGGACGTGGAGGAGAAGGAGGTGGAAGAGGCCGAGGAAGAGAAGGACGAGGAGAAGAAGGAGCAGGAGAAGGAGAAGGAGTGGGAGAAGGAGGAAGAGAAGGACGAGCAGGAGAAGAGGAGGAGGAGGAGGAGGAAGAGATGGCGGAGGAGGAGACAGAAAAGGAGCAGATGGATTAGGAAAGGGAGGAAGAGGAGGGAGGAGAAAAAGCTGGACAAGGGGAGAGGAGAAAGAAGGGGAGAAAAAGAAGGGCGAGGCGGAGGTGGAGGGGAAATGGGAGGAGGGGGAAGAGAAGGGGGAAGCAAAGGAGGACGAGGAGAAGAACGAGGAAGGGAGGAGGAGGAGAAGGGAGAAGGAAAAGGAAGGGGAGAAGGACAAGGACGAGGAGGAACATAAGAGGGCGCGGTGTCATAACATGTGTTTCACAGCCCGTTGCCTGTCCAGAACTCGAGTTCGTCTCGATGCTGAAGACTAGCGCTCGAGATCCTTCCTATTCCAAGTCTGATTCCCAGCTCTGTAGCTTGCGCAAAACTCTTTTTATATATATATATATACCAAAAAAATGAGTCGCAGTTCTGGAAGCAGACCGGTCTCAGCCGTCTAAATGCTTTCAACTCGCGCTTCCCAGCATTTTCTGACGATTGGTGGATACCTCAGCTCCGCATCTGGCCAAGCTCGCATTGAGCACAGAAAACATTGATAACCTCTCACAAAATATTGCAGGGCACTCAGCTGTAGCTCTCGTAGCAGACGAATCTCAGACGCCCCCATACTATAGACGACTGTGTCTGATGATTTCCTGTTGAGCGGTGCGCTTCGCAGCTCCCTAGCTTGCCTATAACTGGAATCAAATACAGAAATCCATCACCGCCTCTCATAAAGGTGAAAGAATGCCGATAGTTACTTGGTTGCAGCTCTAGTAGCAGGCCGATCTCAGGCGTCCAGACTGTAGACTGATGCCTCGCAGCATTCCCTGTCGACTGGCGTGCATCTCAGCTCCTTAGCTGGCCTAGATCTCGAATTCAGTTCAGGAAACGCACATCATCTCTCTCGGAAAATATACGGTGCGAATAGTTTTCCAGTCGCGGACCGAAAGCAGACGTCTCGATACCGTAGGCGACTGCACCTGGTGACCTTCTGCTTCGGAAAATGCTTTTTAGCTCCATAACCAGTCTACAGCTCGAATAAAGTAGAGAAACATATCATGATATCTTAAAACACTAGCAGAATACAGCTATTTGTGAAGTTCCAGCTCTAATAGCAGACCGAGTTCAGGCATCTAGATACGTGGGACTAGCGCTCCTTATGATTTCCTTTCGATTGTGCCGAACCGCTCTGTAGCTCATCGGCAGCTCGAGTTAAGTGAAGAAAACCATCATCTCTTTAAAGAATTAGCAGAGTATGAACAAATTGTTGGTCTCAGCTCTGGCAGACAAAGCTCAGCCATCTGGATGCTTGGGACTAACGCTCCTGATGATTGTCCATCCGATTGCTGTGCCGAACAGCTCTGTACCTCATCTGCAGCTCGAGTAAAGTTAAGAAAACCGACAGCACCTGCAAAGTCAGCGACTCAAGTTGAACAGGTTTTCAAAATTTTCTAGATATGCAAACTGTCAGGAGGGCCATCGCGAGCCGGCGGTAAACCGTCAACCTTGGTTTTTTTTGGTATACGCGGGCTCCAGGGCGCTGTCCGCAGCGCCGCCCGACTGGGCGCCTAGCGAGCGTAGCAGGTCTAAGCGGAGGGCGCGCGTGAGCGCCTCGGCGGCAGCCAGTTCACAATCTGTGATCGTGGAGTGCGGTGGTAAAAGAAAGGCACTGGAGGCGATGTCCCTCCAAACGAGGGCATCACGCGGCTCACTCCCTGGCGCCCTCCTGCGGGTCATCTGACGAGAGCCGAATGGAGAAGGAGTGGTGTGGTAGGTCGGACCCCACTGACTGTAATCCAAGAAGCCTTTCTGCAGCCAAAAACCACATCCGCAACCGTTGCCGTCCACTCCCCCATCGTATGCCCCACGATAGGCGACGTGTAAAAGATATTGTGACTCAATCGGACTGCATGCAACCTGATTGGATTAGAAAGTGCGGCCCTCTCGGGCCAGGTGGGTGAGCTCTCAACCTTGGTTACCGCCGGAAACTCGTAGAGCTTCCTTGCGACACATGAATGGCACGCGGGCGGTAGTGTCGCATTCCGCGCGCGCGAGGGCGCGGCTCCAGCTCCATAGCCAGCCAACTGCTCGAATAAAGTAGGGAAGGCTACCATCGTCTCTTCAAACATTAGCAGAATACAAATATTCCTTTGGTTCCAGCTGTGGTAGCAGACCGAGCTGGAGCATCTAGATACTTGAGACTAGCGCTCCTGATGATGTCCTTCCGATTGTTGTGGTGAACAGCTCTGTAGCTCATCGGCACCGCGAGTTAAGTAAAGATAATGATCAACATCTCTGAAACAAAAAACCAGAGTACGAACAAGTGTTTGGTTCCAGCTCTGGTAGCAGACCGAGTTCGGGCATCTAGATACTTCAGACTAGCGCTGCTGATGAATTTCTTTTTCGAATGCTGTGCCAAGCAGCTCTGTAGCTTATGTGCAGCTCGAGCTGAGTTAAGAAAACCGACATAAGATGACACTCAGCACCCGATCCCGCCCGCGTGCTTTTTGATAGAAGTATTCACCCGGTCGACCTGATATCAAGATGGCGAGTCGCACTAAGATCATAGATGCTGAAAAATACTAGAGCTCTAGCGAATGGTATAATGTTTAGACCATAATTTTCACCGAGCAAATGTCGGCAAAAGGTCCGACAATACTGTCGGGGTCAACTAGCCCACCAGCGTTTTCGAATTACTCTTAAGCTTCGCCGCTTCGCTCTTAGGGAAGCTCTACAAGTCATGATGAGAAGAATACTGGAACTCGAACGAATGGTTGAATTTTGCGAACATAATTTTCAACCGAGGAAATATCGGCAAAAGGTCCGTCGATATTTCCCGAGCCAACTAGCCTGCCAGCGCGCCAAAATTACTCTCTAGCTTCCCCGCTCCGATCTTAGGGAAACTCTACGAGTCACGTTTTCTACCCAATTCGAGCTGTAGGCTAGATGCGAGGCTCAGATATACACCAATCGACAGCAAAACTAAAAGCCGGCGGTAAACCGTCAACCTTGTTTATTCTGTCGTTTTCGGTCCGAGCAGGTGGCCGCACGCGGGGCGCTCGGGAGGCGATATATTGAGCCCTGAAAAAGTGCCGATGCTGTCTCAGCATCTCGCAGGCGGAACGCGAAAGCCGCGCAGCAGCCTCAAGCTCACAGACCGTCACAGTGGACTCACCTGGGAGCCCAAAGGCCTCCTCTCCGAGAAGCCTAATCCATGAAGCCCATGCCCTTTCACCCTGCCCTTCGACACTGTGTCCACTCCTGTGAGTAAACTCCCCCTCCAGCCACCAGCCCTCGGTGGAGCTCCCTATGGGGCCAAGAAACGTGTGAGGGGTGTCCCGAAATGGGCGCGGTGCCGCCATGCGAACGCAGCCACTGGAGCCCTCGCTGGAGCTCCCTATGGGGCCACGAAACGTGTCAGGGGTATGCCGAAATGGGCGCGGTGCCGCCATGCGAACGCAGAGCCCTCGGTGGAGCTCGCTATGAGGCCACAAAACGTGTGAAGGGTGTGCCGAAATAAGTGCGGTGCCGCAATGCGAACGCAGCCACTGGGGCTCTCGGTGGAGCTCCCTATGGGGCCACGAACCGTGCGAGGGGTGTGCCGAAATGGGCGCGGTGCCGCCATGCGAACGCAGCCACTGGAGCTCTCGGTGGGGCTCCCTATGGGGCGACGAAACGTGAGAGGGGCGTGCCAAAATGGGTGGTGCGCTGCCATGCGAACGCAGCCACGGGGGCCTCAGTGGAGCTCCCTCAGGGGCCACGAAACGTGTCAGGTGTGTGCCGAAATGGGTGCGGTGCCGCCATGCGAACGCAGCCACTGGGGCTCTCGGTAGAGCTTCCTATGGGGCCACGAAACGTGTGAAGCCTGTGCCGACATGGGTGCGGTGCCGCCATGCAAACGCAGCCACTGGGCGCCGGCGGTAAACCGTCAACCTTGCTTACCGCCGGGAGACTCGTAGAGCTTCCTTGCCATATATGATGTCCAAAGAATTAGCAGAGAACGAATGGTTTTTCAGCCCGAGCGCTGATAGCAGACTGATCTCAGGCGTCTAGATACATTTCACTATTGCCCCTGATAACTCCCTTCCCATTGCTGTGCTGAACAGTTCTGTAGCTCATCTGCAGCACGAGTAAAACCAAGATTACTCCGACGGAAGAACCCCACATAAGAATCCTCTGGGCGAATCTGGAAAAAGCCATCACCGTCGTCCTCGTGGTTGGTGAGGCGTCCTGGCTGTCTCTTCTGCGTATATTTCCTCTCGCCTTGGCGCGGGCCCCCCTTCCACTCCTTACGTTGTCCCCATCCTCGCCCCCCTGTTTGTTCCGCGCCCCGCCACCTCCTCCCCTTCCTGTTGCATGAGCGCGCATGTCGATGTTCCTCGGCGCCGTCGCCGCCACGGCCAGCACAGGCGCGTTCTCTACTGGTCACGTCGCGCAGCCGTTGGGACAACCCCGCGGGCCAGGCTGTCGGGACAACCCCGCGAGCCGTTGGCCCGCAAGACCAAGCCGTTGGGACAACCCCACAGGGTGCGCCCCAGTGGATACGTGCCGGGCCACGACCCAGAGGAAGCGCACAAGAGTGCGTCCCAGTGGATACGTGCGGGGGCACGACCCAGAGGAAGCGCATGGGAGTGCGTCCGAGTGGATACGTGCGGGCCCCATAGGGAGGGGGCTCCCGCTTGTGACTTCCTCGCAGTTCACTCACAGACGAAGCTCCCGCCTGAGACTTCCTCCATATTCAGGCTTGAGGAGCCCAAAAGTGACGACAGTTACAAGGTTCCGATGACCCGCTCAGATTACCAACATGATCTGCGGGCCCCATAGGGAGGGAGCTCCCGCCTGAGACTTCCTCACAATTCACTCAGACACGAGGCTCTCGCCTAAGACTTCCTCCAAATTCAAAATTGACGAGCCCAAAAGTGACGACAGTTACAAGGTTCCGATGACCCGCTCGGATTACCAACATGATCGCGGGCCCCATATGGAGGGAGCTCCCGCCTGAGCCTTCCTCAGAATTCACTCAGAGACGAGGCTCCCGCCTGAGACTTCCTCCAAATTCAGGCTTGAGGAGCCCAAAAGTGACGACAGTTACAGGTTCCGATGACCCGCTCGGATTACCAACATGATCTGCGGGCCCCATAGGGAGGGAGCTCCCGCCTGAGACTTCCTCCCAATTCACTCACAGACGAGGCTCCCGCCTGAGACTTCCTCCATTTTCAGGCCTGGGGAGCCCAAAAGTGACGACAGTTACAGGTTCCGATGACCCGCTCGGATTACCAACATGATCTGCGGGCCCCATAGGGAGGGGGCTCCCGCCTGAGACTTTCTCACAATTTACTCAACGATGATGAGGATGAGGATGATGAGTGGTGGTGAAGATGAGTGGTGAAGAGGAAGATGATTGATTGTGAGTGGTGGTGGCGATGATGATGTTTGAATGAGGATGATGCCGATGCCGATGATGATGATGATGATGTTCGTGAGCGCGTGAGAGAGTGCGAGTGATGATGATGATGAATATGTGAGTGACTAAGCATGTGAGAGAGCATCATCGATGATGCTGATGAGGTTGATGATGAGAGAGTGTGAGTGAGTGTGAGTGGGTGTGTGTGTGTGTTCCTGTTCCTGCGCGGGGTGTCCAGAGAAAACAAGAACCCCACTTTGGATGTGGGAAAAAACAATACCATTTCCAAGAAAGTAGCAGAGTACGAATCGGAATTCAGCCCGAGCGCTAGTAGCAGACTGAGCGCGGGTGTCTAGGTACTTTCAAATAGCGCGCATGATGATTCTCTACCCATTGCAATGCCTAAGAGCTCTCAAGCTCATCTGCACCTCGAGTTCAGTCCAGAAAACAAATTCCATCACCAGATTACTCCGACGGAAGAACCCCACATGAAAATCCTCTGGGCGAATCTTGAGAAGAAAAAAAAAAACGTGGTTGGTGAGGCGTCCTGGCTGTCTCTTCTGCGTATATTTCCTGTCGCCTTGGCGCGGCCCCCCCTTCCACTCCTCACGTTGCCCCCATCCTCGCCCCCCTGTTTGTTCCGCGCCCCGCCACCTCCTCCCCTTCCTGTTGCATGAGCGCGCATGTCGATGTTCCTCGGCGCCGTCGCCGCCACGGCCAGCACAGGCGCGTTCGCTACTGGTCACGTCGCGCAGCCGTTGGGACAACCCCGCGGGCCAGGCTGTCGGGACAACCCCGCGAGCCGCTGGCGCGCAAGACCAAGCCGTTGGGACAAACCCGCGGGCTTCGAGCGAGGCGCAGCCGCGCTCAGGCGGAAGGCAGGACGAAGCCCAGCTCTGCCGCGAGCTGCTTCGCCTCCGCCCTGGACAAAACCGCCTCAGACTTCCTCCATATTCAGGCTTGAGGAGCCCAAAAGTGACGACAGTTACAGGGTTCCGATGACCCGCTCGGATTACCAACATGATCTGCGGGCCCCATAGGGAGGGAGCTCCCGCCTGAGACTTCCTCACAATTCACTCAGAGACGAGGCTCCCGCCTGAGACTTCCTCCAAATTCAGGCTTGACGAGCCCAAAAGTGACGACAGTTACAGGTTCCGATGACCCGCTCGGATTACCAACATGATCTGCGGGCCCCATAAGGAGGGGGCTCCCGCCTGAGCCTTCCTCAGAATTCACTCACAGACGAGGCTCCCGCCTGAGACTTCCTCCATATTCAGGCTTGAGGAGCCCAAAAGTGACGACAGTTACAAGGTTCCGATGACCCGCTCGGATTACCAACATGATCTGCGGGCCCCATAGGGAGGGAGCTCCCGCCTGAGACTTCCTCCCAATTCACTCACAGACGAGGCTCCCGCCTGAGACTTCCTCCATTTTCAAGCCTGGGGAGCTCAAAAGTGACGACAGTTACAGGGTTCCGATGACCCGCTCGGATTACCAACATGATCTGCGGGCCCCATAGGGAGGGGGCTCCCGCCTGAGACTTCCTCACAATTTACTCACAGACGAGGCTCCCGCCTGAGACTTCCTCCAAATTCAAGCTTGAGGAGCCCAAAAGTGACGACAGTTACAAGATTCCGATGACCCGCTCGGATTACCAACATGATCTGCGGGCCCCATAGGGAGGGAGCTCCCGCCTGAGACTTCCTCCCAATTCACTCACAGACGAGGCTCCCGCCTGAGACTTCCTCCATTTTCAGGCCTGGGGAGCTCAAAAGTGACGACAGTTACAGGATTCCGATGACCCGCTCGGATTACCAACATGATCTGCGGGCCCCATAGGGAGGGGGCTCCCGCCTGAGACTTCCTCACAATTTACTCAACGATGATGAGGATGAGGATGATGAGTGGTGGTGAAGATGAGTGGTGAAGAGGACGATGATTGATTGTGAGTGGTGGTGGCGATGATGATGTTTGAATGAGGATGATGCCGATGCCGATGATGATGATGATGTTCATGAGCGTGTGAGGGAGTGCGAGTGAGGATGATGATGATGAGTATGTGAGTGACTAAGCATGTGAGAGAGCATTATCGATGACGCTGATGAGGCTGATGATGAGAGAGGTGAGTGAGTGTGAGTGGGTGTGTGTGTGTGTGTTCCTGTTCCTGCGCGGGGTGTCCAGAGAAAACAAGAACCCCACTTTGGATGTGGGAAAGAAAAAACAGAGTATGACTAGTTGTTGACGTCTGCGCTCATAACAGACACGAGCCAAGCGTCTAGATACTTCAGAACAGCGCGCCTCCTGATTTTCTCCTGATTTCTGTGCCAGATAGCTCTCAAGCTCATCTGCAGCTCGAGTTAAATGAAGAAATCCACCATTATTTCGAAGAAAATCGGTCGAATACGACTTTGCGGACCTAGCTCGAGTAGCAGACCGAGTTCAGAGCTCTAGATGCTTCAGCCAAACGCGCCTGATGATTCTGGATCGATTATATGTGCGTACAAGCTCTGTAGCTATGCTACAGCTCGAGTTAAGTACAGAACACCGACAGCGCCTGTTCAGATAACCCGAAGAATACGAATAGTTTGGCAAACCTAGCTCGAGTATCAGACCGAGTTCAGACCTCTGGATGCAACAGACGAACGCGCATGATGATTCTGGATCGATTCGTGTGCGTACCAGCTCTCGAGCTCTCCTACAGCCCTAGTTAAGTACAGAAAACCAACAGCACTTGTCAAGATGACTCGAAGAATACGAATAGCTTCGTGGACCTAGCTCGAGTAGCAGACCGAGTTCAGCCCTCTGGATGCTTCAGACGAACGCGCCTGATAGTTCTGAATCGCTTTCTGTGCGTACCAGCTCTGTAGCTCTCCTACAGCCCGAGTTAAGTACAGAAAACCGACAGCACATGTCAAGATGACTCGAATAATACAAATAGTTGCGCGGATCTAGCTCGAGTAGCAGACCGAGTTCAGACCTCTGGATGCAACAGACGAACGCGCATGATGATTCTGGATCAGATTATGTGCGCACCAGCTCTGTAGCTCTCCTAAATCTCGAGTGAAGTACAGAAAACCGTCAACGCGTGTCAAGATGACTCGAAACGGCCGATCCCGCCTGGATGCTTTTTGGCAGCCTGATCGAGCTGAGATTCGAACGCCGAGCGGGAATAATATCGAATATCACGGGGAAGAATACTAGAGCTCAAACGAATTGTTGAATTTCGAGAATAAAATTTTCAACCGAGCAAAAGTCACCAAAAGGTCCGTCGAGATTGTTCTTGCCAACTAGCTCTCCAGCGCGTTCGAACTACTCTTAAGCTTCCAGCAACTAGCTGAGAGAAGCTCTACGAGTTGCTGGGGCCCTCGGTGGAGCTCCCTATGGGGCCACGAAACGTGTGAGGGGTGTGCCGACATGGGCCCGGTGCCGCCATGCGAACGCAGCCACTGGAGCTCTCGGTGGGGCTCCCTATGGGGCGACGAAACATGTGAGGGAACGCAGCTGGAACTCCCTCTGGGATCACGAAACGTGTGAGGGGTGTGCCGATATAGGTGCGGTGCCGCCATGCGAACGCAGCCACTGGGGCCTTCGGTGGAGCTCCCTATCGGGCCACGAAGCGTGCGAGGGGTATGCCGAATTTGATGCGGTGCCGTCCTGCGAACGCAGCCACTGGGGCCTTCGGTGAAGCTCCCTATGGGGCCACGAAACGTGTGAGGGGTGTCTCGAAATGCGCGCTTTGCCGCCATGCCAACGCAGCCACTGGAGCGCTCGGTGGAGCTCCTTATCGGGCCACGAAACGTGTGAGGGTGCGCCGAAGTCGGCGTGGCTGACGCGGAGGGGGAGCAGGGGAGGGGGCAGAGGAGGGAGGAGAGAAGACGCGGGGCACCGTCTCTTCAAAACGAGGACCCAACACCACACGATGGTTGGAAAACTTGGTAGCGTCCAAAACCCGGATAGCAAAGAGGCACTAACACAAACTGGGCGCCGGCGGTAAACCGTCAACCTTTCTTACCGCCGGGGGACTCGTAGAGCTTCCTTGCATAGATTATGTCCAAAGACTTGGCAGAGAACGAATACTTTTTCAGCCCGAGCGCTGATAGCAGACTGATCTCAGGCTTCTAGATACATTGCACTATTCCCCCTTACGATTCCCATCCCATTGCTGTGCTGAACAGCTCTGTAGCTCATCTGCAGCACAAGTAAAACCAAGGAGAACCGTACATTTCCAAGAAAGTAGCAGAGTACGAATCGGAATTCAGCCCTAGCGCTAAGAAGATAGAGCGCGGGTGTCTAGGTACTTTCAAATAGCGCGCATGATGATTTTCTCCTCATTGCATTGCCTCAGAGCTCTCAAGCTCATCTGCACTTCGAGTTCAGCCCAGGAAACGCATTCCATGACAAGGAAAATAGCCCAGCATGACTAGTTGTTTGGCGTCTGCGCCCATTACGGACCCAAGCCAAGCGTCTAGATACTTCAGACTAGCGCGCCTCATGATTTTCTTTTGATTCCTGTGCGAAAGAGATCTGAAGCTCATCTGCAGCTCGAGTTAAGTAAAGAAATCCACCATCACTTCGCAAAAAAATCGGTCGAATACAATGATCTAGAAATCTGGGGAGCTTTCCTGACTGGCGCCGGCAGTGAACCGTCAACCTGGTCACCGCCGGGAGCCTCGTAGAGCTCCTTGGACGCGTGAGAGTGCTCAGACTCGACGCCCAGAGGTTATTGGAGAATTTCTTGAAAAAGGTAAAATTTACATTATCCGGCGTCAATCTGATCTCGGTTCCTCCAAATATTTCGATAGTAAAAATTGCCCGGGAGAGCTCAGCTTCTGGCAGAAAAAAGTTTAGATACCAGTGCTAGACGCAAAAATCTTCTATCTCAAAATGAATGGTCAAATATCTTTGTAATATTAGCTAAACCGACCCAAAGTCGTCACATTGTCCGCCCGGGTCGGGTGGGTCAACTGGGAGCCGGCGGTAAACCGTCAACCAGGTTTCAGCCGGGAGCCTCGTAGAGCTCTTTTCCTTGCGCGGCGCTGCTCGTAACACATGGAGAGAGCTTCATTAAGCGTTAGTTGAAAACTCGAAAAATACTTTTTGGGGTTTTCATCGAAAGTCGGTTCCGCCAAGTGTTTTGATAGCAATGCTGCAGCTACGGACCTCAGAATTTCACTGGCAGATGCGGCACAACCCACTACAGGTGCGAAAAAAACAGTTTCCCAAAACGCATGTTCAAATATCTCACAATCCTTGCCCAAGCGGCCCAAAGTTCACACATTGTCCGTCGGGGCCGGCTCGGCCAACTAGCTGCACCCTGCGCCGGAATTCCTCTAGCTCATCGATGCCGAAGAGCTCCACGAGGTACTAGCTGCACCCCGCGCCGGAATTCCTCTAGCTCATCGATGCCGAAGAGCTCTACGAGGTAAGAGCTCTGGGGCGCTTCCCTAAAGCACTGGCGCCGGCGGTGAACCGTCAACCTGGTCGCCGCGGGGAACCTCGTAGAGCTCCTTGCACGCTTAAGAGTGCCCAGAATCAAAGCAGAGAACTCGCAGTAGATTTTCTGAAAACCTTCAATTTTCAATTTTTCATGTCAATCTGAGGTCAGGTTCTGGCTGCGCTCGGGAGAATTGGTCGACGGAATGAGCTAAGAATTTGGGAGGTATTTCCTGTAATGCAAAGCTTTGATCTGCACAATTATCAGCCCAAACGAATGGTTAGAACTACAAAATCGGCTGAGCCAGGCCGCGGCAGGTATGATCGCGTCCCTTTTCGAAATTTCGCCAACTAGCTCCACCCTGTAGCCGAATTCCTCTAGCTCTGTTACCATCAGAGCTCTACGAGGCACTGGCGCCGGCGGTGAACCGTCAACCTGGTCTTTTTGCGGTCTTCGCGGTCGACTGCGCGGGCCGCCAGGCCCAGTCGCAAGCAAGGAACGGGCAACATACAGGTGAGCCAAACTGCCCACCACACGCATGCGGCAGGGAGCGAAGCTCATATTTCGAACAAGTGGCCGTCAAGCGAAGCTCTTATTCGACACACGCGCATGCATGAACACACAAGTATGAAGAAAGCAACGCAATCACAAATCACAATAGTTCATACTCAAAGAATATGTGTAGAACCCGTGGATGAACATCAATGATATGTTCAATCGCCGACAATTCGGCATCTGTAACTGAAGCATTGTTGTCGATAGAGAAAGCAGCACTACACACCTCCGTCCAAACAATATCTCTGGAGCTCGGCTTACGACACGTCCGCGAGACACGACCGACATCAATCCAGCAACCGACACCGACACCCGCCGTCGACACTCCACCATCGAAACCACAATCGATGGCACAATACCTGTAAAGATTCGAATACTCGTTGGGCTGCTGCCCGATACAATCCTGAAATATGTCGATGCCCTCACGGGCAGTATGAGTGAGCACGTCCGCCCTTGTATTCCATTCCCTGAAGCAGTGTTCGCATATGGTACATAAAAGACATACCACCCAGACGATTCATGATCCTGTCAACTCTTCTCTGAAAATCTTTGTTGATAACCTGCCAGTAACCCTGGCACCATGATACAACCAAGAGACTATCACCATGGATACTTGTGGGGACTCCGAAGGCCTCAAGATCCCACTCGGCATTTTCCCATTTAGATGTGTGTACAGCAAGTCGTTTAGCAAGACGATCATTGGCAGTTTGTGATCCCTCCTCCACTCCATACTCCTGAAGCTACTGCTGAGTTTGGATATGGACCTCCCCAGTAGCCCTTGGATGACTATGTGTTTTGGCACGGATCTGGAAACAGTCAAGCATTTCCCGAGAACAGACATGCGCGGCGAACTGTTCGAAGGCCCCTGGAGTAGCACGGAAATCCCCCCACCACTTGGGTCCGAAGAACTCAGACAACATGTGTGTCCAGTGTCTCTGTCCGATAGCAAGGCCCCCTCCCCGCTGGCGTTTCATCTGACTGGATTCACGAAGGTAGAAATTCATGCGCAGGAACTCTGAGGCATCCGTACGTATACGGTCCCACATCACACCATATGCACACAAGCGCGCACGCACGTCACGCCAAGTCCGACCTGCATTCCTCCACTCGTCATATGTGTCAGCCTCGATCACGTGGATAAACTCGCACATGTCTTTGGTCAGATTCCAGGAGACTCGAAGAAACCTCTGAACCAGGGAAGCGAAACCCATCTCCTGAAACTTCCTCCTGGCTTCCGCATACCTCCTCCGACTCCACGTGGCCACATCCTCCTCGGGTCCCCTGGGACAGGTGAACATTTTGCAAAGACAGAGCCCTTCGAAGGAGTGCATACGCTGAATATAATGATTGTCGAGTGTCATACCCTCGATACCGTACATAGCAATACCCTGAACCTTCTCCTGGCGCCTCCAAAACTTATCTCTAATACTCACAGCAGAACACCTGAAATAGTTGGACATGCCATAGAAACTCTTGCGGGCCATGGATAGACGATGGTCCACATCAGGATGTGTAGGGGCATTGAACTCCGAATGGATCTCGACACCGAGCACATTCATAGAGGAAACTCTTCTGAAGCGAAGGACCTCAGATGTGGAAACTAGGAGGTCCTCCTCTGGTGAGATAATCCCATCAGCATTACAACGAGGTGCCAGGCCACATGTCATGGAGAGCAATGATGACGCCTTCCACGTCATGCCAAAAGAAGCAAGTGGTAATGTTAGATCGTGAATCATACTCCTGAGGTCATCGGCCAAACCGGCTACGAGATAAACGTTGTCAGCCCAGAGGAAGTGACTGATGCGGATCTCCTTACGGATGGACCCGTAGAGTCCCTCGACACGGTAGCCCAGTCTTTTTACGTCCCAAGATCTGAAGACCTCGGCCCACATCGCCACGACAATCAGGTTGAACACCAGGGGCCCCTCGGGACCCCCCGTACGTATACACCTATCCCAATGGAGCCCAGGGATTTCCATCCCCTCCACGATCACAGCGCCTATACTACCACATAAAGGGGCCAAGAAAGCGTATTGAAGATATGGAGGTACATGTGCATGTTGTAAACCTCTTCTCACATTAGCAAGACTACAGTGATCGAACGCCTGTTTGATATCCGCATTCACGAAGTACACACTGTCATTCTTCCCCCACGTATCCCCGTTTTGGGCCAATGTTTTTAGACTGCTAGTAATCTCCCAAGTCTTACGTGCCTCCTGGAACCCATAGATGCCCAAATTATGGAATAACCCAAAACGTTGAACGAAGTTTTCAGTAAGACTAACCACACATGCCGAGTACCAGCGGGAAATCGCATGTTGCATAACCAGGTAACGACCCTCAGACAACGCAGTAAGGCCAGGCACCTTAGGCATGAACGAAATGAGCACCTCCCTCCACCCATCAGGATAGTTCTGAGAGCACGTGAATATACGATCGAAGAGTAACTGAATGGAACGAAAAGCAGACCAGGGGAGAGCACGAAGTATTTCCGTTGGCACACGGTCGGGCCCTGTCGCCCGCAACGTCTTCAGGCGACTTCGCGCCCTGCAAAGAGTAGCCATGCTGATGTACTCCGTACATCGACCGTCCTTGAAACTGGACACAGCCTCCTTCCTCAAGTCCTCCAACATATTGATGCTCTCCTCCCTCACCTCCTCCGACGAATACTTTGCAGTAGAATAGTCCTGAATCTCCCGCCTCCACTCCTCCCTGTCCTCCGTCACCATCCCGTTAATGACAAGGTGCTTGATACGGCCTCGCGCCTTGCGCCTCGAAATGGGGCCGTCCCATTCGGCGAGTGCACGTCGGTAGGCCCTGCGATGACGATTGCACACCACTCTGAGCTCTCTGCGCTCCTCCCCCGACAAGGGTGGTACAGCACGGCGTAGCCTCTCAAGGCCACGCTGCAGCTCGGGTGGACGGACGGGCGGCAAAGCGCGGCCCAACTTAGCCGTCGTGTAGTTCACGTTCTCTGCATTCGTGAAAGCGCTCAAGAGCCTGTCAGATAGATCCCCAGGAGAACACGATACAGTGGCATCCCCAAGAAACCCATCGATACGTCTTCGAGCCATATCCTCATCCTCCCATGTAAGACATTTAAACCCGACCAGAGAACGTTCACGAGCGGCAACTCTAGTAAAAGAGCGATGGATCTCCACACCTGGTTTGGAGAAAGCACCCTGCACCAGAGCATGATCACTCAACCTGGAACGATTCGTAGATCCCCCGTTGTGGAATATGCTTTTGACCAGGATATCCGTAATTTCCCACTCCCTCGGAATCAGGATATAGTCCAGGACCTTTTTGGAGGTACCCCATCTCGTGGCCCCATATGCTTCCCAGGTATGGAGTCTCTCAGCTTGAAACGTGCTCGCCGCCTTCAACCCCAGGCGGGCGAGTAATCCTAAGAAGTTACTGCGAGGCCGTTCTCTGCAATCCCTCCGTTCCCGTGGAGCACCCCCTTCATGAATAATCCTCCTCATCACCTTCGTAGCTCCACCCACCGCCTCGTACTCCTCCCCCGTACGTGCACATGTGACACGGGCATGAGGCGGCAACTCAACGTTGGCATCTGCGAGAAAGACAAAGCTGGCCTTGCACCATCTGCCTCTCAGAGAACGCACGACACTCTCAAGTTGCTCGAACACGGATATCTAGATATCCTCACAATTAGGAACACCTGGATCAGGTAGATACATACTGAAAACCACCAAAAGAGACTTCCCACTGCCGAAAACGATACCGCAGAAACGATCAAATTCGCATATACAATGTCGGATGGACGCCGCCCACTCATCACTTAGCACACCTTGAAAACCTGCTGGATCTAATACCCAAGCGTAGTTTAGTAAGTACTGCATCGAATTTACCCCCAACGAGATTCTGTGTCTCCTGCAAGCCGAAGAGCGAACCCCTGATCTTCAAAGCCCTCAGGATCTCCTTCCCACGGAAGTTTGTAGTGCCAGCCCTATTCAAGTTCCAAGATCCCACCTGGAGCCCTGAAAACGAACTGGATCTGGTATTTTTTCGTCAGGTACGCCGGTTCACCTCAGCCTCGACCTCCAAACGATCTCTAGAGAAATCTGGGTACACACGCTGAAGCTTCGTGAAACCGTCCACGCTGACCTCCCACAAGGACTTGGTGGTAGTGAACTCTGCAAGCATGATGGGACGCTCACCTGAGTTCTGAGGAATAGTCCAAATCGTGGAACGGGGGGGGCCCATCTCGCCTTTGATCGCAAGCATGGGCATGCGGAGGTCGGTGCATATCGAGCGTATCGTTCCACAGAAACGGCTGACAGCTTTTACATGATCACGTTTCCACATCGGACACTCCACCGTCACACGAATAATAGATGGGTCGAACTTCTGACTAACACCAGCAACAAGCACCTGAGGCGGCTGAATAGTGATGCCTGGGGGTCGGTTCTCAATAGGTGCGGCAACCCGATATCACGTTTCACACGCCAGATGACATCACGATCAGTACCGTGTTTGAACTTAATCTTGAAAGAACCGAACATATACCTCCCTGCATTCACCCTCCCCGTGGCATCGGGACAGATGTATGTGGCATCATCTTCTCCAAGGATCTTAATATAATTGTCAGCAATTTGCTTACAGTCGGACCACATGAGCATCTGTTCTGATCGGGCGGTGCGGTCATTCCAGTTAGTGACCCAGCCTTTGAGTTCAATATACGTTGGCGTGAACAATGACGGACTTACTGAAGAACCTGCCCGAGAAGCAGTCACTGGAGCACCACCACTACTGGGCCCTGAAGTGATAGACGCACTCTTCTGCATATTACTGACCATAGTCTCAAGTGCTGTCTGGCGATTTTGAAGACTGGCGATGGCCGAACCCTGCTTCTCAACGGTTTCCTCAATACGTTTGAACTGCTCTTTCTGACCCTCGATACTCTCTTTGATGGACTCTGTGGAATCCTCAAACATGTACACCACTTTTGGGAACATGGCCTCGACCTTGTCTTTCCCTTCCAGCTCACGAGCCCTAGTCCTCTCCTTCTCCTCACGACTACGTTTCTGAGGGGGCTGGTCATGCATGGCAACGTCGGCAGCAGCCATCTCGAAGGATCTAAGAGGAGGTGCACACCACGATTAAAGCCACTCGTCGTCCGTCTGTATCTGGACACCGTACTTTCTGAGCCAATCCTCGTCTACCGATTCGATCAAGTCAGCCTCTGATGCAGACCGCTTGCAATGTCGAGATAATACCTCGCGAAACTGATACGGAGACACAATATTCGTCGTACTGCCGCCCACAGTCAATACAACAAGGGAGAGATAAGGAGACACAAAAATCGTCGCACTGCCCAGAGTCAATACAACTTGAGAAAGATAAGGAGACACAATACACAGCAACAAATAAGCAGCAAACAAAGAAAGAGAAGCAGCGGCTGCTGGAGGTGTGGAAGTCGTAGCACTCCACTATGGCGCCACGGCGCCCCGCGGCACGTCCCCCGACGAGGACGACAGCCCTAGGCCCTGAGACCCTGAGCCGAGATTCTTGAGCCGGGAACCTCGTAGAGCTCCTTGCACTGATAAGAGTGCTCAGGATCGGAGTAGAGTAATACAATCAAGATTTTCTGAGAATCTTGATTTCGGGATTTTTTCGATGTTCATATTAGCTCGGTTCCAGGAAGTCAACTCATGGTAAAATGCATCAGTACAGCTGAGCTGCTCTCAGAATAAAGCCTATATGCAAATGCTCAGCGTAAAAATCTGCTATCTTGAAATAAATGGTCAAATATCCTTCAAATCTTACCGACACCGACCAAAACTTATCACTTTGTCCGCCCAGGCCGGGTGGGCCAACTAGCTCCACCCCGCGCCGGAATTCCTCTAGCTCATCGATGCCGAAGAGCTCTACGAGGTACTGGGATCCGGCGGTAAACCGTCAACCAGGCAACCGCCGGGAGCCTCGTAGAGCCCCGTTCTCGCGCGGCGCTGATCGGTCGAGTTCAGTCCAGAAAACGAATTCCATCACCTCGAAAAAAGAGTATGACTTGTTGTTTGGCGTCTACGCTCACAACCGAAGCCAAGCGTCTAGATACTTCAGACTAGCGCGCCTCGCGATTTTTTTTGAATTCTCTGCCGAAGAGCTCTCAAGCTCATCTGCAGCTCGAGTTAAGTGAAAAAAACACCATCATTTCAAAAAAAAATCTGTCGAATACGAACAGTTTTGCGGACCTAGCTCAAGTAGCAGACTGAGCTCAGGCTCTAGATGCTTCAGACGCACGCGCCTCATAATTCTGGATCGATTACGTGGGCGCAACAGCTTTGTAGCCCCCTACAGCTCGAGTTAAGTACAGAAACCCAACAACACCGTGAAAATGACTCCAAGAAGACGAACTGTTTCGTGGACTTAGCTCTAGACGCAGACCGAGTTCAGACCGAGCAGACTTCAGACCGAGTTCAGACAGATGAACGCGCCTCATAATTTTGAATGGTTTTCTGTACGCATCAGCTCTGTAGCTGTCCTACAGCTCGAGTTAAGTGGAGAAAACCGAAAGCACCTGTCAAGATGACTCTAATAATACGAATAGTTGCGTGGACCTATCTCGAGAAGCAGACCGAGTTCAGACCTCTAGATGCAACAGACGAACGCGCCTGATCATTCTAAGAAGGATTCTGTAAGCATCAGCTCTGTAGCTGTCCTACAGCTCGAGTTTAATACAAAAAACCGACAACGCCTGTCCAGATGACTGGAAACGGCCGACGCTTCCCTCAAGTGTTTTGATAGTAATATTGCATCTACGGACCTGAGAGTTTTACTGGCAGACGCGGCATAACCCACTACACGTGAGAAGAACTCCAGTTCTTAAAACGAACTTTCAAATTTTGCAGAAAGATAGAAAACTCTACCCAAAGTTAACACTGGGAGCCGGCGGTAAACCATCAACCAGGTTACCGCCGGGAGCCTCGTAGAGCTCTTTTCTCGCACGGCGCTGCTCGGAACACGTGGGGGATGCTTTCTCACACGCGAGCTGAAAACTCGGAAAAAAATAGTTTTCACCCAAAGACGGTTCCACCAAGTGTTTTGATAGTAATATTGCAGCTACGGACCTGAGAATTTCACTAGCAGACGCGGCATAACCCGCTACAGGTGCGAAAAATACCGGTTCTATAAACGAACTTGGTAGCGTCCAAAACCGAGAGAGCAAAGAGAACACACACCGGAAAGCTGTCCTGGCGAGCCCTCGGACGCTCTCGTGAAGCGCTTCTGGAGCTCTGGGGGGCTCCCATGCAGCGCTTCTGAAGCGCTGCCAGGAACGCTTCCATGCGTGCCTGCACGCGTGCAGGCACGCGTGGACCCTTGCCAGAAGCTCTCCCGGACCCGCTGTGACCCCAAACGAGTTGCTGCGACGACTCTGGAGCGGCGAAGATGGGCTGCTGGCAGGCACCACCACCGCCCGGCTTCTAAACTAAAACCCTCTAGCTCTCAGAGAGCTCTCCGGGAATGTTCAGATCTCTCACAAAGTTCGCCCAACCGACCCAAAGTTCGCACGTTGTCCGCCCGGTCTGGGTGGGTCAATGGAGCTGGCGGTAAACCGTCAACCAGGTTACCGCCGGGAGTCTCGTAGAGCTCTTGTCTCGCACAGCGCTGCTCGGAATACATTGGGAAAACTCTCTCACGCGTGAGCTGAAGAACTTTAAAAATTATCGTTTTTCAGTTTTCACCGAAAGTCGGTTGCTTCAAGTGTTTTGATAGTATAATGCAGCTACGGACCTGAGAATTTCACTGGCGGACACGGCATACCCCAATACAGGTGCGAAAACTACCGGTTCTTACAATGAACTGGGCACCGGCGGTAAGCCGTCAACCATTCTTACCGCCAGGGGACTCGTAGAGCTGCCTTGCCAAATATTATGTCCAAAGAATTGGCAGAGAACGAATAGTTTTTCGGCCTCCGCTGATAGCAGACTCGGATACAAGACTTAGTTCAGAGCTCTAGATGCAACAGACGCACGCGCCTGATGACGCGGAGTCGATTGATGTGCGTACGACTCTGTGGCTCTCCTACATTTCGAGTTAAGTACAGGAAACCGAATACGAATAGGTTCACGGAGCTAGCTCGATTAGCAGACCGATTTCAGACCTCTACATGCAACAGATGAACGCGCCTGATGATTCCGAATGGGTTTCTGTAAATATCAGGTCTGTATCTCTCCTACAGCTCGAATTAAGTCCAGAAAACCGACAGCACCTGTCAAGATGACTCGAATAGTACGAATAGGTTCGTGGACATAGCTCGAGTAGCAGACCGAGTTCAGACCTCTGGATGCAACAGATAAACGCGCGTGATGATTCTGGATGGGTTTCTGTTAATATCAGCTCTGTAGCTGCCCTACAGCTCGAGTTAAGTACAGAAAACCGACAGCACCTGTCAAGATGACTCAATTAATACGAACAGTTTCGCGGACCTAGCTCGGGTAGCAGACCGAGTTCAGACCTCTGGATGCAACAGGCGAACGCGCCTGATCATTCTAAGAGGGTTCCTGTTAATATCAGCTCTCTAGCTGTCCTAGAGCTCGAATTATGTACAGAAAACCGTCACCGCGTGTCAAGATGATCCGAAACGGCCGATCCCGCCCGTGTGCTTTTTGGCAGTAATATCTACCCGATCGAGCTGAGATTCAGATGGCGAGCGGGAATAAGATCGAATATCATGGGAAAAAATACTAGAGCTCAAACGAATTGAGGAATTTCGAGAACCAAATTTTCAACCGACCAAAAGTCACCAAAAGGTCCGTCGAGATTTTTCTTGCCAACTAGCTCTCCAGCGCCCCGGAATTACTCTTAAGCTTCCAGCAACTAGCTACGGGAAGCTCCACGAGTTACTTGGTAGCGTCCAAAACCCGGAGAGCGAAGAGGCACTCGCAGAAACACTTGGTAGCGTCCAAAACCCGGAGAGCGACTGGGAGCCGGCGGTAAACCGTCAACCAGGTAACCGCCGGGAGCCTCGTAGAGCTCTTTTCTCGCGCGGCGCTGCCCGGAACACATTCAAGGAGTTTTCTTCAAGATTTCTGTGCGAAAGAGCTCTCAAGCTCATCTGCAGCTCGAGTTAAGTGATAAAATCACCATCAGTTCGAAAAAAATCGGTCGCATACGAATAGTTTTTCGGACCTAGCTCGGGTAGCAGACTGCGTTCAGAGCTCTAGATGCTCCAGCCAAACGCCCCTGATGATTCTGGATCGGTTTCTGTGCGTATCAGCTCTGCAACTCTGCTACAGCTTCAGTTAAGTACAGAAGACCGACAGCGCCTGCAAAGAGAACAGCACTCGTCAAAATGACTCGAAGAATACGAATGGGTTTGCGGACCTAGCTCGAGCAGGAGACCGAATTCAGAGCTCTCGATGGAACAGACGAACACGCCTGATGATTCTGAATCGGTTTCTGTAAGCATCCGCTCTGTAGCTTCCCTAAATCTCGAGTTAAGTACAAAAACCGACAATGTCTGTTAACGAAACGGCCGACGGTTCCAGCAAGTGTTTTGATAGTAATACTGCAGCTACGGACCTGAGAAGTTCACAGCCGCGCGCGCAATAACCCACTACAGGTGGGAAAAATGCCTGTTCTTAAAACGAACTTTCAAATTTCACACAAAGATAGAGAAACCGACCCAAAGTCATCACATTGTCTCTTTACGTCGGGTCTGTCAACTCGCGCCGGCGGTGAACCGTCAACCTGGTCACCGCCAGGAACCTCGTAGAGCTCATTGCACGCGTAACAGTGCTCAGGATCGAAGTAGGGAGCTTCTCGGAGTATTTCTAGAAAAACGTCAGATTGACATTTTTCCGTATCAACATGAAGTCGGTTCCTGGAAGTGAACTAATACTGAAACTGGCTCTAGGGAGCTGAGCTGCTCTGGGAACAAAATTATACGCCAATGCTCGGCGTAAAAAAATCTGCTTTCTCAAAGAAAAAAATCAAATATCGTTCAAATACCAGCAAAACCGACCAAAAGTTATCACTTTGTCCTTTCTGGTCGGGTGGGCCAACTAGCTCCACCCCGCGCCAGAATTCCTCTAGCTCATCGACTGGCGCCGGCGGTGAACCGTCATCCTGGTTTTTTGCGGTTTTGCGGGCAGCGCAGGCTCCGTCGAAGCCTGCCCGAGCCAAACGCCCAGCAGGGCGCCTCGAGCTCTCTGCGAGCTCTCAGCACGCACTCGGCCGCCCCAATGACGCGCTCCAGCGCCGTCAGTTCGGCATCAGTGACTGTACTATCTCTAGGCAGGAGAAGGGCAGCCTCCGCAACATCTCTCCAAACGAGACCGTCACAGAAGGCAGCAGGCTGAGGCGAGTCGGGGGCAGCGGAGTGCCGCAGGCGCTTGGAGCGATGTTCAGGATGGGGGAGAAAGGCAGCCTCGAGAAAGAAACCAATACCACAACCAGACGCATCCACTCCGCCGTCGAAACGACCGCGGAGGGCAACAAGCTGATGATACTCTAAATGATCGGGTGGAACAGGCCTCATAGTGTAACACTCGCGGCCTTCCCGCGCACAATGTGCGAGGGCATCCGCCCTCTGGCTGTTCTCTCTGAATTCATGTTTGAGGAAGTCACGACCAAGGAAACTGGATCTAAGATGGTAACGATTTTCCAGCCACGCAATCTTATCCACCAGCTTATCGATTCTCTTTTGTTACACGTTATTTCCCACCCTCCACTTCCCACAGACCCAACTTATAATAACTAGGCTATCTCCGCAGAACTCCACGGGGAGCCCATCCGATACAACGTCCCAGACCGTCGCCCTTTCATTTAGGATGGCTAACCGTTTAGATAACTTCTCCGCCTCCGCTCCAGACACCTCCTGAGACATCAACTCATCCCAAGACTTCTTTTCCACCACGGAGTCCGTCCCCTTTCCAGAAAACACGAAACACTCAAACGCTTTCTCATGGCCACAGTGTTTCAGGTAATCAGGCATCTTGTCGAGAAACGTTTTCCAGGAAAACTCACCGTCCTTCCACCAAGAGGCCCCAAATAGGATATGCGCCCTATAACTCCAAGGTCTTTCTCCTGAAGCACCGGCTCCGACACGAATACGTTTCAGAGCACTGGCCTCCTTCGACGATCCCTTCTGTCTGAGGACCTCACTGAAGTCTGAGCGAGCACCCTCCCACGATGGACACGAACACAGCAGCATCCTTCTGGCGTCCCTCCAGGCACGGGCACCGATGGGAGGAGCAATGGGAAGAGCCAGCCGACGACGTTTGCAATCTTCACGATTCACATAAGCAGCATCCCAGTTTGTAGCATGATACTCCGCAACATCTTTGGCCAGCAACCACGAACGATGCAATAAACGTTGAACCGAACTCTGAAACCCATGATCGTGGAATAGCTTGCGGACCACATGCAAACGAGCAGGGCGCCATACATACCAGGACAGACTGGCAGGTTTCGATGTACGACACATCCTCAAGAAACATGTGCCCTCAAAGACGTGGGTTTTGTGAATCGAGTCCTTTTCCCACGTCAGAAGAGCAGGGTAGATTGCACGATAGACTGATAACGCTTGAACTTCAGATGCCAATGCACCGCACGGGATCGAAAGTATTGGATATGCCCAAAGAATGCCTTGCGAGCAGCGTTGAGACGGCGGTCCACATCGACATGCGGCTCGCGAAAAGAAACAGCGATGTCATTACCCAGTACGTTGAGGACGGAGACCTGCCTGCTGCAGCTCGACACTGACGTACTCATCAGCCCCATCGAGGCCGATATCCCCAGGCATATTAGAGCGATGGATACTGGTAAAGAACTTCCCAGGGGAGCAACCAATAGCAGCAAACTGTAGGCTATCAAACTTCCAAACAAACTTCCATTGATGCAACGCAAGAGTAAAGTCATCCAACTGTCGTTGAAAAGACTTGGGGTTCAGGCCTGAGCCAATGATGTACACATTGTCAGCAAAAACGAAATGGTTTACCACGGCGGTCTCAGTTGTCTGGTTCGGGTTGATACACTCGTAGCCCAGGCCTCCCTTGTCCCAGTCCTGAACAATATCAGCCCACATGGCTGCCACTACAGCGTTCCAACATGCTGGGCTCTCGTTACCTCCCGTCCTAACGTGCTTGTCGACTTTGACCTCAGGGACCCCGAGACCCTCGAAGAGCACCGTGGAGACCTCGTCCGCAAGGGGTTCCAGAAGAGCCAGCTGGAGATACGGAGGAATACCGAGTCTTTCAAACGCAAGTGTGATCTTCTGAACCGTCATATTCTGGAAAGCTTGTTTAACGTCCAAACTGGCGATCAGGAGAGACCTATCCTTTCCCCAGACGGCCACATGTTGGGCCGCACATTTGAGGGCCCCCGAGATCTCCCCACAGCAGCGCTCGGCCGCGAACCCGAAGAGCGAGATATGGGGCAACACCTTGGTAAAGTAGGGCTCGAGGACGACAAGGACCGACGACGAGTACCACTTCTTGATGGCACTCTCCACGGCAATACTCCTAGTAGCCTCCGAGAGATGGGTGGGCACTTTCAACTTTTTCGGCATCAGGGTAATGAAGGTCTGACGCCATGATTCAGGCACGGCACGAAGACCACGAAATATCTCATCAAAACGATCAGCAAAAATACGGACGGTCCGATACGGGAGTTCTTTGAGCACCTCCGCGGAGATCCCATCTGGCCCTGACGCCTCTGCCGTATGAAGACGAGAACGAGCTCAAAACACCGCTGAGACAGGCAGACGGGGAACATCCTGGGAGCCAGCAGCCACGCGTGCACGCAGCGAGGCCAGAGAGAGATGGGTACGCTCACGCTCGTCCACATCTGTGTAGCTCTGCGTGTGATCCAAGAGGGAGGCGCGCCAATCGACCCGATCCACGGACCCGTGGACGCTCTCGATCGTGTGCTTCTGTGTCCTCCTCCGCCCTTCCGAGAACCTCCAAGCCATCCATCTCCTATCGAACTTCCTCTTCTCCTGGTCCCTCCTCCTGTCAACCTGGTCACCGCCGGGAACCTCGCAGAGCTCCTTCCGCACGTCAGAGTGCTCAGAATCGAAAGAGAGAGCTTCTGGAAGCATTTCTCGAATAAGGAGAAAATTGATATTTTTTTCATGTCGACATGAAGATGGTTCCGCCAAGTGTTTTGATAGTAAAAGTGCGTCTACGGAGCTCATATTAAGACTGGCGCAGGCGGTAAACCATCAACCTGGTCACCGCCGGGAACCTCGTAGAGCTCCTTGCACGCCTCAGGGTGCTCAGAATCGAAGCAGATGAGTTCCATAGAAGATGCCCTCGAAATTCATATGTTTGAGTTTTTTGATATCCATATGCGGTCGGTTCCCGGAGTTCAACCGATAGTAAAACTGCATGCAGAGAGCTGAGCTGCTCTGGGAACGAAGTTTATATGCCAATGCTCGGCGAAAAATCTGCTTTCTAGAAATGAATGGCGCCTACGGAGCTCATATTAAGACGCAGAGGCCCTCATAATCTTCACACAGGTGCGAAATTGGAACCGGCGGTAAACCGTCAACCAGGTTACCGCCGGGGCCCTCGTAGAGCTCTTTTCTGGCACGGCGCTCCTCGGTACACATAAAGGAAGCGTCTGGAGCAAGACCCGAAAAACTCGAAAAAACATGTTTTTATGTTTTTATCCAAAGACCGTTCCTCCAAGTGTTTTGATAATAATACTGCACCTACGGACCTGAGAATTTAACTGGCAGACGCGGAATAAGCCACTTCAGGTGCGAAAAATCTGGTTTCTCAAAATGAATGGTCATTTATCTTTCAAATCAAAGCAAAACCAACCCAAAGTTGACACATTGTCTCTTTTGGTCGGGTCGACCAACTGGGCGCAGGCGGTAAACTGTCAACCTTTCTTACCGCCGGGAGACTCGTAGAGCTTCCTTTCCATAGATTATGTCAAAAGAAGTAGCAGGGGACGAATATTTTTTCAGCCCGAGCGCTGATAGCAGACTGATCTCAGGCGTCTAGACACTATTGCCGCTGATAATTCCCTTCCCATTGTTGTGCTGAACTCCAGCCAAGCGGCGCCTCATGATTTCCATCTCATTTATGCGCCAAAGAGCTCTCAATTTAGGTGAAGAAATTCACCGTCATTTCGAAAAAAAATCGGTCCAATACGGGTAGTTTTGCGACCTAGCTCGAGTCGCAGACTGAGTTCAGAGCTCTAGATGCTTCAGCCGAACGCGCCTGTGATTCTGAATCGATTATGCGTGCGCACAAGCTCTGTAGCTATGCTAAAGCTCGAGTTAAGTACAGAACACCGACAGCGCCTGTTGAGAGAACTCGAAGAATACAAATGGTTCCGCGAACCTCGCTCGAGTAGCAGACCTAGTCCAGACCTCTCGATGCAACAGACAAGCGCGCCTGATGATTCTAAATCGGTTTCTGTGAGTAGAAGCTCTAAAGCGTTTCTACAGCCCGAGTTAAGTACTGAAAACCGACAGCACCTGTCAAGATGACTCGAAGAATACGAATAGTTTCGCGGACCTAGCTCGAGTAGCAGACCGAGTTCAGACCTCTGGATGCAACAGACAAACACGCATCTGAATTGGTTACGTATGCAGATCAGCTCTGTAGCTCTCCTACAGCTCGAATTAGACACCGAAAATCGTCAGTATTCGCCAACAAAATTCGTAGAATACGAATAGTTTCGCGACCTAGCTCGAGTACTAGACCGAGTTGAGACCCCAA
Organism: Prorocentrum cordatum; assembly: GCA_963575745.1. Taxonomy (NCBI): domain Eukaryota; class Dinophyceae; order Prorocentrales; family Prorocentraceae; genus Prorocentrum; species Prorocentrum cordatum. The sequence goes on along the minus strand of CAUYUJ010001105.1, from coordinate 41,123 downwards.
GATGCTAGAGACAGACGCGCCCGATGATTATCAATCGGTTTCTGTGAACACCAGGTCTGTAGCTCTCCTACAGCCCGGGTTAAGTACAGAAAACCGACAGCACCTGTCAAGACGACTCGAATAATCAAATAATTTCGCGGACCTAGCTCGAGTAGCAGACCGAATTCAGACCTCTGGATGCAACAGACGAGCGCGCCTGATGATTCTGAATCGGTTTCTGTAAGCATCAGCTCTGTAGCTCCTCTACAGCTCGAGTTAAGTACAAAAACACCGTCAACGCGTGTCAAGATGACTCGAATAATGTTTCGCAGACCTAGCTCGAGTAGTAGACCGACTTCAGACCACTAGATGCTAGAGACAGAGACGCCTGATGATTATGAATCGGTTTCTGTGAATACCAGGTCTGTAGCTCTCCTACAGCCCGAGTTAAGTACAGAAAACCGACAGCACCTGTCTAGATGACTCGAGTAATAAAATAGTTTCGCGGACCTAGCTCGAGTAGCAGACCGAGTTCAGACCTCTAGATGCAACTGACAAACGCGCCTGGTGATTCTGAATCGGTTTCTGTAAATATCAGCTATGTAGCTCCTCTACAGCTCGCGTTAAGTACAAAAAACCGTCAACGCGTGTCAAGATGACTCGAAACGGCCGATCCCGCCGCAACGCTTTTTGGCAGTGAAAAGGTACCCGATCGAGCTGAGATCAAGATGGCGAGCGGGGATAAGATCGAATATGGTGGGAAAATACTAGAACTCAAACGAATTGTTGAATCTCGAGGACCAAATTTTCAACCGACCAAAAGTCAAAAGGTCCGTCGAGATTTTTCTTGCCAACTAGCTCTCCAGCGCCCCGGAACTACTGGGCGCCGGCGGTAAACCGTCAACCTTTCTTACCGCCGGGGGACTCGTACAGCTTCCGAGCCATAAATTATGTCCAAAGAATTAGCAGAGAACGAATAGTTTTTCAGCCCGAGCTGCTAGCAGACTGATCTCAGGCGTCTAGTGATATCCCATTGCCCTGCTGAACATAGCTCATCTGCAGCGTGTAGAAAATACCATTAGGGAGAACTTCACGCCTCAATTTCCTTCTGAGTGTTCGGCCGCTCGAGTTCAGCTAAGAATTTCACCGTCATTTGGAAAAAAATATCGGTCGAATACGAATAGCTTTGTGAACCTAGCTCGGGTAGCAGACCGAGTTCAGACCTCTCGACGCAACAGACGAACTCTCCTGATACTTCGTGATCGGTTTCTGTGCGTAGCAGCTCTGTAGCTCTCCTACACCCCGAGTTCAATACAGAAAATTGACAACATCTGTCAAGATGACTCGAAGAATATCAAGTTTGCGGAGCTAGCCCGAGTAGCAAGCCCAGTTCGGTCCTCTAGATGCAACAGACGGACGCGCATCATGAATCCAAACCAGTTTCTGCGCGAAACAGCTCTGTAGCTGTCCTACAGCCCGAGTCACGTGCGAGAACCGACGGCACCTCTGCAGATGACTCGAACGATACGAATAGTTTTGCGGACCTAGCTCGAGTAGCAGACCGAGTCTAGACCTCTAGATGCAACAGACCAACGCGCTGATTATTCTACATCGTTTTTTGTGCGCATCACCTCTGTAGCTCCCCTACAGCTCGAGTTAAGTACAGAAAACCGACAGTGTCTGTCGAGATGACACGAGGGATACGGAAAGTTTTGCGGACCCAGCTCGAGTAGCAGACCGAGTTCAGAGCTCTGCATGCGACAGGCGAACGCACCTGATGTCTCCGAATCGGTTTTTTCTTGGCAACTGGCTCTCCAGCGCCCCGGAATTACTCTTAAGCTTCCAGCAACTAGCTAAGGGAAGCTCTACGATTACTAGCTCCACCGCGCGCCGGAATTCCTCTAGCTCACCGACGCCGAAGACCTCTACGGGTAAATCTGCTTTCTCAATTGGTAGCGTCCACTTGGTAGCGCTCAAAACCCGGAGAGCAAAGACCGGAGAGCACTGGCGCCGGCGGTAAATCGTCAATCTGGTCACCGCCGGGAACCTCGTAGAGCGACTTGCACGCTTCAGGACGCTCACGAAGCAGAGGCTTCCACAGAAGATTTCCTTGAAATTCATATTTTTGAATTTTTTGATATCCATATGCGGTCGGTTCCCGGAGTTCAACCGATAGTAAAACTGCATGGGGAGAGCTGAGCTCTGGGAACGAAGTTTACATGCCAATGCTCGGCGTAAAAATCTGCTTTCTCAAAATCAATGGTCAAATATCTTTCAAATACCCGCAAAACCGACCAAAAGTTAACACTGTGTCCGCCCGGGGCGGGTGGTCCAACTAGCTCCACCCCGCGCCGGAATTCCTCTAGTTCATCGATGCCAAAGAGCTCCACGGTACTGGGATCCGGCAGTAACCGCCGGAGCCTCGTAAAGCTCTGTTCTCGCGCGGCGCTACTCGGAGCACACGAAAAAAGCTATCTCAAGCGTGAAGAAAAAAGCTCGAAAAATACGTGTTTTCCATTGTGCATCTTTGTTTCGTGGACCTCGCTCGAGTGCCAGACCGAGTTCAGACCTTTCGATACGAGAAAAGAACGCGCCGGGTGATACTGGATCGGTTTATATGCGCACCAGCTCTGTAACTCTTCCAAATATTCAGTTAATGTAAACCGACAGCACCTGTCAAGATCACTCGTATAATACGAATAGTTTCGCAAATCTAGCTCGAGTAGCAGACCGAGTGCAGACCTCTCGATGGACAGACGAACGCGCCTGATGATTCTGAATCAATTTCTGTAACTTTCAGCTCTGTAGCTGTCCTAAATCTCGAGTTAAGTACAGAAAACCGTCAACGCGTGTCAAGATGACTCGAAACGGCCGACGGTTCCCTCAAGTCTTTTGATAGTAAGTGCAGCTACGAACCTGAGAATTTAACTGGCAGACGCGGCATAACCCACTACAGGTGGGAAAAAAAAACTTCTGAAAACGAATTCTGAAATTTTGCACAAATAGACTGGCGCCGGCGGTGAACTGTCAACCTGGTCACCGCCGGGAACCTCGTAGAGCTCCTTGCACCCGTAAGAAAGCTCAGGATCGAAGCGGAAAGCTTCTGGGAGCTTTTCTAGAACGTCAAATTGAAATTTTTCGGAGTGCACATGAAGTCGGTTCCGGGAAGTAAACTAATATTGAAACTGGCTCTAGAAAGCTGAGATGCTGAGCGAACAAAGTTTATATGCCAATGCTCGGCGTAAAAATCTGCTTTCTTAAAATGAATTGTCAAATATCTTTCAAATCTTGGGAAAACGGACCGAAAGTCACCACTTTGTCCTTTCTGGTCGGGTCGACCAACTAGCTCCACTCCGCGCCGGCTTGCTCTAGCTCATCGATGCCGAAGAGCTCTACGAGGTAAAGACCGACCCCAAGTTACCACACTGGAAGCCGGCGGTAAACCGTCAACTAGGTTACCGCCAGGAGCCTCGTAGAGCTCTTTTCTCGCGGAGCGCTGCTCGGAACACGTGGGGAAGCTTTCTCACACATGAGCTCAAAACTCCATTTTTGTTTTTTGTAGTTTTCACCCAAAGAAGGTTCCGCCAAGTGTTTTGATAATGATACTGCCGCTACAGACCTGAGAATTTCACTGGCAGACGCGACACAACCCACTACAGGTGCGAAAAATACCAGCTTTCAAAAAGAATGTTCAAATATCGCACAACGTTCGCCCAAACGGCCCAAAGTTCACACATTGAACCTCGTAGAGCTCCTTGCGCTAGTCAGAGTGCTCAGAATCGACATAGAGTCATAAAATGAAGATTTTCCGGAAATCTTGATTTTCGATTTTTTCGATGTTCATATTGGCTCGGTTCCGGGAAGTCAACTCTTAATAAAATACATCAGCAGAGCTCAGCTGCTGTCAGAAAGAAGTTTCTATGCCAATGCTCGGCGTAAAAATCTGCTTTCTCATAATGAATGGTCAAATATCTTTCAAATCTCAGCAAAACCGACCGAAAGTCATCACTTTGTCCGTTCTGGCCGGGTCGACCAACTAGCTCCAGCCCGCGCCGGAATTCCTCTAGCTCATCGATGCCGAAGAGCTCTACGAGGTACTGGGCGCCGGCGGTAAACCGTCAACCTTTCTTACCGCCGGGGGACTCGTAGAGCTTCCTGACCGCATCTTATGTCAAAAAACAGCAGAGAACGAATAGTTTCAGCCCGAGCAATTTCAGACCTCTCGATGCAACAGACGAACGCCCCTAATGCTTCTGGATCGGTGTCTGTGCGTACCTGCTCTGTAGCTCTCCTACAGCCCGAATTCAATAGAGAATGGACAAGATCTGTCAAGATGACTCGAAGAATACAAATAGTTTTGCGGACATAGCCCGAGTAGCAGACCCAGTTCAGACCTCTAGATGCAACAGACGAACGGGCCTGGTGATTCCGAATCAGTTTCTGTGCGCATGAGCTCTTTAGCTCTCCTACAGCCCGAGTTACGTGCGAAAACGGAGAGCACCTCTCAAGATGACTCGAACGATACGAATAGCTTCGCGGACCTAGCTCGAGTAGTAGACCGAGTTCAGACCTCTGGATGCAACAGATGAACGCGCCTTATCATTCTGCATCGGTTTCTGTGCGCATCAGCACTGTAGCTTCCCTAGAGCTCGAGTTAAGTACAGAGAACCGACAGTCCCTGTGGAGATGACTCGAGCAATACGAATAGTTTTGCGGACCTTGCTCGAGTAGCAGACCGAGTTCAGACCTCTGCATGCGACAGACTGACACGCCTGATGCCTCCGAATCGGCTTCTGTAATTGTCTGCCCTGCAGCCTCCCTACAGCCTGAGTTAAGCAGAGAAAACCGACAGCACCTCTCAAGATGACTCGGACAGTCCAAATTAGTTTTGCGGACCTAGCTCGAGCAGCAGACCCAGTTCAGACCTTAGATGCAACAGACGAACGCGCCTGACTGGAAACCGGCGGTAAACCGTCAACCAGGTTACCGCCGGGGCCCTCGTAGAGCTCTTATCTCGCACGACGTTCCTCGGTACACATGAAGGAAGAGTCTGGAATAAGACCCCAAAAAATCAAAACAAAACAACAACCAAAAAAAAAAAAAAGTTTTCATGTTTTTATCCAAAGACGGTTCCACCAAGTGCTTTGATAGTAATACTGCACCTACGGACCTAAGAATTTGACTGGCAGACGCGGCATAACCCACAACAGGTGCGAAAAATCTGGTTTTCAAAATGAATTGTCAAATATCTTTCAAATCTTCGCAAAACCGACCCAAAGTTACCACATTGTCCTTTCTGGTCGGGTCGGCCAACTAGCTCCACCCCGCGCCGGAATTCCTCTAGCTCATCGATGACGAAGAGCTCTACGAGGTATGATTGAATATCGGTTTCTGTAAGCATCAGCTCTGTAGCTGTCATAGAGCTCGAGTTATGTACAGAAAACCGTCACCTCGTGTCAAGATGACCCGTCACGGCCGATCCTGCCGGCCTGCTTTTTGGCAGTGATATCTACCCGATCGATCTGAGATTAAGATGGCGAGCGGGAATAAGATCGAATATCACCAGAAAAAAAAACACTAGAGCTCTAACGAATGGTTGAGTTTCGAGAACAAAATTTTCAACCGAGCAAAAGTCAGCAAAAGGTCCGTCGAGATTTTTCTTCACAACTAGCTCTCCAGCGCCCCGGAACTGGAAACCGACGGTAAACCGTCAACCAGGTTACCGCCGGGCCCTCGTAGAGCTCTTATCTCGCACGGCGTTCCTCGGCACACAGGAAGAGTCTGGAGTAAGACCCAAAAAATCCAAAAATCAAGTTTTTATGTTTTTATCCAAAGACGGTTCCGCCAAGTGTTTTGATAATAATACTGCACCTACGGACCTGAGAAATTGACTGGCAGACGCGGCATAACCCACTACAGGTGCGAAAAATCTGGTTTCTCAAAATGAATTGTCAAATATCTTTCAAATCTTCGCAAAACCGACTCAAAGTTACCACACTGTCCTTTCTGGTCGGGTCGGCCAACTGGGCGCCGGCGGTAAACCGTCAATCTTTCTTACCGCCGGGGGACTCGTAGAGCTTCCTGACCATATATTATGTCACAAAAAAATTGCAGAAAACGAAAAGTTTTTCAGCCCGAGCTGATAGCAGATTGATCTCAGGCGTCTAGTGATATCCCATTGCTGTGCTGAACAGTTCTGTAGCTCATCCCATTGCTGTGCTGAACAGTTATGTAGCTCATCTGCAGCGTGTAGAAAACACCATTAGGGAGAAAGTAGCAGAGTACGAATCCGTGTTTGGCGTCTGCGTTCACAACAGATCCAAACCCAGCGTCTGGATGCTTCACGCCTCACGATTTCCTTCTGATTTTTCGGCCGCTCGAGTTCAGTGAAGAAATTCACCACCATTTTGAGAACCTAGCAGCAGACCTAGCAGCAGACCGAGTTCAGACCTCTCGATGCAACAGACGAACGCTCCTGATGCTTCTGTATCGCTTTCTGTGCGTACCAGCTCTGTAGCTCTCCATCAGCCCGAGTTTAATACGGAAAAGGGACAACATCTGTCAAGGTGACTCGAAGAACGAATAGTTTTGCGGACCTAGCCCCAGTAGCAAACCCAGTTCAGACCTCAGCACCTCCCAAGATGACTCGAACACTACAAATAGTTTCGCGAACCTAGCTCGAGTAGCAGACCGAGTTCAGACCACTCGATGCAACAGACGAACGCGCCTATTCGCGAACCTAGCTCGAGTAGCAGACCGATTTCAGACCTCTCAATGCGACAGGCGCACGCGCCTGATGTCTCCGGATCGGTTTCTGTGACTGCCAGCCCTGTAGCCCCCCTACAGACCGAGTTAATTACAGAACACCGACAGCACCTCTCAAGATTACTCGAACAATACGAATAGCTTCGTGAACCTAGCTCGAGCAGCAGACCGAGTTCAGACCTCTCGATTTAACAGACAAACGCGCCTTTCGATTTTCAATCGGTTCTGTAAGTATCAGCTCTGTAGCTGTCCTATAGCTCGAGTTAAGTACAGAAAACCGACGATGCGTGTCAAGATGACTCCAAACGGCCGATCCCGCCCGTGTGCTTTTTGGCAGTAATATCTACCCGATCGACCTGAGATTAAGACGGCGAGAGGGAATAAGATCGAATATCACGGGAAAAAATACTAGAGCTTAAACGAATGGTTGAATTTCGAGAACAAAATTTTCAACCGACCAAAAGTCACCAAAAGGTCCGTCGAGATTTTTCTTGCCAACTAGCTCTCCAGCGCCCAGGAATTACTGGCGCCGGCGGTACACCGTCAACCTTTCTTACCGCCGGGGGACTCGTAGAGCTTCCTGACCATAAGAATGTCGGAAAACAAAAAAAAACAAAAAAAAAAAAGAGAGAGAGAGAGAGAGAGAGAGAGAGAGAGAGAGAAGAGAGAGAGAGAACGAACATTTGTTCAGCCCGAGCGATTTCAGATCTCTCGATGCAACAGCGGAATGCCTCTGATGCGTTTTCTGTGCGCACGAGCTCTGTAGCTATCCTACAGCCAGAGTTACGTGCGAAAACCGACAGCAACTCTCAAGATGACTCGAACAATATGCATAGCTTCGCGAACCTAGCTCGAGTATCAGACCGAGTTCAGACCTCTGAGTGCGACAGCTGGACGCGCCCGATGTCTTCACATCGGTTCCTGTGCTTACCAGCCCTGTAGCCCCCCCACGGCCCGAGTTAAGTGCAGAAAACCGACAGCACCTCTCAAGATGACTCGAACAATACGAATAGTTTCGCGGACCCAGCTCGGGCAGGAGACCGAGTTTCGAGCTCTAGATTCAACAGACGAACGCGCCTGATCATTCTCAATCGATTGCTGTGAGTATGAGCTTTGTAGCTGTCCTATAGCTCGAGTTAAGTACAAAATACCGTTAGTACGTATCAAGATGACTCGAAACGGCCGATCCCGCCTGGACGCTTTTTGGCAGTAAAATGGACCCGATCGAGCTGAGATCAAGACGGCAAGCGGGAATAAGATCGAATGTCACGGGAAAAAATACTAGAGCTTAAACGAATGGTTGAATTTCGAGAACAAAATTTTCAACCGACCAAAAGTCACCAAAAGGTCCGTCGAGACTGGGAGCCAACGGTAAGCCGTCAACCAGGTTACCGCGGGAGCCTCGTAGAGCTCTTGTCTGCACGACGCTGCATGGAACACATGGGGGAAGCTTTCTTACGCGTGAGCTGAAAAAGCTTTAAAAATTACGTTTTTCAGCTTTCACCGAAAGTCGGTTCATTCGAGTGGGGAACAAACAGCACCTCTGAGATCTCTCGTATGATACGAATAGTTTCGCGGATCTAGCTCCAGTAGCAGACCGAGTTCAGACCTCTCGATGGAACAGACAAACGCGCCTGATGATTCTGCATCAGTTTCTGTAAGTAGCAGCTCTGTACCTCTCCTAAATCTTGAGAAGTACAGAAAACCGTCAACGCGTGTCAAAATGCTCGAAACGGCCGACGGTTCCCTCAAGTCTTTTGATAGTAATATTGCAGCTACTGAGAATTTCACTGGCAGGCGCGGCACAACCCACTACAGGTGAGAAAAATACTGGTTCCCAAAACGGACTTTCAAATTCTGCACACAAAGATTGCAAAACCGACCTAAAGTTACCACATTGTCTCTTAAGATCGGGTCGGCCAACTAGCTCCACCCTGCGGCCGAATTCCTCTTAGCTCATCTTGCCGAAGAGCTCCACGAGGAATGTTTCTTCCAACTAGCTCTCCAGCGCGCCGGAATTACTCTTAAGCTTCAGCAAATTGCTGAGGGAAGCTCCACGAGTTACTTTCAAGCTTCCAGCTAGCCAAGGGAGGCTCTACGAGTTACTAGCTCCATCCCGCGCCGGAATTCCTCAGAGCATCCATGACCAAGAGCTGCATGGGAGCCGGCGGTAAACCGTCAACCAGGTTACCGCCGGGAGCCTCGTGGTGCTCTTCCTCGCACGGCGCTGTTCGTTACGAGAGATCTTCCTCACACGTGAGCTGACAACTCGGAAAATACGTTTTTTTTAGTTTTTTATACAAAGGCGGTGCCTTCAAATTTTTTGATTATAACTGCAGCTACGGACCTGAAAATTTCACTGGCGGACGCGGCATAATCCACTACAGGTGCTAGAAATACCGGCTCTCGGAACACATGTTTTCATCTTTGAGAACTGGCACCGATGGTAAACCGTCAACCTGGTCAACGAGGAGGCGGAGGGCGAGCAGCGCGCGCAGGCCGCGGGGCGCGGGCAGCCGAGGCGGAGGGCGCCAGGGAGGCGCGAGAACAAAGAGCCGCGGTCGACCATTTACATGGACGACAGGACTTGGACCGCGACGACCGCTGTGGAGGCGGTAGGACGGGTGGCAGTCTGGAGGCGCTGGAGCGCGCGTGTGGGGCTGCGCGAGAACCCGCGGAAGATCCAGTTAGTCGCCCGCGGACGCAGAGAGGACGGGGAGCTGCGCGAGGAGGCGGCACGGCAGGGCTGGAGGACAAGGTGTTCCCGGTGATGGAGGCCCTGGGAGTGGTCACGGTGGGAGCACGAGGCCGCGAGATGCACCCCAAGGAGGAGGAGGGGATGCAGAGTGCACTGCGGAAGATCCGGCGCCTACAATGCTTGCCTGCGAGCAGGCGCAAGAAGCAGGAGCACTGCCGGGCTTTCGGGCTGTCCAAGGGGACCTACGGCTGGATGGCCAAGACCCCGCCGAGGGCTAAGGCTGACCGGGTGACGGCGGCAATCCGGCGGAGCGCAGGAGGATGCCCCATGGGATCCAGGCATATTATGAATATCCTGGAGGGTGGCGCGCTCGCGGCTGACGCGGTGATTGGCTGCAGGCAGGTGGCCACAATGCGGAGGCGGCTGCGGAGGAGAGGCAACGCCCCCTGGCACACGAGATGGCACCGCAAGCGAAGCACCCTGGCGGGGGAGGTGCGGTGCTGGCTGCGGAAAATGGGCTGGCAGGAGGAGGGCGCCTGGAAATGGCGGCACCCTGGCACGGGCACAGAGCTGGACCTGCAGGAGAGGCCGGCCTGGGACGAGGTCGAAAAGGATGTGCATGCCCGGCATATGCACAAGGTCCGAGAGGGCTGGCGCTAGTTCAAGCGCCAGAGGCGGCGGGATGCGGCGCCGACGCAGGGCGTCGCCTACGACGAGGCCCGCGTGAAGTTGGCCAGGAATGCGGCGCGGGCAGGAGCAGGGACGCGATGCACGTGATGTGCGGATCCTTCCTGTCGCCGCTGGCGGCGAAGGCGGCTGGGGCAAGTTCGATGAGGCATGCCACTGCATGTGGCCAGGGTGCGGGGAGGCCCTGCCGGACCAGGACCACATCATGTGGGCGTGCCAGCACAGGCCCCGGCATGCGCCGAATCGACCGGCGGACGAGCTGCAGGCGCGCTGGGGCTGGCCAGCAGGAGGCACCAGGGAGGAGGATGAGCTCCTGCTCCGCTGGATGGAGCGCACGTGGGACTGGCGCCAGCGGTGAACCGTCAACCTGGTCACCGCCGGGGACCTCGTAGAGCTCTTTGCACGCGTGAGAGCGCTTAGATTTGAGGCAGAGAGCTTATTGGAGCGTTTCTAGAAAAACGTAAAATTTTCATTTTCGGTTGTCAACTTCATGTCGGTTGCTCCTAATTTTCCGATAGTAAAACTGGCCCTAGAGAGCTGAGCTGCTCTGGGAACAAATTTCATGTTCCAATGCTCGGCGTAAAAATCTGTTTTCTCAGAGTGAATGGTCAAATATCTTTCAAATATTTGCAAAACCGACCCAAAGTTGTCACATTGTCTCTTTTGGTCGGGTCGACCAACTAGCTCCACCCCGCGCCGGAATTCCTCTGGCTCATCGATGCCGAAGAGCTCTACGAGGGATGTCAGATATCCCGGCCGCCAGTGGATGACGGCGCGCGGAGGGCGCGCGGGGGGTCGCTCCAGGGAGCGAGAGCGAAGGCGACCCCCTCCAAGGGGAGGAGGAGCAGCAGCAAGAGGACGAGGAGGCCGAGGAGGCTGAGGAGGAGGAGGAGGAGGAGGAAGAGCGGGCTCAGGAGCGAGGAGGCAGGGCAGAGGCGGGGAGGGCTCACCACGAGGAGCGAGGAGGCAGAACAGCGGCAGAGACGGAGAGGGCTCGCGACGAGGAGCGAGACGGCAGAGCAGAGGGAGGAGGAGGAGGAGGAGGAGGAGGAAGAAGAGGTCGAGGAGGGGCGGGGGCACCCGCACAGGCGGATCCAGGAGGGAGCAGGGGCGGAGGCGGCGGAAGCAGCAACCTGCAGACGCCGGGGATAAGCCTGCAGATGCCGGGGCAATACAAGAGGAGGAGGCGGCGGAGGACGAGGGCGAGGGCAAGGAAGAAGAGGCTGAGGAGGAATAGGAGGGCACAGAGAAGTCTGTGGAGGAGAAGCAGAGAAGGCCGAGGGGGGGCCCGCCCCCAGGTAGCATCGACTTTTTATTCTTCATTGTCGTGCCGCTGCGCGCCAACACCGGCGCGGGGCCGCGGCAGCAGCAACGTTTTCTCCCGTCAACCTCGTCACTGCCGGGAACGTAGAGCTCCTTCCACGCGCGAGAGTGCTCAGAGTCCAAGAAGAGAGCTTCTGGACGCATTTCTTCTAGAGTTAATATTCATTTTTGTCATGTCCACATAAAACTGGTTCCGCCAAGTGTAAAAGTGGCCTACATAGCTCATAATATGACGCAGAGGCCCTCACAGTTCTCTGAAGGTGCCGAAAATCTGGTTCCTCAAATGAATTGTCAAATATCTTTCAAATCTTGGCAAAACCGACCCAAAGTTATGACATCTTCTTTTCTGGCCGGGTCGACGCTCCACTCCGCGCCGGAATTTTTCTAGCTCATCGATAACGAAGAGCTCTATGGAACCGGCGGTAAACCGTCAACCAGGTTACCGCCAGGAACCTCGTGGAGCTCTTTTGTTGCACAGCGCTCCTCAGAACACATCAAGAAAGCTTCCGAAGCGAAAGCAGAAAAACTCGAAAAAACACGAATTTCCGGTTTTCATCGAAGTCGGTTCCAACTGGCAGCCGAGGCATGTCCCACTACACGTGAGAAAAATCTGGTTCCTCAAAATCAATTGTGACATATCTTTTAAATCTGAGCAAAACCTGCCAAAGTCACCACTTTGTCTCTTAAGCCGCCAACTAGCTCCACCCCGCGCCCGTATTTCTCTAGCTCATCGATGCCGAGAGCTCTACGAGGTACGAGGTAAGTTCGCCCAACCGAACCGGCGGTAAACCGTCAACCTGGTCACCGCCGGAAACCTCGTGGAGCTCCTTTCATGCGTGAGAGTGCTCAGAAGTGAAGGCGAGAGCTTTCAGAGGCATTTCTCAAAAAAATGAACTTATTTTTTTATGCCGACATAGAGTTGGTTCCTCCAAGTGCTTTGAAAGTAAAAGTGCGCCTACAGAGCTCATATTAAGACGCAAGGGCCCTCATAGTCGTACAGATGCGAAAAATCTGGTTCCCCAAAATAAATTGTCAAATATCTTTCAAATCCTAGCAACTGGCGCCGGCGGTGAGCCGTCAACCTGGTCTGCGAGTTCTGCGCTGGCCGATTCGAGCACCCTAAAGAGCAGGCCACTACACAGAGAACCTAAACAGCGAAGCTGTACAAGGGCAGCGAAGCTGATAGATTAAAGCGGGAAGATTATGCAGCGAAGCTGTAAAAGAAATGTGCCATCCACATATATGTGTGCACAAATCAACAACTCCCGACAATAAACTCTGAGATGCAGCACGTTCCGCCTGGGTGATTGCACAGTGGGAAGGGAGTATAAACGCCCGCTTGGCTACACCGAGCTGCCAACGATTAGAGGGGAGGCCAGGGGGGAGGGAGGAAGAAGGCAAATTAGAAGAGATAAAAATGTCAATCACCAAGCCACAAGATGTGCCTAACTCACATCTGCCACCATCAAAAGAGCCTCTCACCGCGTGTACACTATGTTAATTCGAACGAATAGAAGAAAGTGTATTGAGGTCCCACCGCACATCTGAAGTAGTCTGCCCTTCTCTGGCCACATGCGTCTCATGGTCCGCCTCAGTGTTCCCCTCCCGATAAACCCATTTCCAAATATCACGGCCCGCTTCAGGACTATAGATCTGGAACTGCTTACACACGGCGTACAAATTATTTTGCATATCGGCAATGGTTTTACTATATATCTCATTCATACATCTGTTTTTACCCGTCAGCCAACGTGCTATACACTGACTATCTCCCCTCATCTCTAGAGCCAGCCACCCAGGGTTCATCCTCCAGTTGGTTTCGTCCTGGAAAAGCGCAACTAACCGTTTAGTACGACGTTCATTTTCACGTTGCAGTTCGGCCTCTGTTTTAGTCTCCTCCTCCTCCTTCCAATGGGTACCCGAAGTAGCATCTTTTGTCAGGCAGAATTCCAATATCTTGGATAGATCAAGCTTCTGCAGCGTGTCCACTAAAAAGGTCTTCCAACCTAGCTCCGTCCAACACATACTCTGATCCCAATGAGGCCCCTGAGAGACTTCGAACACCGTAAACCAAGGCTGGAGACTCTGCGTAACTTTGTGCGAACGCCGACGAGAAAACCCACGACCACGGGCGCCAAAAGCAAGAACCATGGCATCACGATGATCAGTGTACTCCCCTGACGCATGCATCATACACAGCGCGCTCTGCATAGACGGTGTGGCCCAAACCTTCGTGAAATCCACGCGTGCACGTTTACGAGGTGGATCCAAAGCCGGCTGCGAAACAGGCTGGGGCGGGTCTTCACGACGCGGGCGAACGTTACGACGCATATCTGTGATTTGCTGGCGACGGTTGCGCACAGGAGCACAGGTGAGTCACACAGAACATGAGGCAACTCAGGTTCACGCGATAGAATCCCGTGGCTGAGATCGTCACAAGCAGGCTGAGCAAGATGACCAAAAGCCGTACACACAACATGTTTAGCGAACACCCACTGCCGATACAAAGTAAGCTGCACAAGTGAAGGCCTGGAAGAGTTGAGCATCAACATGCGTGCGTGCCTGATCCGTGAACTCCAATATGCAGCCCACGTCTGATTCACCCTCTTACGACGACGACACATAGCCGAGAGAAACTTCCCTTCCTCCACGTGAATCAACGTCAAACTATTCGCATCACAAGTGGTGCCCTCGACGCCGTAAGGGAAGCAAGAGCGAACGCGTGCATCATACCGTGCAAGCTTGCGGCCCATTGGAATAACAGCACTAGTGTAGAAATCCGCATCAATCCAAAAGCTCTGGCGTGCTTTCTTCAGTCGGCGAAGTATATCTGCATGATCTGAGAACTCTACGTCCAACAAGGTGCCCAAAACGATTGTCTGAGTAACGTGCGGAATGGTATAAGAGATCGGCTCAGAGAAGTGCGTGCGTTCCTGTGGTCTGACGACCTCACCGCGAGCCGAGCCCGTGGGATTGGAAGACTTCACGACGCCCGGAAGCAAGCTAGAAGGCACCGAAATCTGAAGTGCACGAGGCGGTCCAGAGCAACCACAAGCAAGGTATTCTAAAGAGCTGTCCTTCCACCTGAAGCCGTGTCGGTGAATTGCAGTAGTCAGATCCGTGAGCATGGCCAGCATATCCTCCCGACGTGAAGCCACTAAGATAACATTGTCAGCCCAAAGCCAATGATTGACGAGCAACTCGGACGCTTCAATAGAGAGCTGGATACCATAGCCGCGATCTCGCCACCGTGAAACGACAGGCGCCAGAATGCATAACGATTTAGCCACCCATAAAGCTGGAGCCTCCATGGAGCCTGTACGATCCTCGGGAACCTCGTAGGGCTCCTTCAACGCGTCAAAGTGCTCAGAGTCGAAAAAGATAGATTCTGGAGACATTCCTCGAAAAAATCAACAATCATATTTCTCATTTCTGGATTAAGTAAGTTCCGTCAAGTGTTTTGATAATAACTGTGCGCCTAGAGAGCTCATATTTTGACGCAGAGGCCCTCATAGTCGTCAACTGCAAAAAACTGTTTTCTCAAAATAAATGTTCGCAAAATCATCAAAAAAATGTCACTTTGTCCGAGCGGGCCGAGTAGACCAACTTGCTCCACCCTGCGCCAGAATTCCTCCAGCTCATCGATGCCGAAGAGCTCTACGAAGTGGACCGACCGAGAGTTATTACATCTCCTTTCTGGCGGATCAACCAACTGGCTCTACACCGCGCCGGAATTCCCCCAGCTCGTCAGGAGCTCTACGAGGTACTTGGTAGCGTCCACTGGCGCCGGCGGTAAACCGTCAACCTAGTCACCGCCGGGGACCTCGTAGAGCTCCTTTCACGCGTGAGACAGCTCAGAGTCGAAAGAGAGAGTTTCTGGAGACATTTCTCGAAAAAATGAATATTGTTTTTTTTTCATGTCGGAATGAAGTTGGTTCCCTCCAGTGTTTCGGTAGTAAAAGTGCGCCTATAGAGCTCATATTAAGACGTAGAGGCCTCATAACCTTTTGTAGGTGCGAAAAATCTGGTTTCTCAAAACAAATTGTCTAATACTTTTTCATAATATTCGCGAAACCACCCAAAAGTTGTCACATTGGCGGCAGCAGACCGAGTTCAGAGCTCTGGATTCGACAGAGAAACACGACTGATGATTCTGAATTGGCTTCTGTAAGTATCAGCTCTATAGCTGTCCTACAGCTCGAGTTAAGTACAGAAAACCGAAAGCGCCTGTCAAGATGACTCGAATAAAACGAATAGGTTTGCGGACCTAGCTCGGCTAGCAGACCGAGTTCAGACCTCTCGATGCAACAAACGAACGCGCCTGATCATTCTGAATCGATAAGGTGTGCTTACCAATTATGTAGCTGTCCTGTATCTCGAGTTAAGTCCAACATACCGACAACGGCCTCCCGCCTGGACGCTTTTTGGCAGTAAGAGATACCCGATCGAGCTGAGATCAAGATGGCGAGCGGGAATAAGATCGAATATCACGGGAAAGAATACTAGAGCTCCGAATGGTTGAGTTTCGAGAACAAATCTTGGTAGCGTCCTCTTGGTAGCGTCCAAAACCCGGAGAGCGAGAGACCCTTTCGGGACTGGGCGCCGGCGGTAAACCGTCAACCTTTCTTACCGCCGGGGGACTCGTAGAGCTTCCTGGCCATATATAATGTCGAAAAAAATTGCAGAGAACGAATAGTTTGTCAGCCTAAAAAAAAAACGATTTCAGACCTCTCGATGCAACAGCCCAACGCCCCTCATGCTTCTGGATCGTTTTCTGTGCGCACGAGCTCCGTAGCTCTCCTACAGCTCGAGTTTGACCAGGTTGACGGTTCACCGCCGGCGCCAGTTCCGGGGCGCTGGAGAGCTAGTTGGCAAGAAAAATCTCGACGGACCTTTTGCACTTTTGGTCGGTTGAAAATTTTGTTCTCGAAATTCAACCATTCGTTAGAGCTGTAGTATTTTTTCTGACCATATTCGATCTTATTCCCGCTCGCCGTCTTTAATCTCAGCTCCATCGGGTAAATATTCCTGCAAAAAAGCATCGCGGCGGGATCGGCTGTTTCGAGTCATCTTGATACGCGTTGTCGGTATTTCGTACTTAACTCGAGCTGTAGGGCAGCTAGAGAGCTCATTCTCACAGAAATCGATTGCAAATCATCAGGCGCGTTCGTCTGTTCCATCTAGAGATCTGATCTCGGTCTGCTGCCCGAGCTAGGTTCGGGAAACTATTCGTATTGTTCGAGTCATCTTGAGAGATACTGTCAGTTTTCTGCACTTAACTCGGGCTGTAGGGGGGCTACAGGGCTCGTACTCACAGGAATCGATTCCGAGACATCAGACGCGTCCGCCTACTAAATCGAGAGCTCAGAAATCGGTGTGCTGCCCGAGCTAGGTTCGCGAAACTATTCGTACTGTTCGAGTCATCTTGAGAGGTGCTGTCAGTTTTCTGCACTTAACTCGGGCTGTGGGGTGCTACAGGGATCTTAATCACAGGAATCAATTCGGAGACATCAGGCGCGTCTGCCTGCCAAATCCAGAGCTCAGAATCCATATGCTGCCCGAGCTAGGTTCGCAAAACTATTCGTATTCTTCGAGCCATCTTGAGAGATGCTGTCCGCTTTCTGCACTTAACTCTAGCTGTAAGGGGGCTGCCGGGCTGGTAATCACTGGAATCGATTCGGAGAATCAGTCGCGTCCGCCTGTCGCATTCAGAGCTCTGAACTCGGTCTGCTGCCCGCGAAACTATTCGTATTGTTCGAGTCATCTTCAGAGATGCTCTTGGTTTTCTGCACTTAACTCGGGCTGTAAGGTGGCTGCAGAGCTGGTCATCATCGGAATCGATTCGGAGACATCAGGCGCGTCCGCCCGTTGCATTCAGAGGTCTGAACTCGGTCTGATACTCGAGCTAGAGTCGCGAAACTATTTATATTGTTCGAGTGATCTTGAGAGGTGCTGTCGATTTCCGCACGTACGCCGGGAACCTCGTAGAGCTCCTTGCACGCATAAGAGTGCTCAGAATGAAAGCAGACAGCTCCTCGGAGCATTTCTAGAAAAACATCGAATTTGCATTTTTTGGTGTCAACGTGATGTCGGTTGCTCCTAATTTTCCGATAGTAAAACTGGCTGTAGAGAGCTGAGCTGCTCTGGGAACAAATTTCATATGCCAATGCTCGGCGTAAAAATCTGCTCTCTCAAAATGAATTGTCAAATATCTTTCAAATCTTAGGAAAACCGACCCAAATGTGCCACATTGTCTCTTTTGGTCGGGTCGGCCAACTAGCTCCACCCCGCGCCAGAATTCCTCTTAGCTCATCGATCACGAAGAGCTCTACGAGGTATTACTCTTAAGCTTCCAGTAACAACTGGCGCCGGCGGTGAACCGTCAACCTGGCTACCGCCGGGAACCTCGTAGAGCTCCTTGCACGCGTAAGAGTATCAGAATCGAAGCAGGCAGCTTTTCGATGTATTTATAGAAAAACGTCAAATTAGGATTTTTGTGTCAACTTTATGTCGGTTGCTCCTAATTTTCTAATGGTAAAACTGCCTCTAGAGAGCTGAGCTGCTCAGAAAACAAAGTTTACATGCCAATGCTCGGCGTAAAAATCTGCTTTCCCAAGATGAATTGTCAAATACTGGCGCCGGCGGTGAACCGCCAACCTAATCACCGCCGGGAACCTCGTAGAGCTTCTTTCACGCATGAGAGAGCCCAGAGTCGAAAGAGAGAGCTTCTTAATGCATTTCTTGAAAAATTAAACATTGCTTTTTTTCATGTTGGAATGAAGTTGGTTCCCCCAAGTGTTTCAGTAGTAAAAGAGCGCCTAGAGAGCTCATATTAAGACGCAGAGGCCCTGATAACCTTTTACAGGTGCGAAAAATCTGCCTTCTCAAAATAAATGGTCAAATATCTTTGAAATATTCACAAAACCACCCACAAGTTGTCACATTGTCCGTTCTGGTCGGGTCGACCAACTAGCTCCACCCCGCGCCGGAATTCCTCTAGCTCATCGACGACGAAGAGCTCTACGAGGTATTTTTCAAACTGGGCGCCGGCGGTAAACCGTCAACCTTTCTTACCGCCGGGGGACTCGTAGAGCTTCCTGACAACATATAATGTCGAAAAAAATACACAGGAAAAATAATTTTTCAGCCCAAGCAATTTCAGACCTCTCGAATGCAACAGCCGAACGCCCCCGATGCTTCTGGATTGTCTTCTGTACGAGCTCAGTAGCTCTCCTACAGACCGAGTTACGTGCGTAAATCGACAGCACCTCTCAAGATGACTCGAATAATACGAATAGTTTGGCAAACCTAGCTCGAGTATCAGACCGAGTTCAGACCTCTGCATGCGACAGGCGGACGCGTCTGATGTCTCTGAATCGATTCCTGTGATTACCAACCCTGAAGCCCCCCCTACAGCCCGAGTTAAGTACAAGAAACCGACAGCACCTCTCAGGATGACTCGAACAATACGAATAGTTTCGCGGACCTAGTTCGGGCAGCAGACAAAGTTCGGAGCTCTGGATTCGAAAGGCGGACACGCCTGATGTCTCCGAATCGATTCCAGTGGTTACCAGCCATGGAGCCCCCCTACAGCCCGAGTTAAGTGCAGAGAACCGACAACATCTCTCAAAATGACTCGAACAATACGGATAGTTTCGCGATTCTAGATCGGGCAGCAGACCGAGTTCAGAGCTCTGGATTCAACAGACAACGGCCACTGATGATTCTGAATCAGATTCTCTACGCATCAGCTCTGTAGCTGTCCTGTAGCTCGAGTTAAGTACAGAAAACCGAGAGCGTCTGTCAAGATGACTCGAATAATACGAATAGGTTTGCGGACCTAGCTCGGCTAGCAGACCGAGTTCAGACCTCTGGGTTCAACAGGCGACGCGCCTGATCAGTCTGAATCGATTAGCTGTGCTTACCAGCTCTGGAGCTGTCCTAAAGCTCGAGTTATGTTCAAAAAACCGTCATCGCATGTCAAGATGACTTGAAACGGCCGATCCCGCCTGCCTGCTTTTTGACAATAAAAAGTACCCGATCGAGCTGAGATCAAGACGGCGAGCGGGAATAAGATCGAATATCACGGGAAAAAATACTAGAGCTCAAACGAATGTTCAAATTTTGAGAACCTAATTTTCAACCGACCAGAAGTCACCGAAAGGTCAGTCGAGATTTTTCTTGCCAACTAGCTCTCCAGCGCCCCGGAATTACTCTTAAGCTTCCAGCAACAACTTGCTAAGGGAAGCTCTACGAGTTATTAAGAAGGCGAGCGGGAGTAAGATCGAATATGGTCAGAAAAAATACTAGAGCTCAAACGAATGGTTGAATTTCGAGAACAAAATTTTCAACCGACCAAAAGTCAGCAAAAGGTCCGTCGAGATTTGTCTTGCCAACTGCGCGCCGGCGGTAAACCGTCAACCTTTGTTACCGCCGGGGGACTCGCTGACAATATATAATGTTGAAAAAAATGCAGAGAACAAATAGTTGTTCAGCCCAAGCGATTTCAAACCTCTCGATGCAACAGCCGAACGCCCCCGATGCTTCTGGAGTGTCTTCTGTACGAGCTCTGTAGCTCTCCTACAGCCCGAGTGACGTGCGTAAATCGACAGCACCTCTCAAGATGACTCGAACAAAACGAATAGTTTGGCAAACCCAGCTCGAGTATCAAACCGAGTTCAGACCTCTGAATGCGACAGGCGGACGCGTCTGATGTCTCCGAACCGATTCCTGTGATTACCAGCCCTGCAGCCCCCCTACAGCCCGAGTTAAGTGCTGAAAACCGACAGCACCTCTCAGGATGACTCAAACAATACGAATAGTTTCGCGGACCTAGTTCGGGCAACAGACCGAATTCCGAGCTCTGGATTCCACAGGCGGACGCGCCTGATGTTTTCAGATCGATGCCTGTGACCATCAGCACTGTCGCCACCCTCAGCCCGAGTTGAGTGCGGAAAACCGAGAGCACTTCTCAAGATGACTCGAACAATACGAATAGTTTCGCGATTCTACATTGGGCAGCAGACCGAGTTCAGAGCTCTGAATTGAACAGACAAATGCGACTGATGATTCTGAATCAGATTCTGTACGTATCAGCTCTGTAGCTGTCCTGTAGCTCGAGTTAAGTACAGAAAACCGAGAGCGTCTGTGAAGATGACTCGAATAATACGAATAGGTTTGCTGACCTAGCTCTGCTACCAGACCGAGTTCAGACCTCTGGGTTCAACAGGCGAACGCGCCTGATCATTCTGAATCGATTAGCTGTGCTTACCAGCTCTGTAGCTGTCCTGAAGCTCGAGTTATGTTCAGAAAACCGTCATCGCGTGTCAAGATGATCCGAAACGGCCGATCCCGCCTGCCTGCTTTTTGGCAGTAAAAGGTACCCGATCGAGCTGAGATCAAGACGGCGAGCGGGAATAAGATCGAATATCACGGGAAAAAATACTAGAGCTCAAACGAATGTTCAAATTTTGAGAACATAATTTTCAACCGACGAAAAGTCACCAAAAGGTCCGTCGAGATTTTCCTTGCCAACTAGGCGCCGGCGGTAAACCGTCAACCTGTGTTACCGCCGGGGGACTCGTAGAGCTTCCTGACCATATATAATTTCAAAAAAAGTTGTGAGAACGGATAGTTTTTCAACCCCAGCGATTTCAGACCTCCCGATGCAACAGTCGAATACTTCTGGATCGTTTCCTGTGCGTACCAGCTCGTAGCTCTCCTACAGCCCGAGTTCAACGCAGAAAAGGGACGAAATCTGCCAAGGTAACTTAAAGAATGCGAATATGCGAACCTAGCCGGAGTGGCAAACCCAGTTCAGACCTCTGGATGCAACAGACGAAAGCGCAGAATGATCTCGAATCAGTCTGTGCGTATCAGTTCTGTAGCTCATCTACAGCCCGAGTTACGTGCGAAAATCGGCAGCACCTGTCAAGATGACTCGAACAATACGAATGGGTTTGCGAACCTAGCTCGAGTAGCAAACCAAGTTCAGACCTCTGAATGCGACAGGCGGACGCGCCTGATGTCGATTCCTGTGATTATGCCTGTAGCCCCTCTACAGACCGAGTTAAGAGCAGAAAACCGACAGCACCTCCTAAGATGACTCGAACAACACGAATAGTTTCGCGAACCTAGCTCGAGTAGCAGACCAAGTTCAGACCTCTGAATGCGAGAAGCGGACGCGCCTGATGTCTCGGAATCGTTTCCGCGATTATGAGCCCTGTAGCCCCCCAACAGCCCGAGTTAAGTGCAGAAAACCGACAGCACCCCTCAAGATGACTCGAACAGTACAAATATTCTGCGGACCTTGCTTGGGCAGCAGGCCGAGTTCAGATCTCTGGATTCAACAGACAAACGCGCCCGATGATTCTAAATCGGTTTCTGTACGTATCAGCTCTGTAGCTGTCCTAGAGCTCGAGTTAAGTAGACAAAACCGACAACATCTGTCAAGATGACTCGAATAATACGAACAGGTTTGCGGACCTAGCTCAGCTAGCAGACCGAGTTCAGACCTCTCGATGCGACAGACGAACGCGCCTGATCATTCTGAATCGATGAGGTGTGCTTACCAGCTCTCTAGCTGTCCTCTATCTCGAGTTAAGTATAAAATACCGACAACGCGTATCAAGATGACTCGAAACGGCCGATCCCGCCACAGTGCTTTTCGATAGTAATATTCAGCCGATCGAGCTGAGATCAAGATGGCGAGCGGGAATAAGATCGAATATCACGGGAAAAAATACTAGAGCTCTAACGAAAGTTCAAATTTTGAGAACATAACTGGGCGCCAGCGGTAAAACGTCAACCTTCCTTACCGCCGGGGGACTCGTAGAGCTTCCTGAGCATATATAATGTCGAAAAAATTTGCAGAGAACGAATAGTTTTTCAGCCTAAACGATTTCAGACCTCTCGATGCAACAGCGCGGACGCGCCTGATGTCTGCGAATCGATTCCTGTGATTACCAGCCCTGCAGCCCCCTTACAGCCCGAGTTAAGTGCAGAGAATCGACAGCACCTCTGAAGATGACTCGAACAATACGAATAGTTTGGCAAACCTAGCTCGGGCAGCAGGCCGAGTTCAGGGCTCTGAATGCGAAAGGTGGACGCGACTGGTGTCTCCGAATCGATTCCAGCGATTACCAGCACTGCAGCCTCCTTACAGCTCGAATTAAGTGCAGAAAACGGACAGCACCTCTCAAGATGACTCGACGAATACGAATAGTTTTGCGAACCTAGCTCGGGCAGCACACCGATTCCGAGCTCTGGATTAGGCAGGAAGACGCGCCTGATGTCTCCGAATCGATTCCTGTGAGTACGGGCCCTGTAGCCCCCCTACAGCCCGCGTTAAGTGCGGAAAACTGTCAGCACCTCTCAACATGACTCGAACAACACGAACAGTTTCGCGATTCTAGCTCGGGCAGCAGAGCGAGTTCAGACCTCTAGATGGAACAGACGAACGCGCCTGATGATTCGCAATCGATTTCTGTGAGAATGAGCTCTGCGGCTGCCCTACAGCTCGAGTTAAGTACAAAATACCGACAACGCGTATCAAGATGACTCGATACAGCCGATCCCGCCGCGATGCTTTTTTGCAGAAATATTTACCCGATCGAGCTGAGATTAAGATGACGAGCGGGAACAAGATCGAATATGGTCAGAAAAAAATACTAGAGCTCAAACGAATCGTTGAATTTCGAGAACAGAATTTTTAACCCAGCAAAAGGTCCGTCGAGATTTTTCTTGCCAACTAGCTCTCCAGCGCGCCGGAATTACTCTTAAGCTTCCAGCAACTAGCTAAGGGAAGCTCTACGAGTTATTTTCAACGGAGCAAAAGTCAGCAAAAGTTCCGTCGAGATTTTTCAAGCCAACTAGCCCGCCAGTGCGTCCGAATTACTCCGAAGCTTCCAGCTGCTATCTTAGGGAAGCTCTACGAGTCACTAGCTCTTCAGCGCCCCGGAATTACTCTTAGGCTTCCAGCAACAACTTGCTGGGGGAAGCTCTACGAGTTACTGTAGCACCTGTTGTTGTCCAAAACCCGGATAGCCAAGGGAGAGACGCGCACTTACGCGCCTCGTCGCGCAAGCGACACCCCGGGCCGTGCATGCGAGAGATTTCCAGCAGTGCTGGAAGTCTCCTTCCCACAGGCGCAAGATCAGAGCCTTTCAATACCTGCTCATAAACCGTCAACCAGGTTACCGCCGGGCACCTTGTAGAGCTCTTTTCTTGCACAGCGCTCCTCCAAACACATCAAGAAAGCTTCTGAAGCGAGAGCCGAAAAACTCGAAAAATTGAGATTTTTCGGTTTCCATCCAAAATCGGTTCCTGCAAGTCTTTCGATAATAATACTGCAGATACGGACTTGAAAATTTAACTGGCAGACGCGTCATTACCCACTATACGTGAGGAAAATATGGTTTCTCAAAATGAATTGTCAAATATCTTTCAAATCTGAGCAATACCGACCCAAAGTCACCACTTTGTCTCTTAAGGCCGGGTCGGCCAACTAGCTCCACCCCGCGCCGGAATTCCTCTAGCTCATCGACGGCGAAGAGCTCTACGAGGTAAGCTTGCCTGGCGCGCCCCTGAAGGGCTGTAAACCTGTTGTTGTCCAAAACCCGGATAGCCAAGGGAGAGACGCGCACTTACGCGCCTCGTCGCGCAAGCGACACCCCGGGCCGTGCATGCGAGAGAATTCCAACAGTGCTGGAAGTATCCTTCTCACAGGCGCAAGATCAGAGCCTTTCAATACCTGCTCAGTGCCAGAAATGCGCGCAGATACGATCTCGCCGCCAGAACGCGAGCGCACTCCCGGGTCCTCGCCCCAGGGCGAGACGTTCCCGCGTCCTTGCGACAGCGTGCCAGGCAGCTTCCAGCACACATTCAACGTGCGTGGTGACGCTGAAATGGGGACCGGCGGTAAACCGTCAACCAGGTTACCGCCGGGCACCTTGTAGAGCTCTTTTCTTGCACAGCGCTCCTCGAAACACATCAAGAAAGCTTCTGAAGCGAGAGCCGAAAAATTCGAAAAATCACGATTTTTCGGTTTCCATCCAAAATCGGTTCTGCAAGTCTTTCGATAGTAATACTGCAGCTACGGACTTGAAAATTGAACTGGCAGACGCGTCATAACCCACTATACGTGAGAAAAATATGGTTTCTCAAAATGAATTGTCAAATATCTTTCAAATCTGAGCAACACCGACCCAAAGTCACCACTTTGTCTCTTAAGGCCGGGTCGGCCAACTGGCGCCGGCGGTAAACCGTCAACCTTTGTTACCGCCGGGGGACTCGTAGAGCTTCCTGACCACATGTAATGTCGAAAAAAATACACAGGAAAAATAATTTTTCAGCCCAAGCAATTTCAGACCTCTCGGATGCAACAGCCGAACGCCCCCGATGCTTCTGGATTGTCTTCTGTACGGCTCTGTAGCTCTCCTACAGCCCGAGTTACGTGCGTAAATCGATAGCACCTCACAAGATGACTCGAACAATACGAATAGTTTGGCAAACCTAGCTCGAGTATCAGACCGAGTTCAGACCTCTGCATACGGGTCTGATGTCTCTGAATTGATTCCTGTGATGACCAGCCCTGTAGCCCCCCCTACAGCCCGAGCTAAGTGCAGGACACCCACAGCACCTCTCAGGATGACTCGAACAATACGAATAGTTTCGCGGACCCAGTTCGGGCAGCAGACAGAGTTCGGAGATCTGCATTCGACAGGCGGACGCGCCTGATGTCTCCGAATCAGTTCCAGTGATTACCAGCCATGCAGCCCCCTACAGCCCGAGTTAAGTGCAGAGAACCGACAGCATCTCTCCAGATGACTCGAACAATACGAATAGTTTCGCGATTCTAGATCGGGCAGCAGACCGAGTTCAGAGCTCTGGACACAACAGACAACGACCACTGATGATTTTCAATCAGATTCTGTACGCATCAGCTCTGTAGCTGTCCTGTAGCTCGAGTTAAGTACAGAAAATCGAAAGCGTCTGTCAAGATTACTCGGATAATACGAATAGGTTTGCAGACCTAGCTCGGCTAGCAGACCGAGTTCAGACCTCTGGATTCAACAGGCGAACGCGCCTCATCATTGTGAATCGATTAGCTGTGCTTACTAGCTCTGTAGCTGTCCTGAAGCTCGAGTTATCTTGAGAAAACCGACAGTCCGTGTCAAGATGACTCGAAACTGCCGATCCCGCCCGTGTGCTTTTTGGCCGTAAAAGGTACCCGATCGAGCTTAGATCGAGATGGCGAGCGGGAGTAAGATCGAACATCACGGGAAAAAATTCTAGAGCTCTAACGAATTGTTGGATTTCGAGAACAAAATTTTCAACCGACCAAAAGTCACCAAAAGGTCCGTCGATATTTTTCTTGCCAACTGGGCGCCGGCGGTAAACCGTCAACCTTTGTTACCGCCGGGAGACTCGTAGAGCTTCCTGACAATATATCATATCGAAAAAAATTGCAGATAACGTATAGTTTTTCAGCCAAAGCAATTTCATACCTCTGGATGCAACAGCCGAGCGCCCCCGATGCTTCTGGATTGTATTCTGTACGAGCTCTGTAGCTCTCCTACAGCCCGAGTTACGTGCGTAAATCGACAACACCTCTCAAGATGACTCAAACAATACGAATAGTTTGGCAAAGCTAGCTCGAGTATCAGACCGAGATCAATCTGCATGCGACAGCCGGACGCGTCTGATGTCTCTGAATCGATTCCTGTGATTACCAGCCCTGCAGCCCCTCCCTACAGCCCGAGTTAAGTGCAGGAAGCCGACAGCATCTTTCAGGATGACTCAAACGATACGAATAGTTTCGCGAACCTAGTTCGGGCAGCAGACAGAGTTCGGAGCTCTGGATTCGAAAGGCGGACGCACCTGATGTCTCCGAATCGATTCCAGTGATTACCAGCCATGCAGACCCTACAGCCCGAGTTGAGTGCAGAGAACCGACAGCATCTCTCAAGATGACTCGAACAATAGGAATGGTTTCGCGATTCTAGATCGGGCAGCAGACCGAGTTGAGAGCTTTGGATTCAACAGACAACCGCCACTGATGATTCTGAATCAGATTCTGTACGTATCAGCTCTGTAGCTGTCCTGTAGCTCGAGTTAAGTACAGAAAACCGAGAGCGTCTGTCATGATGACTCGAATAATACGAATAGGTTTGCAAACCTAGCTCGGCTAGCAGACCGAGTTCAGACCTCTGGCTTCAACAGGCGAACGCGCCTGATCATTCTGAATCGATTAGCTGTGCTTACCAGCTCTGTAGCTGTCCTAAAGCTCGAGTCATCTTGAGTAAACCGTCATCGCGTGACAAGATGACCCGCAATAGCCGATCCCGCGCGTGTGCTTTTTGGCAGTAAAAGGTACCCGATCGAGCTGAGATTAAGATGGCGAGCGGGAATAACATCGAATACCACGGGAAAAAATACTAGAGCTCTAACGAATGGTTTAATTTCGAGAACAAAATTTTCAACCGACCAAAAGTCACCAAAAGGTCCGTCGAGATTTTTCTTGCCAACTAGCTCTCCAGCGCCCCGGAACTGGCACCGGCGGTGAACCGTCAACCTGGTCACCGCCGGGAACCTCGTAGAGCTCCTCACAGAGAGTGCAGATAATCGACACAGAGTGCAAAAATCAAGATTTTTCGAAAATCTTCATTTTTGATTTTTTCGATGCTCATATTTGCTCAGTTCCCGGAAGTCAACTCATGCAAAACTGCATCGAGAGAGCTGAGCTGCTGTCAGGAAGGAGTTTATATGCCAATGCGACGCGCAAAAATCTGATCTCTCAAAATAAATTGTCAAGTATCTTTTAAATTTTTGCAAAACCGACCAAAAGTCACCAATTTGTCCTTTCTCGCCGGATGGGCCAATGGGCGCCGGCGGTAAACCGTCAACCTTCCTTACCGCCGGGGGACTCGTAGAGCTTCCTGAGCATATATAATGTCGAGAACGAATAGTGTTTCATCCTAAACGATTTCAGACCTCTCGATGCAACAGCCAAACGCCCCTCATGCTTCTGGATCGTTTTCTGTGCGCACGAGCTCCGTAGCTCTCCTACAGCCCGAGTTACGTGCGAAAATCGACAGCACCTCTCAAGATCACTCGAACAATACAAATGGTTTCGCGAATCTAGCTCGAGTATCAGACCGAGTTCAGACATCTGAATGCAACAGGCGGACGCGCCTGATGTCTCCGAATTGATCCCTGTGATTACCAGCCCTGCAGCCCCCCCCCCTTACAGCCCGAGTTAAGTGCAGAGAATCGACAGCACCTCTGAAGATGACTCGAACAATACGAGCTTCGCGAACCTAGTTCGGGCAGCAGGGCGAGTTCAGGGCTCTGAATGCGACAGCTGGACGCGACTGATGTCTCCGGATCGATTCCAGTGATTACCAACCCTGCAGCCCCCTTACAGCTCGAGTTAAATGCAGAAAACGGACAGTAACTCGTAGAGCTTCCCTTAGCTAGTTGCTGGAAGCTTAAGAGTATTTCCGGCGCGCTGGAGAGCTAGTTGGCAAGAGAAATCTCGACGGATCTTTTTCTGACTTTTGGTCGGTTGAAAATTTTGTTTTCAACATTCAACAATTCGTTTGAGCTCTAATATTTTTCTGACCATATTCGATCTTATTACCATCGCCATCTTAATCTCAGCTCGATCGGGTAAATATGCCTGCAAAAAGCATCGCGGCGGGATCGGCTGTTTCGAGTCATCTTGATACGCGTTGTCGGTGCTTTGTACTTAACTCGAGCTGTAGGGCAGCTACAGAGCTCATTCTCACAGAAATCGATTGCGAATCATCAGGCGCGTTCGTCTGTTCCATCTAGAGGTCTGAACTCGCTCTGCTGCCCCTAGGTTCGCGAAACTATTCGTGTTGTTGGAGTCATCTTGAGAGGTGCTGACAGTTTTCTGCACTTAACTCGCGCTGTAGGGGGCTACAGGGCCCGTACTCACAGGAATCGATTCGGAGACATCAGGCGCGGCCGCATGCCGAGCTCGGAACTCGGTCCGCTGCCCGAACTAGGTCCGCGAAACTATTTGTATTTCTCGAGTCATCTTGAGAGGTGCTGGGCGCCGGCGGTAAACCGTGAACCTTGGTTACCGCCGGGAGACTCGTAGAGCTTCCTAGCTCGACTTAAGTTGAGATAACCGACAGGACCCAACATTCCAACTTATAGTGAATAGTGCTTAACCTCTGAATGCGACGTTTGGACGCATCTGATGTCTCCGAATCGACTTCTGTCATTACCAGCCCTACAGCCCCCCTACAGCTCGAGTTAAGTGCAGAAAACACACAGCACCTCTCAGAATGACTCGAAGAATATCATAGTTTCGCAGACCTAATTCGGGCAGCAGACCGAGTTCCGAGCTCTCGATTCGACAGGCGGACGCGCCTGATGATTCTGGATCGGTTTCTGTAAATCTCAGCTCTGTAGCTTCCCTAGAGCTCGAGTTAAATACAGAAAACCGAGAGCGTCTGTCATGATGACTCGAATAATAGAAATAGCTTGGAGCTAGCTCGGCTAACAAACCGAGTTCAGACCTCTAGATTAACGGGCGAACGCGCCTACCCATTCAACATCGATTAGCGTACTTACCAGCTCTGTAGTTGTCCGAAACCTTGAGTTATGCTCAGAAAACCGTTAGCGCGTATCAAGATGACTCGATAGTAATATTGACCCGATCGAGCTGAGATCAAGATAACGAGCGGGAATAAGATCGAATATCACGGGAAAAAATACTATATCTCTAACGAATGATTAATTTCGAGAATAGAATTTTAAACCGACGAAACGTTACCAAAAGTTCCGTCGAGATTTTTCTTGCCAACTTGCTCTTCAGCGCGACAGAACTGGAATCGGCCATAAACCGTCTGACTGGTCACCGCCGGAACCTCGTGGAGCTCTTTCCTTGCACGACGATCGTCGGAACACATAGAGAAAGATTCTGGAGCGAGAAACAGAAAAATCGAAAAATCATGTGTTTCTGTTTTGGTTCAGCGTCGGTTCCGCCAAGTGATTTCATAGTAATACTACACCTATAGACCTCCAACTGGGCGCCGGCGGTAAACCGTCAACCTTGGTTGCCGCCGGGGAACTCGTAGAGCTTCCAAGCTCGACTTAAGTTGAGAAAACCGACAGCACCTACCAACATTCTGACTCATAGTGAATATTTTTTGACCTCTGAATGCGACAAGCGGACGCGTCTGATGTCTGCGAATCGACTTCTGTCATTACCAGCCCCCTTACAGCCCGAGGACAGTGCAGAAAACCGACTGCATCTCTCAGAATGACTCGAACAATACAATAGTTTTGCGAACCTAGTTCGGGCAGCAGACCGAGTTCCGAGCTCTGGATTCGACAGGCGGACGCGCATTATCTCTTTAAATCGATTCATATGACAACCAGCATTGTAGCCCCCTCTCAGCGCAAGTTCAGTGAAGAAAACCGAGAGCACTTCTCAAGATGACTCGACCAATACGACCGAGAGTTTCTGTCAGGATGACTCGAATAATACGAGCAGGTTTGCGGACCTAGCTCGGCTCACAGACCGAGTTCAGACCTCTGGGCTCAACAGGCGAACGCGCCTGATCATTATGCATGTATTAGCTGTGCTTACCAGCTCTGTAGCTGCCCTAGAGCTCGAGTTATGTTCATAAAACCGTCAGCGCATATCAAGATGACGAAACGGCCGATCCCGCCAGAGTGCTTTTTGGCCTTCAAAGTTACCCGATCGAGCTGAGATCAAGCTGGCGAGCGGGAATAAGATCGAATATATCACGGGAAAAATACTAGAGCTCTAAAGAATGTTAAAATTTCGAGAACAAAATTTTCAACCGACCAAAAGTCAGCAAAAGTTCCGTCGAGATTTTTCTTGCCAACTAGCTCTCCAGCGCTTCGGAATTACTCTTAAGCTTCCAGCAACTAGCTTAGGGTAGGGGGGCTGCAGGGCTGGTAATGACAGGAGTCGATTCGCAGACATCAGACGCGTCCGTCTGTCGCATTTAGAGG
Source organism: Prorocentrum cordatum (assembly GCA_963575745.1). Taxonomy (NCBI): domain Eukaryota; class Dinophyceae; order Prorocentrales; family Prorocentraceae; genus Prorocentrum; species Prorocentrum cordatum. Next base: position 10,651 of record CAUYUJ010001105.1, on the reverse strand, counting down.
TCAAACACTATTCACTATAAGTCAGATTGTTGGTAGGTGCTGTCGGTTTTCTCAACTTAAGTCGAGTTAGGAAGCTCTACGAGTCTCCCGGCGGTAACCAAGGTTCATGGTTTACCGCCGGCGTCCAGTTCGGCGACAGGGTGGAGCTAGCTGGCGAAATGTCGAAAAGGGACGCGATCATACCTTCCGCGGCCTGGCTCAGCCGATTTTGCAGTTCTAACAATCCGTTTGGGCTGCTATAGTTCTCCCGAGCGAAGCCAAAAACCGACTTCACGTTGGCAGCCCAAAAATGCAATTTTCCAGTTTTGCCGAAAATGCCATCAGAAGCTATCTGCTTGCACTTCTAGTTCTCTCAGGCGTCTGTTTGCACTTCTAGTGCCTCGTAGAGCTCTGATGGTAGAATAGCTAGAGGAATTCGGCGACAGGGTGCAGCTAGTTGGCGACATGTCGAAAAGAAACGCGATCATACCTTCCGCGCCTGGCTCAGCCGATTTTGAAGTTCTAACAATTCGTTTGAGCTGCTATGTGCGCAGAGCGAAGCTTCGCATTACAGAAGTTACCTTGCAGGTTTGCAGAACATGCCATTAGAAGCTATCTGCTTGCACTTTCTGAGGCGCATGCTTGCACTTCTATTGCCTCGTAGAGCTCTGATGGTAGAAGAGCTAGAGGAATTCGGCGACAGGGTGGAGCTAGCTGGCGAAATGTCGAAAAGGGACGCGATCATACCTTCCGCGGCCTGGCTCAGCCGATTTTGCAGCTCTAACAATTCGTTTGGGCTGCTATTTGCGCAGAGCGAAGCTTGGCATTATAGAAGTTACTGCATACATATTTAGTTCATTCCGTCGAAAAATTCTCCCGAGCGAAGCCAGGGACCGACTTCACGTTGGCAGTTCAAAAATGCAATTTTTCAGTTTTGCAAACTGGCGCCGGCGGTGAACCGTCGACCTGGTGATCGCCGGGAACCTCGTAGAGCTCCTCTCACTAGTAAGAGTGCAGAGAATCGACACAGAATGAAAAAGTCGAGATTTTTCGAAAATCTTCAAATTTGATTTTTTCGATGTTCATGCAAAAAACGCATCGAGAGAGCTGAGCTGCTGTCAGAAAGGAGTTCATATGCCAATGCTCGGCGTAAAAATCTGCTTTTTCAAAATAAATGGCCAAATATCTTTCAAATTTTTGCAAAACCACCCAACAGTTGCCACATTGTCCTTTCTCGTCGGGTCGACGAACTGGGCGCCGGCGGTAAACCGTCAACCTTGGTTACCGCCGGGGAACTCGTAGAGCTTCCAAGCTCGACTTAAGTTGAGAAAACCGACAGCACCTACCAAAATTATGACTCGTAGTGAATATTTTTTGACCTCTGAATGCGACAAGCGGACGCGTCTGATATCTGCGAATCGACTCCTGTCATTACCAGCTCCGCAGCCCCCCTGCAGCCCGAGATCAGTGCAGAAAACCGACAACATCTCTCAGGACTCGAACAATAAAATAGTTGCGCCGGCCTAATTCGGGCAACAGACCGAGTTCCGAGCGCTGGCTGACGGACGCGCATGATCTCTTCGAATCGATTAATGTGAGAACCATCACTGTAGCCTGCTCTCAGCGCAAGTTGAGTGAAGAAAACCGAGAGCATTTCTCAAGATGACTCGACCAATACGAATAATTTCGCGATTCTGAATCGGGCAGAAGACCCATTTCAGAGCTCGGGATTCGACAGACAAACGCAGCTGACAATTCCGAATCAGTCCCTTAAATATCAGCTCTTTAGCTGTCTTACAGCTCGAGTTAAGTACAGAAAACCGAGAGCACTTCTCAAGATGACTCGAATAATACGAATAGGTTTGCAGACCTAGCTCGGCACAGATCGAGTTCAGACCTCTGGATTCAACAGGCGAACGCGCCTGATCATTCTGCATCGATTAACTGTGCTTACAGCTCTCTAGATGTCCTAAAGCTCGAGATATGTTGATACAACCGTCAGCGCGTATCAAGATAACTGGAAACGGCCGATCCCGCCAGAGTGCTTTTTGACCTTCAAAGTTACCCGATCGAGTTATAGAGCGCCAAGGAGGCGTCGAGGTGAAAAGAGAGAACTCGGGTCCGAGGGATGGACTGGAGTGAGAAGGTTCGCGCTCCCGAGCCTCCGGCCAGTGCGGGAAGCCCGAGAGCGCGTCCAGCGCCGCTCAGGCGCCGCGCCTGCCGGGCGCCTGGAATCGCGTCCCTTTTACCTCGTAGAGCTCTTCGGTAAAGAGCTAAGAGGAATTCGGGCGCAGGGTGGAGCTAGTTGGCCGGCCCGACGAAAAGAGACAATGTGGTAACTTGGGGTCGGTGTTTTTCACTTTGTGCAAAATTTTGAAGTTCGTTTTTAGAAGTGAGATTTGCATTCCCTGTAGTAAGCTATGGCGCACCTGCTGGTAAATTTTCTATGGCTCTAGGTCCAGTATTACTCTGAAAACACTTGGAGGAACCCACTGTATGAAAATCGAAAAATCGTCATTTCTCGATGTTTTAAGCTCTCGCTTCAGAAGCTTCCTTGACGTGTTCGGAGGAACGCTGTGTAAGAAGAGAGCTCTACGAACCTGGTTGACGGTTTATGAGCAGGTATTGAAAGGCTCTGATCTTGCGCCGGTCCCAGTTCGATATTTCGCGAACTAGCTCCACTGTTGCGGAATTCCTCTAGCTCTTTACCATCAGAGCTCTACGAGGCACTAGAAGTGCAAACAGACGCCTCAGAGAACTAGAAGTGCAAGCAGATAGCTTCTGGTGCGCATTGTACCTTGTAGAGCCCTTCGGCATCGCGAAGCTAGAGGAATTCCGGCGCGAGGTGGAGGAAGTGACTCGTAGAGCTTGCCTAAGCTAGTTGCTGGAAGCTTAAGAGTAATTCAGGCGCGCTGGAGAGCTAGTTGGCAAGAAAAATCTCGACGGAACTTTTGCTGACTTTTGGTCGGTTCAAAATTTTGTTCTCGAAATTTGAACATTCTTTAGAGCTCTAGTATGTTTTCTCGTGATATATTCGATCTTGTTCCCGCTCGCCAGCTTGGTCTCAGCTCCTTGGAGAGCTGAGGGTTTCAGACTGGGAACCGGCGATAAACCGTCAACCAAGTTACCGTCGGGCACCTCGTAGAGCTCTCTTCTTACACAGCGTTCCTTCGAACACGTGAAGAAAGCTTCTGAGCGAGAGCCGAAAAATTCGAGAAATTACGATTTTTTGGTTTTCACGTGAAGAAAGCTTCTGAGCGAGAGCCGAAAAATTCGAGAAATTACGATTTTTTGGTTTTCATACAGTGGGTTCCTCCAAGTGTTTTCATAGGGACCTAGAGCCATGGGAAATTCACCAGCAGGTGCGCCATAGCTTACTACAGGGAATAAAAATCTGACTTCTAAAAACGAACTTCAAAATTTTGCACAAAGTGAACTGGGCGCCGGCGGTAAACCGTCAACCTTTCTTACCGCCGGGGGACTCGTAGAGCTTCCTGACAGTATATAGAGTGGGAAATAATCCAGAGAACGACTAGTTTCCATGACTCTAACAAAAAAACAAACAGTTTCGCAATCCAGTTCGAGTATCAGACCGAGTTCAGACCTCGCAATGCGACAGGCGGACGCGTCTGATGTCTGCGAATCGACTCATGTGATTACCAGCCCTGCAGCCCCCCGACAGCCCGAGTTAAGTGCAGAAAACCGAGAGCATCTCTCAGAATGACTCGAATAATACAATAGTTTCGCGAATCTGTTTCGAGCAGCAAATCAAGTTCTGAGCTTTCGAATCGTCCAACGAACGCGTCTGATGTGTGCAAATCGATTTCTATGACCCGCAGCACTGTAGCCCTCCCCCAGCACGAGTTGAGTGCAGAAAATTGAGAGCACGTTGCACGATGATTCGGAGAATACGAATAGTTTCGCGAAGCGAGCTCGGGCAGCAGGCCGAGTTCAGAGCTCTCGATACAACAGACAAACGCGCCCGATGATTCCCAATCGATTTATGTGACTATAGGCTCTGTAACTGCCCTAAAGCTCGAGTTAAGTACAGAAAACCGAGAGCGTTTGTCAAGATGACTCGAATAATACGAATAGGTTTGCGGACCTAGCCCAGCTAGCAGACCGAGTTTAGACCTATGGATTTAACAGGCGAACGCGCCTGACGATTCTGAGTGCGATAGGTGTGCTTACCAGCACTGTAGCTGCCCTAGACCTCGAGTTAAGCAGAAAATACCGACAACGCGTATCAAGTTGACTCGAATAATACGAATAGGTTTGCGGACCTAGCTCGGCTAGCAGACCGAGTTCAGACCTCTGGATTCAACAGTCGAACGCGCCTGATGATTCTGAGTGCGATAGTGTGCTTACCAGCACTGTAGGCGGCCCTACAGCTCGAGTTAAGTAGAAAATACCGACAACGCGTATCAAGTTGACTCGAATAATACGAATAGGTTTGCGGACCTAGCTCGGTAGCAGACCGAGTTCAGACCTCTGGATTAAACAGACAGGCGAACGCGCCTGATGATTCTGAGTGCGATAGCTGTGCTTACAGGCACTGTAGCTGCCCTAGAGCTCGAGTTAAGTTGAAAATACCGACAGCCCGTAGCAAGATGACTCGAAACGGCCGTTCCCGCCACCGTGCTTTTTAGCCTTCAAAGTTACCCGATCGAGCTGAGATCAAGATGGCGAGCGGGAATAAGATCGAATATCACGGGAAAAAATACTAGAGCTCTAACGAATGGTCAAATTTCGAGAACAAATTTTCAACCGAGCAAAAGTCATCAAAAGTTCCGTCGAGATTTTATATTCCAAATGGAACCGCCGGCGGTAAAACCGTCAACCTTGGTTACCGCCGGGAGACTCGTAGAGCTTCCAGCTCGACTGAAGTTGAGAACATCGAGAACCTACCAACATTCCAACTCATAGTAAATATTTTGTGTCCTCTCAATGCGAGAGGCGGACGCGTCTGATGTCTGCGAGTCGACTTCTATCATCTACAGCCCTAGTTGAGTGCAGAAAACTGACAGCACCTCTCAGGATGACTCCAACAATACAGTAATTTCGCAGCCTAATTCGGGCAGCAGACGAGTTCCTAGCTCTGGTCTCCGCAGGCGGATGCGCCTGATGTCTCTAAATCGATTACTGTCCCCAGCAGCACTGTAGCCTCCCCCCCAGCACGAAATACCGACAGCACTTCTCAGGATGACTCGAAGAATACGAATAGTTTTGCGAACCTGGCTCGGGCAGCGGCCAAGTTCAGTGCTCTCGAGTCAACGAACAAAGGCGCCTGGCGATTTCTAATAGATTTCTGTGACTACGAGCTCTGTAGCTGCCCTACGGCTCGAGTTAAGTACAGAAAACCGAGAGCGTCTATCAAGATGGCACAAATAATACGAATAGGTTTGCAGACCTAGCTCGGCTTGCAAACCGAGTTCAGACCTCTAGATTTAACAGGCGAACGCGCCTAATGATTCTGACTGCGATAGGTGTGCTTGCCAGCTCTGTAGCTGTCTTACAGCTCGAGTTACGACCAGAAAACCGAGAGTTTCTGTCAAGATGACTCGAATAATACGAACAGGTTTGCGGACCTAGCTCGGCTCACAGACCGAGTTCAGACCTCTGGGTTCAACAGGCGAACGCGTCCCTGATCATCTGCTTGCCATAACTGCTTACCAGCTCTGTAGCTGCCCTAGAGCTCGAGTTATGATCAGAAAACCGTCAGCGCGTATCAAGATGACTCGAAACGGCCGTTCCCGCCACTGTGCTTTTTGGCCTTCAAAGTTACCCGATCGAGCTGAGATCAAGATGGCGAGCGGGAATAAGATCGAATATCACGGGAAAAAATACTAGAGCTCTAACGAATTGTCAAATTTCGATAACAAAATTTTCAACCGAGCAAAAGTCATCAAAAGTTCCGTCGAGATTTTTCTTGCCAACTAGCTCTGGGGCGCGCCGGAATTACTGGGCGCCGGCGGTAAACCGTCAACCTTTGTTACCGCCGGGGGACTCGTAGAGCTTCCTGACAACATATAATGTCGAAGAAAATTGCAGAGAACGAATAGTTTTTCAGCCCAACTCGAGTATCAGACCGAGTTCGGAGCTCTGAATGCAGCAGACAGAGGCGTCTGATGTCTCCGAATCGATTCCTGTGATTACCCGCCCTGCAGCCCCCCTACAGCCCGAGCTAAGTGCAGAACGCCGACAGAAGCTCTCAAGATGACTGGAAGAATACGAACAGTTTCGTGATTCTAGATCGCGCAGCAGACCGAGTTCAGAGCTCTGGATTCAACAGGCGAACGCGCCTGATTATTCTGAGTGCGATAGGTGTGCTTACCAGCACTGTAGCTGCCCTACAGCTCGAGTTGAGTAGAAATACCAACAACGCGTATCAAGTTGACTCGAATAATACGAATAAGTTTGCGGACCTAGCTCGGCTGGCAGGCCGAGTTCAGACCTATGAATTCAACAGGCGAACGCGCCTGATTATTCTGAGTGCGATAGGCGTGCTTACCAGCACTGTAGCTGCCCTACAGCTCGAGTTAAGTAGGAAATACCGACAACGTGTATTAATTTGACTCGAATAATACGAATAGGTTTGCAGATCTAGCTGGGCTAGCAGACCGAGTTCAGACCTATGAATTCAACAGGCGGCCGCGCCTGATCATTCTGCGTGCGATAGGCGTGCTCACCAGCACTGTAGCTGCCCTACAGCTCGAGTTAAGTACAAAATACCGACAGCGCATATCAAAATGACGCGAAACGGCCGTTCCCGCCACAGTGCTTTTTGGCCTTCAAAGTTACCCGATCGAGCTGAGATCAAGATGGCAAGCGGGAATAAGATCGAATATCACGGGAAAAAATACTAGAGCTCTAACGAATTGTCAAATTTCGAGAACGAAATTTTCAACTGACCAAAAGTCATCAAACTGGCGCCGGCGGTGAACCGTCAACCTGGTCACCGCCGGGAACCTCGTAGAGCTCATGTCACGCGTAAGAGTGCTCGGAGTCGAAAGAGAGAGTTTCTGAAAGCATTTCTCGAAGAATTGATTTTTTCGTGTCGACATGAAGATGGTTCCGCCAAGTGTTTTGATAGTAAAAGTGCGCCTACAGAGCTCATACTAAGACAGAGAGGCCCTCATAGTCGTTTACAGGTGCGAAAAATCTGCTTTCTCAAAATGAATTGTCAAATATCTTTCAAAAAATTGGAAAACCACCCAAAAGTTAACACTTTGTCCTTTCTGGCCAGGTCGACCAACTAGCTCCACCCCGCGCCGGAATTCCTCTAGCTCATCGATGCCGAAGAGCTCTACGAGGTAAGTTCCGTCGAGATTTTTCTTGCCGACTAGCTCTCCAGCGCGCCGGAATTACTGGGCGCCGGCGGTAAACCGTCAACCTTTCTTACCGCCGGGGGACTCCTAGAGCTTCCTGACAGTTTATAATGTGGGAAAGAATTTCAGAGAACGACTAGTTTTCCAGCCCAAGCGATTGTAGACCTCTCAAGATGACTCAACAAAACCAACAAACAGTTTTCTAATCGAGCTCGAGTATGAAACCGAGTTCAGACCTCTGAATGCGACAGACGGACGCGTCTGATGTCTGCAGATCGGTTCCTGCGATTACCAGCTCTGCAGCCCCCCATACAGCCTGGGTTAAGTGCAGAAAGCGGAGAGTATTTCTCAGAATGACTCGAATAATACAACAGTGCGCGGATCTCGTTCGAGCAGCAGACCGAGTTCGGAGCTCTCGGGTCGACGAAGGGACGCGCCTGATGTCTCGAACTCGATTCCTGTGACTAGCAGCACTCTAGCCCTCCCCGAGCGATTTAAGTTCAGAAAACCGAGAGCACTTCTCAAGATACTCGAACAATACCAATAGACTTGCGACCATAGCTCGGCTAGCAGACCGAGTTCAGACCTCTGGATTCAACAGGCGAATGCGCCTGATCATTCTGAATGCATTAGCTGTGCTGACCAGCTCTGTAGCTGTCCTGAAGCTCGAGTTATCTTAAGAAAACCGACAGCGCGTATCAAGATGACTCAAAATGGCTGTTCCCGCCTGCCTGCTTTTTGGCCTTCAAAGTTACCCGATCGAGCTGAGATCAAGATGGCGAGCGGGAATAAGATCGAATATCATGGGAAAAAAATACTAGAGCTCTAACGAATTCTCAAATTTCGAGAACAAAATTTTCAACCGACCAAAAGTCAGCAAAAGGTCCGTCGAGATTTTTCTTGCCAACTAGCTCTCCAGCTCCCCGGAATTACTCTTAAGCTTCCAGCTATAACTAGCTAAGGGAAGCTCTACGAGTTATTACTCTTAAGCTTCCAGCTATAACTAGCTAAGGGAAGCTCTACGAGTTACTCTTAAGCTTCCAGCAATAACTTGCTAAGGGAAGCTCTACGAGTTACTAGCTCTGGGGCGCGCCGGAATTACTCTTAGCTTCCAGCTATAACTAGCTAAGGGAAGCTCTACGAGTTACTTGTAAGCGTCCAAAACCCGGATAGCGAAGCCAAGCGCGGAACGCCGCACGGGGACCTCTGCCAGGCCGCCTGAAACGATGCGCGGGAAGCTGGAAAACACGCAGGAGACGCTTGCAGGAGCGCGTGTACTGGACGCCGGCGGTAAACCGTCAACCTTGGTTACCGCCGGGAGACTCGTAGAGCTTCCAGCTCGACGAAGTTCAGAACACCGAGGACCTACCAACATTCCGACTCATAATAAATATTTTGTGTCCTCTCAATGCGACAGGCGGACGCGTCTGATGTCTGCGAGTCGACTTCTATCATTACCAGCCCTGCAGCCCCCCTACAGACCGAGTTGAATGCAGAAAACTGACAGCATCTCTCAGGGTGACTCCAGCAATACAGTAGTTTCGCAGACCTAATTCAGGCAGCAGACGAGTTCCGAGCTCTGGTCTCCGCAGGCGGATCGTCTGATGTCTCTAGATCGATTTCTGTCCCCAGCAGCACTGTAGCCTCCCCCCAGCACGAAATACCGACAGCACTTCTCAGGATGACTCGAACAATACGAATAGTTTTGCGAACCTAGCTCGGGCAGCAGGCCAAGTTCAGTGCTCTCGAGTCAACGAACAAAGGCGCCTGGTGATTTCCAATTGATTTCTGTGAGTACGAGCTCTGTAGCTGCCCTACGGCTCGAGTTAAGTACAGAAAACCGAGGGCGCCTATCAAGATGATCCAAATAATACGAACAGGTTTCGGGACCTAGCTCGGCCCACAGACCGAGTTCAGACCTCTGGGTTCAACAGGCGAACGCGCCTGATCATTCTGCATGCATAAGCTGTGCTTACCAGCTCTGTAGCTGCCCTAGAGCTCGAGTTATGTTCAGAAAACCGACAGCGCGTATCAAGATGACTCGAAACGGCCGTTCCCGCCACAGTGCTTTTTGGCCTTCAAAGTTACCCGATCGAGCTGAGATCAAGATGGCGAGCGGGAATAAGATCGAATATCACGGGAAAAAATACTAGAGCTTTAACGAATTGTCAAATTCCGAGAACATAATTTTCAACGGAGCAAAAGTCATCAAAAGTTCCGTCGAGACTGGGCGCCGGCGGTAAACCGTCAACCTTTCTTACCGCCGGGGGACTCGTAGAGCTTCCTGACAATATATAATGTGGAAAAAAAATTTCGGAGAACGACTAGTTTTTCAGCCCAAGCAATTATAGACCTCTCAAGATGACTCTAACAAAACAAACGAACAGTTTTCCAATCGAGCTCGAGCATGAAACCGAGTTCAGACCTCTGAATGCGACAGGCGAACGCGTCTGATGTCTGCGGATCGATTCCTGTGATTACCAGCTCTGCAGCCACCCATACAGCCTGAGTTAAGAGCAGAAAACCGAGAGTACCTCTCGGGATTACTCGAAAAATACAACAGTTTCGCGGATTTCGTTCGAGCAGCAGACCGAGTTCCGAACTCTCGGTTCGACAAACGGACGCGCCTGATGTCTCGAAATCGATTCCTGTCACTAACAGCACTGTAGCCCGCCCCCAGCACGATTTAAGTACAGAAAACCGAGAGCACTTCTCAAGATGACTCGAACAATACCAATAGGTTCGCGAAGCTAGCTCGGGGAGCAGGCCGAATTCAGAGCTCTTGATTCAACAGACAGACGCGCCTGATAATTCTCAATCGATTTCTGTGATTATCAGCTCTGTGGCTGCCCTACAGATCGAGTTAAGTACGAAAAACCGAGAGCGGCTGTTACAATGACTCGAATAATACGAATAGGTTTGCCCTAGCTCGGCTAGCAGACCGAGTTCAGACCTCTGGATTAAACAGGTGAACGCGCCTGATCATTCTGAATGCATTCGCTGTGCTGATCAGCTCTGTAGTTGGTCTGAAGCTCGAGTTATCTTGAGAAAACCGACAGTGCGTATCAAGATGACTCGAAACGGCCGTTCCCGCCCGTGTGCTTTTTGGCCTTCAAAGTTACCCGATCGAGCTGAGATCAAGATGGCGAGCGGGAATGAGATCGAATATCATGGGAAAAAATACTAGAGCTCTAACGAATGTTCAAATTTCGAGAACAAAATTTTCAACCGACCAAAAGTCAGCAAAAGGTCCGTCGAGAATTTTCTTGCCAACTAGCTCTCCAGCGCCCCGGAATTACTCTTAGCTTCCAGCAATAACTTGCAAAGGGAAGCTCTACGAGTTA
>CAUYUJ010001104.1:62500-105130 GCA_963575745.1 Prorocentrum cordatum | reverse complement strand
TGAATAATTCTCCGAAGCCGGCAAGACCGAGTTCTGTCACTTTGGCAACTGAATATGGTCATCGGGCAATACATCGCATGGAAGTCGCAGGTTCTCTCCGATGACTGGACTACATGGGCGAGAACCCCCCGCGGCGCCAGAACCTATTCTTGTACGCACACAGCTCGTACATCACATCTCCCAGCTCTTGGATCTCCTGGAATGGACGAGCCAGTCTCGACCCCCCCCTTGATCCTCTCCTTGATCCAGCCCCCGCGCCTCTTCACTCGCCCGTTCTGCCGCAGCGAATTGACATCGCAAACGCCGCGGCAATCGCAAACCGATTGCTCGAAGCCGCGGGCAGAACGGTCGTCAAACTCTGGCCAGCCGCCTGGGAGAACATAGCGGGGAGCTCCAAAATGCCGAGCCCAAGCGCGAACGGACGCCTGCCACACTTGTGCAGACCGCGGTTCTTCGACCCGCACGCGCACCTGGAGATTCGACCAGTGGCCGACCACGTGGAGGGAGGGTACCGCGCTCTCTTGAAAAGTATGTTAGACAGGTCCACCGACGATGAAGTTAGAACGAAACGCGCGGGGCAGCGCTTCCCTGCGATGAAAGCTCGCGCGGGAGAGTTCGGCACGCTCCGAACATCGGAAACGGCCGCGGACCCTAACCAACAAGAGCAGCTTGACGCCTCCATCCAGCACGCAAAACCCGGAGAAACTTCCTGTTACATGGGTGCCCCACGTTGACGCGAAGCCTAAATATGAGCATATGTTCTTCTTCGGTTGGTTCGGGACGGGGCTTTCGGGCTGCTGGAACTCCATGCGGGCGCGTCTCTGGCACGCCCGTCGTCGCTGTCTGGCCGGGGCTCTTGATCCTCGGGATTGGCCTCTTCCCCAAGGAAGCTGGACTCCTGGATGTCCGCCCACGTGGCCATCCGGCGCGGGCTCGCGCCGCCCCAAGCTTCCCTCACCGCTCGGGCTACAGCGTCGGCGAAAACCGGAGGATATCCCCGGGCACGCGATGCGCGGCTCATTCCCTCCAACATCACGCGTCTGTGATTCCCAGCACACAGACGCCCTGCCCGCCCTAGTGGCACCGAGGCCGAAGGAACACAAATCTACTCTAAGCCGACGCACCCTGTGAGGTCGCGACGCTGCACCACCTAGTGTCACACGAGCTAGCGAACAGGGGATGCTCGAACGCGATCAACCGACCGCGGGAGACTTGATGGATCGCCAGCCTCATACACATAATTAAATCGCTCACCCCATCGGCGATCGCTTCGCCCTATTTCACAAGATCCCGCGCCCCCTTGCTGACCCTGCCAGTTGCGAAGGAGGCCCTGCAAAGGGGGCACAGCCAAAACCGGTCTGGTCTTTCTGCTTCCACCTGCTTCCACAACTCCCGCAGGTCGCGAGCCCGGCGAGACTGCCAGCCCTTGGGGGGGTCCCGGCTTGACTCGGCCCCCCGCGGACCCCCTCGCCGCTCCACGCGGGGCAATCCAGGGAGGAGAGAAGACCTCGATGAACGGGCCCCCTCCTGACTCTGGCGAGACCGATCGACATGCGCCATCGGTGGACCCTCGCGGCCGCTGGCCATGGCCCCGAAGGCCCCCCGCGCGATCCGTTGGCAAGTGACCTCGCGATCGCCATTCGCCACGTCGCCACACCGACACTCGAGCCACTCAGACACCCCGTCGACCCGGGCCCTGGGACGCGAGTCAGGGAAGGAGAGAACGCCCGAGACACCCGAAGCCGCTGTGAACACGTCTGACTTTCACGCGCTCTTGGCGCCACAAGGCTGACAGCCATTCGACGCAAGGGTGACAACTTGAGACACGGGCTTGCGGCAGGCTTCTCGAGGTGACTTCAGCACAGCTCCTGATCGCTGAACTCGCCGATCACTTCCAAGACGTCTACCTCGACCCCCATCGGGAATCGCGGGCACGGGCGCAGTAGCAAGCGCCACAGTAGTGTAAGAAACGTCGCGCCCTCTGACGCGGCATTGCTCTCAGTGGTGCCCCGATGCTGCTGCTGCGCCCCCGTTGAGGCGACCTCGGTGGCCATGGGCCGCGGCGACGCTGCCCCGCTCGACGAAGACGCAGCTGCTCCCGGAATCGGCCCCAGGCGGCGCCAGGGATCAGCCGTCGCCCCCATCGTGGGCGCCCCCCCATTCATGGCGCGCACGATAGCTGACACGGCCGCGCCGACGTTGAACAGCACGCAACCCAGCTGCACCACGGCCGCCTCGATGCTCGACGCCGACTTCGCCATCGCGTTGATGCCCTCCAGAAGCGCGTCGACGCTCTCGGCGAACGCCTCCATTGTGCCCAACTGCCTTCGGATGGCTACTAGGGCCCGGTACATCTGAGCCCCCTTGGATCTGCGCGGGCCGCTGCGCCGCATGCATCATGCACCACCACCTCTACTATTTGATCTACCACCCCTGAGCCTTGACCCAAGGCTCCGACACCTTCAGGACGTACCTACCACTGGTCGCTTTGGAGCAGTGTCGACAGCTCGTCCACCGTAGTCATCGCTGCTCCGCCCGCCTCGAATTGCGGGTCCGATTCGAGCATGTCCACCGCCTTCTGCGCCGCGGCCGCCGGGGCCCGAGCTGCCTCCGTCACCGTTCGGGGCCGGCTGCCGTCGTTGTTCTGCCCCTGCGCCCGCGGCGCCCACGCCAGTCGCACCCCGCGCCGATTGTACTTGGAGCTGCTGCCGCGTTGATTCCCGCTGTACTGGGCGGCGCTGGTCGGGCGCTCGCACTCGGGAGCGGCCTCGGGGGGCGGCCCGGTAGCCGCTGGACCCGCCAGCGGAGGTAGCTCCTCCTCCTGGGTCGCAGGAACCACCGACGCCAGCGCCGGCGCCGCATCTGGCGGAGGCACCGCCGGCGCGGGAGGCTTAGTGGCCCTGGGCAACGGGCACCACGAGACCGCGCTCGCCTCAACGACCCACGAAGCCGGCCGAGGCGGCGGCGGATGTCCCGAGGCACACCCGGCAGCTCACATCGCTGAGCTGCCGGAAGGAACCGTCGACGCCGTCGGCCACGAAGTGGCCCGCACAGAAACATCGGAGCTGGCTGCCGCTCCTGTCTGCCCGGCCGCCGGCGCTGCGCCGCCGACCCGCGGATGCTCGAACGTCTCCGAGAACGCATTGGATTCGCCCCCCTCCGTGACGCGGCGGGACAGAAACTCGTCGGCTTCCAGCTCGGCGTCGGTTTCCTTCCTCTCGCCCGCCCAGGCGCTCCGCAAAGCCACGACGACAAAGATCACCGCGACCACCTCGGTCGCCGGCCCCCCGCGGATCTCTGCACGGCGAGGCGCGTAGCTCGCACGACTCACTTGGATGGTCTGCAAGCCTCTCCGAAACCTCTGGGGCCAAAATGTTCTACGGCGACGCACCCTCGGATGCGGACGGGCTCGCGAGCTCCTCGCCTGAGAATTTGGTCGGGAACTCCAGTCTTGTCTTCTGTTGAGAATCCGTTCTACTCTGGAAATCTCCGCGTTCATCGCGTCGTTGACGCGGGCTCTTGGGCCCAGCAGCCCAAGGGCCGCGCCGACGCGCTTCACCTGAGCTCGCGCGAGGGATCCCGGGAGGCAGATCTGCCCAGAACAGGCGGCCCGAGGCCGCGGCCGATCACGCTTCTCCAAGATGCCCCCCTGCAGATCGCCATGCGACTTCCAAGACGCGCCCCACTCGAAGCAACCCCTGGCTCGCGTCGCAAACCCGATCACGAAGTACCGGAGGCCCGAGGGCAGGGGGCGAGGGAGGTGACGACGCACCAGGACTGCGCCCCCTCTGAGTCCAACTCTGGAGTCGGACCCCGCCAGCACAAGCGAGCGCGCGTTCAAGAAGAGATACTCGGCAACGGCCGACTCCAGAGCGCTACACTGCCCCTAGGACTCCGCACATATATCTCGGCCACCCGGCGGCCCGACCCGAGACGGGACACGCATCCCCCTGCCCCAACAGGCCCAGCGACGACAGATTGCGCGGCAGACCCAGGACGCGCCCCAAGAAATCCAAGGTTGACACTGACGATGAGGGGGGGGCCCCTTCGACGACCGCGGCCACGTCTACGCCCGAGACCCAGCTGAGGCACATGGGGAAGAGGATCGCGGCCATAATCTTGGCCTGACCCCCGATGCCCCGAGCGCTCTCGGGGCCGACTTGCACGAACGTCAAGAGAACCTACGCCAACACCTGAATCTCTCGAGTCAACGAGAGCCCGCCCACCAGATCCGCCCCAGCTCCAGGACGCGCCAGACCCAGTGGCGTCAGCATCCAGCTAGATCTCGCGACTCACGACCTCCGCCTGCAACTCCCTCAGGCCCTGCAAGCTCTCGTCGGCGATGGCCGCGAACGAAACAGCCCTCAAAGGTGTAACCGTTGACGCGCCTGTCGCCTGACAAGTGCTTCGCGCCCGGCTTCTGTTCTCTGGGCTCCATGGCTGGGTTGGGACACTCGAGACCAGTGCCCCTTCTCCTGACACCGGCGGCACCTAGTGACCCTCATGAGCTGCTTGATCGATATGTTGTTTCTCGGGGAACCTCGTTGACCGTTGCGATCTGGTTCGCGCCCCTGTCGATAGCGTCGAAATCCGCCGCGTCCACGTCCAGCACTTCGGACTCCGTCTCCTCCCAGCCGAGGTCTGGCTCCATGGAACTCTCGATCTTGCCGCGCTGCTCGCTTCAAGTCTTCGTTATGATTCCAGGTGAGCTACTTCGCGTTCTGCTCCATCTGTCTGAATATCTCTTCGGCCTCATCTTCTCCCACGTCGAGGTCAGCGATCTATGCCAAAACGGCATTGAAATCCTCCTCTGTGATGTCTTCTGGATCGTCGTCGCCCCCTGGATATTCATCCGTGGCGCCGTCATACTCGTCTTCAGGAATGCCCGAGCCTGAGCTGGCTGGAAACGAGTGCTGGGGGGGGGGGAAAAAAAACACTCTGGCCGCCCTCTTCAAGCCTGCCTACTTCTGCGGCCAGCACAAGATGGGCGCTCGTCCGGGCTAAACTTTCGGGTTCTGCTGGCCCTGGACCGGGAAAAGCAGCTCCTTCTTCTGTATGAAACCTTCGACTTCGCCGACATCCAAACATCGTGGCCCTCAGCTTCAAGGAATTGCTAGTCTCGCCTCGCCACGTACTGGGTGATCGTCTCCTTGGCCTCCCTGGAGCACTCGAAGAGGGCTCTTCTGCCTGCTCGACGCAGGTCGTCTCCTTCACGCTCGCCACTCATCACATCAATCTTGCCAAGGAGCACGTCGAGCCACTGAGGATTGGCCAGGAAGGCCTTGTTTACATCCTCGAACTTAGCCTGCATGGACCACTCAACATGTAAGAAATGTTTCGGAGCGCCGCCACTGCGGCACATCTGTATTACCATGTCATGTGACTGTCGACCGCTTCCAGAGCCGATAACGCCCCCAGCCCGGCCACACGGGCCGCAGAGGCTGAGGCAGGCAAAGACCCAAGGGTACCCTTGAAAAAGTCGTTTGTCCTTACTATGCGCGTTGACTGGATTGTTCAAGCTTTGGATATTCCAGCCACTGGCCTGCTGCCGCAAGGACTCCCTCTTGTCCTGGTCCTGGTGGTCGTCAGCCTGCCAGCTCCTGGTCCATGGACCCTTTCTTTCGTCGCTCCACGGATCGGGGTCGGGATTCCTCTGGAGGAGGGAGGAGGGAGGAGGGAGGAGGGAGGAGGGAGAGCCGTCTTCTTCGAGCTCAGTGTCCTGCACGACGCGCTGCACCAGCTTGAGGACCCTCTCCTCCCACTGGTCGCTCGGCTGAGACGGCTGCTGTGCTCCGACTGTTTCTGCTGGCTCTCCCTCACTCCGGCGCTCGCGAGAGCTGGCTGTTCCTTCCCGCACTGCTGGAAACAGTTCTTCTCGGTTTGGATATCCGCTGCCCTCCGCTGCCGTCGCGGTGGATCCACGCCCCGTCCTTCCCGGGAGACGGAGCCGGCCACAGGCGTCGCGCAGTGCCTCCGTCGCCGAGTCCTCAGCCACGCTCTGCACCACCCTCCCTGCCCATGGCCGGCCCCGCTCCGCTCCCAGCTGTGGCAGCAGCAGGACGAGCGGAAGCTCTTTGCCTTGAGCCGAAGCGCGAAACGAACATGCAATGTGTCGAACGTCTCTGGACAAATTGACCCGGACGACTCAGGTCGACACATGTTCGAACGGACTGGTAATGAAACCCAACCCGCGAAAGTAGGGGGCCCGCCACAGTCTGGCTCGACCTTCAGGCTTTCCCTCGTGATGCCTTAGACTTGAGGTTCCGCTGGGCGCGAGGACGTTCGCTCCACTCTCTATTTCAGTGTATCTCAACCTCGGCTCCTCATCATCCTCTGCATCCTCCAGCTCCTCGCCCCCACTGCCCCAACTTGGATCGCACCGAGGCATCAGACACGACGGCAGCGACGGAGAAAAACCAGCCACAAAACAAAACTCCACATGAACGGACTCCCTCCCATGGTTTACGGAGCCTGCCAGGGGCAATGCCCGAGGCGACGCCAGGGGGGAGCCCGCGCCGACCACCTACAAGAGCTTACATGTATGCAGGTGCGTCTGCTATTTCAGTCTTGTCCTCGTAGCCGTCGCCGTCGCCTCCGCCGTCGTCGCCGTCGTCATCGTTGGTGGCCGCCTGTTTCCCTTTTTCTCTTTCAAAGGCACGATGGCGAGACCCATTCGCCTGGAGACGCCCGCCTTGACGACGACGACGACGACGGCGGAGGCGACAGCGGAGGCGACTGCGGAGGCGACGGCGGAGACCACGACCGCGACCACGGCGACGGCGACGGCGACGGCGACCACGGCGACGACGACGACGACGACAACGACGACGACGACGACGACGACGACGACGACGACGACGACGACGACGACGACGGCGGCGGCGGCGGCGGCGGCGGCGGCGGCGGCGGCGGCGAATGCGACGGCGGCGGCGGCGGCGACGGCGAATGCGACGGCGGCGGCGTTGGCGACGGCGACGGCGACAACGACGGCGACGACGACGACGACGACCCGCGCCGCCTGGAGACGCTCGCCTTGCCCGCGGCCTCGGGCAAGGCAGGCGGCGAGGCCTCCGCGAGGGGCGGCGGCGCCCCGGCGCGGGGGGTCGCCCTGCTGGCAGCCTGGCGGGCGGCGGGGGGGGGGGAGGAGGGAGGGAGGAGGACGACGAGGAGGGAGGAGGAGGGAGGGACGGCGAGGACGAGGAGGGAGGAGGACGAGGAGGAGGGAGGAGGAGGGAGGAGGAGGGAGGAGGGAGGAGCAGGGAGGACGACGAGGACGACGAGGAGGGGAGAGGAGGGGGGAGGGAGGGAGGGGGAGAAGGACGGAGGCGAAGGAGGACGAGGATAAAGAGGAGAAGGAAGAAAAGAAAAGGATGATGAGGATGAGGACTAGAGCAAAACCAAGACGCGTCGACGATGCTGCAATCAACTCTCTCTCTGCAAATCCGCCGGCCCCCTTGTGGGGCCACCAGGCTGTAGGACAAAGCTTCGCTTCCTGTACCAGTTGCAGCTTCCAGTTTCCACTGTTACAGTTCTGCTTCTTGCTGCTTACTGTTCCTTGTTACAGTTCTGCTTCTTGCTGCTTACTGTTCCTTGTTGATGGACCGCGCGAGGGGGGGAGGCCAAAAACAGACATTCTTACTACGCCCTGAGCGTATGCTCTGAATTGCTAGGGTGGGTAAATATTGACACCCCTCACGCAGATCGGCGGGGTCAGGGTCCAAAAACACAAGGGATTTGCAACATGTCTAACATTCGGTGGCACCCCTCACGCAGATCGGCGGGGTCAGGGCCCAAAAATACACGGGATTTGCCACATGTCTAAAATTCGGTAGCACCCCTCGCGCAGATCGGCAGGGTCAGGGTCCTAAAACACAAGGGATTTGCAACTTTGTTTAACATTCGGTGACACCCCTCACGCAGATCGGCGGGGTCAGGGTACAAAAACACATGGGATTTGCCACCTTTCTGAAATTCGGTAGCACCTCTCACGCAGATCGGCGGGGTCAGGGTCCAAAAACACAAGAGATTTGCCACATGTCTGAAATTCGGTGGCACCCCTCACGCAGATCGTCAGGGTCCAAAAATACACGGGATTTGCCACATGTCTAAAATTCGGTAACACCCCTCACGCAGATCGGCAGGGTCAGGGTCCAAAAACAACAAGGATTTGCAACATTTCTGAAATTCGGCGGCACCCATCCGCAGATCGGCGGGGTCGGGGTCCAAAAACACAAGAGATTTGCCACATGTCTAAAATTCGGTAGCACCCCTCACGCAGATCCGTAGGGTCAGGGTCCAAAAACACAAGGGATTTGCCACATTTCTGAAATCCGGTGGCACCCGCGACTAGGGTCAGGGTCGAAAAACAAACAGGTCCCGACACTGCTTCACGGCGGCGCCCAGACCTCATGATTCAGCTTTTGCATCTCCCATTATCCGAGACAGGGGGCCGGCGGCATGGGGCGAAGCCCTTACGGATTCATTTTTTCAGATGGCCCTGCAAGGACTCTTGTGAATTGAAGGAAATGCCCAGTTGGAGATCATCCCTCTAAAAACCCTCAGCCGTGCCAAAACACGAGTCCTGGGACTTAGCGCCGCGACTCATCGTGGCTGTTGCGTCTTGGCAATCCGAATCTGCGCCATGACGCCATTCCAAGGACTTCAACACCGCGAATCAATGTGACTGCTGTGTCCTGGCAATCCTGGGACCTCAACACTGCGAATCCTTCAAGCAAAGCAAAACAATGATTGCCAGAGGGTCAGAGATTCTGACACTATGACTGGTCTATGGTCCTGTTATACGATCGTCCCTTGACCGACCATGTCAGTGCATTGGATGCTCCTGGGCTTGGCCATTAGACTGGGTGTATCCGCTAAGCTCCCTGAGAGCCCAGAGAAGCCTGTGGAACTTTTTCAGGGTCCCGCGAGGATCCCATCAGAAGCCCTGTCCCTCTCGCCGCCCACCAAACGAATCCTCCTTGCTACTCCCGCTCCTCCCTCTATCCTTTTGCCACATTCAAAAATAGCTTCGCGATGAACAGCAAAATCGATGCCACCCTCAACGCCCTGGTGCCGCGCGCACCGCGCAGAAAGAGAGCGCGCAGCTGCTCGAAGCGCCTGGAGGCGGCCGCGGCGGTCCACTGCGCAAGACCGCCGGACTCGCGTCCGAGCCTGGCCAGGACCGCCCCTGTCCCTGGGAAAAAAACACACAAAAAAAACAAAAAAACACAAAAAACACCCCAAAAAACAAACACACACACACACACACAAAAAAAAAAAACACAAACAACACACAAAAACACACACACACACACACGTTGGCAAACGGCTCCTGTATAAACGCTGCGGGTGCTGAACGCAGCGGGTCTTGCCGGGAGAGGAGGAGAAAGAGGATGGCAGGGGATGGGAGGGAGGGGGAGGATGGAGGAAGGGGGGAGGGGGTGGAGGGAGGGAGGGAGGAGCAGGAGTCCCTCCGAAGGAGGCCCTCGGAGGCCTTACGCGCGGGAGGGTCCTGAGAGTGTACTGACAAGGTCCTGAGAGCCTCTTGCAAGGCTCTCGAGAGGCCCTCGGGAGGCTATCGGGAGGGCGCTTGGAAGCTCCTGAGAAGTCCTGCGAGGCTACTGGGAGGGTCCCGAGAGGGTCCTAATCGGCTCCTGGAGAGCTCATGAAAGGTTCTTGAGACGCTCTTGAATGAAGTGGGGCGCAATTGTATTATTGAAGCAGCCGTGCTTTTTGCATTGCTTCGAAAATATCGGCCGACCCTGTTGGCGCGGGTGAGACGATTTTCCGTTTGGGTCGTCGTTGTCGCCGTCGCCGCTCCCCCCTTTTTCCTGGGCCCTCCTCCCGAAGCGATCCATCAAGCCGAAATCGAACAACGTCGAAATAAATTCAAAGAGAAACCCGTTCCCTTTGATCCCTTCCCTGCCGGGGGAAGGGCGGGGTCCGGGGGGGTCCCGCGGGAGGTCCCGGGGGCGGGGTCCCCAGGGGGTCCACGATTCATCCCACGTTGTCAGAGTATACAAAAACATTGGCAAGCGTTACCGAAGTCATAAATTGGATTACGTTGTGACCGTAGCATGGCTTAACCGCTAGATCATCTTAAGGTTTTAGCGTACGTGTACAGGCTTGGTGCAAATAATGCTAAAACATGTGAAGGCTTAACGTTGCTGAGGACGGTGATGCTTATGATTGTGATGAGGGTGGTGGTGAGGATGAAGCTGGTGATGTTTCAGAAAATGGTAAAGACGGCACTGGTGGGATGATGATGTGAATACGGCTAAGGCCCGCAGCCGCGGAAGCATGATTATGACAAAGAAACTCATGATGATGGTGGCGATGTTCAGGCAATGGTGACGATGTCTGATGGTGGCACTGCTTGTAATGATATTGTTCGTGATGAATGGAGGAAGAAGAGATGAGGACGGCGATGGTTGATGGCTGCTGAGGGTGATGGTGATGGTGATGGTGACAATGATAGTGATAGTGATGCTGATGATGGTGATGGTGATGATGATGACGATGATGATGATGATGACGATGACGATGACGATGACAATGACAATGTCCATGACGATGAAAATGATGATTATGAGGATGGTGATGATGATGGTGATGATGATGATATGATGATGATGCTGCTGCTGCTGCTGCTGATGATGATGATGATGATGATGATGATGATGATGATGATGATGATGATGATGATGATGATGATGATGATCGGGAGGAGAAGGAGGAGGAGGACGAGGGGGATGATGAGGCATCATGAGGAGCAGGAGCAGGATGAGTATGAGGAGCAGCAGCAGGAGCAGGAGGACGAAGGTTGAAGTTGAAGCTATTGATGAAGCTGCAGCCCAGCGTTTGCAGCAGCTGCAGTTGCTGCGGCACTCCCTGTTTCAAGAGTCGAAGGCGTCGCACCCAGGCGGGTGCAGAACCACAGATCGCTTCGCAGACCGATGCGACCAGCAAGCGATAGGCCGCAGGATCGCCTCCAGCCGCACATACTGCGAGCCCAGGCTCTGCGTCTCCCAGACGCTGGAGCCCTTTCCCGCACTGCGCTGGACCAAGTTGGAGGGGTTCTCTTGTAAGTACTACCGGCTTCTAAGAGGCCTTCCTTGAAGGCCCCTGAGTGTTCCAAGATGGCCGCCGTCCTGCCAACAAACCCCCTGCCTTCTCAGAAGGCCGCTCCCCAATCTGGGGCCCGGGAATTGGCACCAACACCAGCACAGGGGGTTGCCTCCACCGTCCACCGCGGGAAGAGGATCCGATGATCCTGGATGTTTGGTGCTGGTGGCGATCTCTCGGGCACCAACAAAGCCCGAACATCACCTCAACTACCACCGAGATCAGGGCCACCTTCCCTCGGTGGAGACACCCGCCGACACCAGCGATGGTGCTAACCTTCCAGGCCTGACGGGGACGCCAGGAAAATGATGAGACCCAGTCTGTGAAACTTGATGCGAGCTCCTGCGAGAAATACCCCACGAAGGCAGGAACGAAACTCGGGATGGGCGCGCAAAAGAGGCGTCGGCAAGCCCGAGCTCCAGCGAACGCGAGATTTAGGCTTCCCCGATCCTGCTCTGTTCCATGCGGGGCTCCCCGGAGCTCTGGACCCCTTTCCCGGGCCCAGCTCCTCGCCCGGGCACCGCTCCGTGCCGGCCGCGGGGCCCAGCCGGGGGGCCCCCCGAGGCAGCAGACGACGAAGGGACCTCAGCGCCTCGATGCGTGTTCCAGACGCCGGAGGCCTGGGCTCTGTGCCTCCGACCCCCTCGCGCCAACCCCCCGCGAGCATGCATTGAGCCCCCCCTGGCCGGTATAGCCCTCTGGACAGGGGAAGAAGTAGGCTCTTCCCCTTCGGCCTTCGAGGGGCCACATCCCGAGCTGGGGGGCGGGAGGGTGGGGCCGAGGCACTGTGACCCCGTGGGGGTGGGGCGTAGCATGATCGATACCTCTCCCAATTCCTCTCGTCTCCCTGGCCATCTCTCGTGCATGCTTCAGCGATCCGTTCATCACTGAAGAATTATTTTGGGGCGCGAAACCGGCACTCTCAGGAGAGGAGTGCATCAGCGCGCTGATTGACGAAACATCGATCCCGACTTCGGCTGCACTTGCTTCGGTTTTGTTTCCCTACCTGGGCTCGGGATACCCTACCCAACGGGTTGAAAAAGTAGGTAGAAACGTGAAGCAAGAAGGCGTTGAAAACAGATTGGGTTCCGTTCGCCCCCAGAAGGGGGACAGAAAAGGTGAAGCCACTCGATTACTGAGGTAGGAAGGCGCTCAAAGTTTCAAGCAGTTTGGAATCTGCGAATCCAAAAAGTATCTGCTTCCAACGACCGATGGGCCGATGGGTAAACGATACCGACTCGCGCCACCACCTCCCCTGCGCGCCGCCTCCTCCACCTCCTCCTCCTCCTCCTCCTCATCCTCATCCTCCTCCGCCTCCTACCCCCCCCCCCGCTCGTTTTCATCTTCGTCGTCTTCAGGGTCGGCGGCACTGGCCGCTAGGCCTTCGCAATAGATTCGGATCCGTTCGCCCCCTAAGGAGGACGGAAAAGGTGAAGCCACTCGATTACTGAAGTAGGAAGGCGCTCAAAGTTTAAAGCAGTTTGGAATCTGGGAATCCAAAAAGTATCGATACCGACTCGCGCCACCACCTCCCCTGCGCGCCGCCTGCCCCTTGGCGGCACTGCCCCTCCCGCGGACGAGGGCGGGGCAGCGGCGCGCCGTGCCGCCGCCGTCGCTGCCGCCGTGCCAGGACCTGGCCGGGGGGCACGAGGCGGCCCTCGGCTCCAGCGTCCTCGGGGGGGGGGAGGGAAGGACGAGTAAGGGGAGAATGCCGGAGGAGGAGGAGGAGGAGGAAAAGGAGGAGGAGGATAAGGGAGGGAGGAGGGGAGGAGGGGAGGAAGGAGCACGGGCACGTGAGGCAGGACTGAAGGGAGGAGGGAGGGAGGGATGAGGAAGGAAGTACGGAGGAGGGAGAGAGGGAAGGAGAAAGGAGGAGAGGAGGAGGAGGAGGGAGGAGGAGGGGGAAGCGGGGAAGGCGGGGGAGGCGCGGGTGGAAGTGGAGGAGGCAAGGGGGAGGGAGGGAGGGAGGGAGGATGAGGTAGCAGGAGAAAGAGGGGGAAGGAGGGGAGGAGAGCGGAGTGGCGAGGAGGAGCAGGGGCGTCCCCGTTTGAGGAGGAGAGGGGGACGAGGACCCTAAGAAACCCCTTGAAAATAACCACCATTCTCCCCCCCCTCCCGCCTCCCTCCGCCACCGTCCGCCCGCCGTCCTCCTCCTCCTCCTCCTCCTCCCTCCTCCTCCTCCTCATCCTCCTCCTCCTCCTCCCCTCCTCCTCCTCCTCCTCCTCCTCCTCTCCTCCTCCCTCCTCCCTCCTCCTCCTCCTCCTCCTCCTCCTCCTCCTCCTCCTCCTCCTCCTCCTCCTCCTCCGCTCTCCTCCTCCCTCCTCTCCTCCTCCTCCTCCTCCTCCTCCTCCTCCTTCCTCCTCCTCCTCCTCCTCCTCCTCCTCCTCCTCCTCCTCCTCCTCCTCCTCCTCCTCCTCCTCCTTTCATTCTCATTATGAACAACTCGAGGCCAGTTTTTAGGGCGGACCGGGCGTTTCGCCTCCTCTACCTTTATGACCCTGAAGCTTCACAAATGACAACATCTTCACGGACTGAGGGCGGGTGGTTTTCAACAGGTGGCTCTCGCCTCAGCGCCGCGCACATTTGTTTTGGAAATTTGCAAGACCTTCACAGATTGAGGGCGGGTGGTTTTCAACATGTGGCTCCCGCCTCAGCGCCGCGCACATTCGTTCTGAATGTTTACAACAAGAGCTTCAACGATCGAGGGCGTGTGTGTTTTACAAATGTGGTTCCCGCCTCAGCGCCGCGCGCACTCGTTTCTTAATGTGCAAGACCTTCACGGATTGAAGGCGGGTCGGTTTCAAAATGTGGCTCCCGCCTTAGCACCGCGCACATTCGCCTTAAAATGTACAAGAGCTGCACGGCGTGAGGGCGGGTCGTTTTCAACATGTGGCTCTCGCCTTAGCGCCGCGCACACTCGTTTCAAAACAGTTGCAAGAGTTGTTGATGGATTGAGGGCGGCTCCTTTTTTAATATGGCTCTCGCTGTAGCACCGAGAACATTCGTGTTAAACATCCGCAAGAGTTTCAGGGCTTCCCATGATCAGCGTACTGAAAATCATGTGTTGGAAGGATTCTGGGTTATGAGGGCGCGGCAATTACGTTGTTTCGCTGTGCTGAAGTCTCAGGGATGGTGCTCTGACACGATTCAAGATCGTCAAGACGCGACAGTCTGGTTGATATGTGGTGTCGACATCCCGAGAACATTGTTTTTGCATGCTTCAGAGTCTTCAAACGGTTGTCTTCCAGCGAGGAAGTTCCCTTTGTGGAAATGAACCGCTGTATGGGGCCTATGAAAAGGGAGCTTGGAGGGAGGGTTTCCACTGGTCCTCCTCCTCCTCCCCCTCCTCCTCTTCCTCCTCCTCATCATCAGCATCAGCATCATCATCATCATCATCATCATCATCATCATCATCATCATCGTCATCATCATCCTCAGCATCAGCATCATCATCATCATCATCATCATCATCATCATCATCATCATCATCATCATCATCATCATCATCATCATCAAAATCATCATCATCATCATCAATCATCATCATCAGCATCATCATCATCATCATCAGCACATCAGCATCATCATCATCATCATCATCATCATCATCATCATCATCATCATCATCATCATCATCATCATCATCATCATCATCATCATCATCATCATTCTTATCATCCGCTTGCTCCTCCAACTCCTCCTCACCCTGCTCCTCCTCCTCCTCCTCATCCGCTTCCTCCTCCTCCTCTTCCTCATATTCATCCTCCTCCTCCTCCTCATCCTCCTCCTCATCCTCCTCCCTGTCCTCCTCCGCTTCCGCCGCCTCTTCCTACGCCTCCTCCGCATCCTCCTCCGCCGCCTCCTGCTCCACCGCCTCCTCATCCGCCTCCTCCGCCTCCTCCTCATCAACATGTTCCTCCTCCTCCTCCTCCTCCTCCTCCTCCTCCTCCTCCTCCCCCTCCTGTTCTTCTTAATATCAGTAGTATTGATAGTAGTAGGTTCCGTATTAGTAGTGTTCTCCGCCGTATTGGTAATACTATTGGAATTCGTAATGTCAGACTCCGTATCAGCATTACTCGTAGTATGCGTAGTCGTAGTCGTCGCCGTATTATTGTTAGTAGTAGTATGTTTAGTGGTATGATTAGTGGTTGTAGTATTACTGTAACGCGTCGTTTCATTAATACTCGTAGTAGTAGTCGAACTGTTCCCCTTCGTCGTGTTCCTACTCCTCCTCATCATCCTCAGCCGCCTCTTCCTCCAACTCCTCCTCCTTTTCCTCCTCCTCCTCCTCCTCTTCCTCTTTCTCAGCATCCCCGTCCTCCTTATCCTTCGCCTCCTCCGCCTCCGTCTCATCCTCTGCCTCCTCCTCCTCATCATCCTCTTCCTCATCCTCCTCCTCATCCGCGTCGTCCTCATTCTCAGCATCCATCCATCATCCCATCTCCCCTCCCTCCCTCCCTCACACCCGCCCGAACTCCCGCCCTGCCGCCCTCCCGCCCTCCCTACATCGATTTCTCCCTGCCCCCTCCCTCCCTCCCCCCCCCCATTCCTCCCTCCCTCCTGTCTCCCTCCTCCCCCTCCTACTCTCCTCCTCCTCCCCCGTCTCCTCCTCCCTCCCTCCTCCCCTCCTCCTCCTCCTCCTCCTCCTCCTCCTCCTCCTCCTCCTGCTCCTCATCCTCCCCCTCCTCTCTCCTCCTCTCCTCCTCCTCCTCCTCCTCCTCCTCTCCTCCTCCTCCCCTTCGCCTGTGTAGTAGTATTCGTCATGTTGGTATCATTATTGTTCTTAGTACTATTATTCGCGTCAAGGCTCTGCTTACTGTGAGTATTATACGTGTTCGAAGTATGCGTCGTCGCCTGAGTAGTAGTATTAGTCGTGTTCGTAGTCTTCGCAATCGCAATACTATCCGTATTAACGTTAGTATTAGTAGTCGCTGATCCTGCTTATTAGTATTGCTAGTACTATGTGTGAGATTATGTTACGTATTCCTGCTAGTATGACTAGTATTCCGCATCCTCATGCCACCCTCCCTCTCTTCCTCCCTCCATCCCTCCCTCGTCCTCCTCTCCTCCTCCTCCTCCTCCTCCTCCTCCTCCTTCCTCCCCTCCTCCTCCTCCTCCTCCTCCCACTCCTCCTCCTCCTCCTCCTCCTCCTCCTCCTCCTCCTCCTCCTCTCCTCCTCCTCTCCTCCTCCTCCTCATCAGCATCATCATCATCATCATCATCATCATCATCATCATCTATCATCATCATCATCCATCATCATCATCATCATCATCATCATCATCATCATCATCATCATCATCATCATCAAGCATCATAATCTCACATCATCATCTCATCATCTCATCATCATAATTATCATCATCAGCATCGTCAGCATCGTCATCATCAACATCATCCATCATCATCACAGCATCATCATCATCAGCATCACATCATCAACATCATCATCATCATCATCATGATCAGTCATCATCATCATCCGTCATCATTATTCATCATCATCACACATCATCACCATCATCAATCAGCATCATCATCAACATCATCAGCATCAGCATCATCATCATCATCATCAGCTTCCCATCATCAGCATCCATCAATCATCACATCATCATCATCATCATCATCATCATCACATCATCATCATCATCATCAATCATCATCATCATCATCCATCATCATCATCATCATCAATCATCATCATCCGCTTCCTCCTCCTCCCCCTCCTCCTCCTCCTCGCCATCCATCCTCCTCCTCCTTCTCCTCCTCCTCCCTCTCCACCTCCTCCTCCCTCCTCCTCCTCCTCCTCCCTCCTCCTCCTCCTCCTCCTCCTCCTCCTCCTCCTCCCCCTCCCCCTCCTGCTCCTCCGCCTCCTCCCCGCCTCCGCCTCCGAATCTGACTGCTCTGCCATCCGCCTCCGCCTCCTCCTGCTCCTCATCCTCCTCCTCCTCCTCCTCCTCCTCCTCCTCCTCATCCTCCTCCTCCTCCGCCTCCTACGCCTCCTCCTCAACCTCCTCCTCATCCTCCTCATCCTCCTCCGCCTCCTCCTCCTCCGCCTCCTCTTCCTCCTTCTCATCCTCCTCATCCTCCTTATCCTCCTCCTTCTCCGTCTTCCCATGCTCATCCTCAGGCTCATCCGCATCCTCATCTTCATCCTCATCCTCATCCATCCCCATCAGTACGGCATCCTCCTCCTCATCCTCAACCTCCTCCTCATCCTCGTCTTCGCCCTCATCTTCATCCCCATCCTTATCCTTATCCTTATCCTCATCCTCATCCTCATCCTCATCCTCATCCTCATCCTCTTCCTCATCCTCATCATCATCCTCATCCTCATCCTCATCCTCATCCTCATCATCATCATCATCATCATCATCATCATCATCATCATCATCATCATCATCATCATCATCATCATCATCATCATCATCATCATCATCATCATCAGCATCATCATCATCATCATCATCATCATCATCATCATCATCATCATCATCATCATCATCATCATCATCATCATCATCATCATCATCAGCATCATCATCATCATCATCATCATCATCATCATCATCATCATCATCATCATCATCATCATCATCATCATCATCATCATCATCATCATCATCATCATCATCATCATCATCATCATCATCATCATCATCATCATCAATCATCATCATCATCATCATCCTCGTCCTCATCCTCATCCTCCCTCCCTCCCTCCCGCCTCCCTCCTCCCTCCTCCCTCCTCCCGCCTCCCTCTTCCCGCTTCCCTCCTCCATCCCCCATCCCCCTCCCCCCCTCCCCCCTCCCGCCCGCCCCCCTCCCTCCCCCTCCTCCTCCTCCTCCTCCTCCTCCTCCTCCTCCTCCTCCTCCTCCTCGCTCCTCCCTCCCTCCCTCCCTCCCTCCCTCCCTCCTCCTCCTCCTCCTCTTCCTCCTCCTTCTCCTCCCCTCCTCCTCTCCTCCTCTTCCACTCCTCCGCCGCCGCCGCCTCCACCTCCGCCTCCTTCTCCTCCTCCTCCTCCTCCTCCTCCTCCTCTTCTCCTCCTCCTCCTCCTCCTCCTTCTCCTCCTCCTCTTCCTCCTCCATTTCTTCTCCTTATAAATAACTCCCCCTTATCGCACCCCGAGGCCAATGTCTAGGGCGGACTGGGCGTTTCGCCGGAGACTTCCTCATCATCTATGACCCTGGAGCTGAAAAATTGGCAACTGGTTCACAGATGCGAATCTCGCCTTGGCTCCACGCACATTCTTTCTAAACATGTGCAAGAGCTTCACGAATTGAGTGCGGCTCCTTTCCAAAATGGAGCTCTCGCCTTAGCGCCGCGCACATTCGTTTCTACTTGCAATCATTTCACGGATGGAATGCGGGCCGTTTTGAAAATGCGGCTTTCGCCTTAGCGCCGCGCACATCCTGTTTAATTTGCAAGAACTTCACGGATTGAGGCCGGCTTCTTTCCAAAATATGGCTCTCGCCTTCGCGCCGCGCAGGTTCGTTTCTTGTGCCACAGCTTCACGGGTGGAGGGCGGCCGTTTTCAAAATTTGGCTCCCCAATTAGCGCCGCGCACATTCGTGTTCTAATGTGCAAGAGCTTCACGGATTGAGGGCGAATCCTTTCCAAAATGTGGCTCTCGCCTTCGCGCCGCGCACATTCGTTTTTTAATGTGCAAGAGGTTCACGGTTTCCCATGGTCAACGTACCAGAGATGGTGTTTGGGAAGGATTCGCAGGATTCCGGATTATGAGTGCGCAGCAATTACGTTGATTCGCTGTGGTCCAGTCCCAAGGATGGCGTTCTGGCACGCTTCTGGATCGTCGAAGCGCAGCAGTCAGGTTTATCCGTGGCGCTGGAATCCCGAAAACAATCTTTGGGCATGCCTCAGGGTCTTCAAACGGTTGTCTTCCAACGAGGCAGTTCCCACAACAGAAATGAACCGTTGTAGGGGCTGGTGAAGGGGGAGCTTGGAGGGATAGTTGATTCCAACATCGTTGATGACTCTTGGGTTTACGCTGGTCCTCCTCCTCCTCCTCCACCCTCCCTCCATCCATCCATCCATACATATATCAATTCATCCATCCATCCTCCTCCCTCCTCCCCCGTGCCGTGGGAGCAGGGGTGGAGGAAGCCTCCCTCGTCCTCCTTCTCCTCCCTCCTGCTTCCTCCAGGGGGAGCTCCCGAGGTCCCTCGACCGAGGTTCCGAAAGTCCCCAGGGGCAAGCGTGGCCTCCAGGAGGCCCCGGGATGCCCAAGCATGCGCCAAAAGCATCCCAAAAAGCCCAACGCTCCCCCCCACCTACCCCACTCAGCACCCCTTCCTCCTCCTCCTCCTCCTCCTCCTCCTCCTCCTCCTCCTCCTCCTCCTCCTCCTACTCCTCCTCACCATCACCACCACCATCACCATCACCATCACCATCACCATCACCATCACCATCACCATCACCATCACCATCACCATCACCATCACCATCCTCCTCCTCCTCCTCCTCCTCCTCCTCCTCCTCCTAACCATCATCATCATCATCATCATCATCATCATCATCATCATCATCATCATCATCATCATCATCATCAGCAGCAGCAGCAGCAGCAGCATCATCATCATCATCATCATCATCATCATCATCATCAGCAGCAGCATCATCATCATCATCATCATCATCATCATCATCATCATCATCATCATCATCAACATCATCATCATCCTCATCATCGTCATCATCATTATCATCATCATCGTCATCATCATCCTCCTCCTCACCAGCATCGCCATCATCATCATCATCATCATCATCATCATGATCATGATCATCATCATCATCGTCATCGTCACCATCATCATCCTCCTCATCATCATCATCATCATCATCATCATCATCATCGTCGTCGTCGTCGTCGTCGTCATCATCATAACCATCTTCATCATCATCAACATCATCATCATCTGCAGCAGCCTCATCAACATCATCAGCAGCAGCATCATCAGCATCAGCATCATCAGCATCATCATCATCACTAGCATCAGCAGCATCATCATCATATTCATAATCATCATCATCAGCAGCAGCATCAGCATCATCATCATCATCATCATCGTAGTCATCGTCATCGTCATCATCATCATGAGCATCATAATCATCGTCATGACCATCATCATCATCATCAGCATCACCATCATCATCAGCATCAGCATCACCATCATCATCATCATCATCATCGTTATCGTCATCAGCATCAGCATCATCATCAGCATCATCATCAGCATCATCATCACCATCAGCATCATCATCATCGTCATCATCATCACCATCATCATCGTCATCATCAGCAGCAGCATGGGCAGCACCATCACCGTAAGCATCACCACCACCACCACTATCATCATCATCATCAGCAGCGTCATCATTAGCATCATCATCATTATCATCATCGTTGTCGTCGAAATCATCGTCAGCATCATCACCACAGCCACCACCAAAACCATCATCATCATAACCAACAACAACAACAGCATCATCAGCATCAGCAGCATCATCCTCATCACCACCATCACCGCTATCATCACCAACACCACCAACATCCCATCATCATCATCATCATCATCATCAGTATCATCATCAGTATCAGCATCATCAGCATCAGTATCAGCATCACCATCATAATCATCAACATCATCAGCATCATTAGCATCATCATCACCACCATCACCACCAACACCATCACCATCCCATCATCATCATCATCATCAACAACAACATCATTATCATAATCATCATCATCAGCATCAGCAGCATCATCATCATCATCATCATCATCATCATCATGTTCATCATCATCATCATCATCATCATCATCATCATCATCATCATCATCATCATCATCATAGGCTGCTCATCCGTCCCCTGGCGGGGAACTTGCTCCTCGCGGGCACCAGCGCCCCCAGTGGCGAGAACTTGGTCACCACGGCGTTCGACGGGGAGAAGGCGTGTGCGCGGGCACCCCCTTCCAGATCTCTCGACCTGCCCGTCCCCAGCCGCGCGCACAGTGCGTGGAGCCGCCACTCCTCCTCCTCCTCCTCCTCCTCATCCTCCTCCTCCTCCTCCTCCTCATCCTCCTCCTCCTCCTCCTCCCCATCATCATCACCATCACCATCACCATCACCATCACCATCACCATCACCATCCTCCTCCTCCTCCTCCTCCTCCTTCTCCTCCTCCTCCTCCTCCTGGCACCTGTGCCACTGGGACCCCTTCCCAGGAAAACAGCCGGGTAGCAGCCCAATCGTCACCCTTGTTTGCCCGTAGGGGGCCAAGGGGAAAGAAAATTGCTCTCGTCGCCAGCGGCCACCTATGGAGTGGGTGGTGGGTAGCTTGGGCGTCGGAGCACGGACTCCGGCGCCCCCTACCCCGAACAGGGCGCGCGGCGCACGATTTCCTTGGGTTCCCTGTTTCGCGCACTTAGCGCGCCACGGGGGCATGGCCCTGGATCGTTGGCGCTGCTCTTAGCCATTTTCGAGGGCTGGCTAAAGAGTCGTTTCATCCTCGCAGTTCATGTCAAAAAAATCCTCCTCCTCCTCCTCCTCCTCATCCTTCTCCTCCTCCTCCTCCTCCTCCTCCTCCTCCTCATCATCATCATCATCATCATCATCATCATCATCAGCATCAGCATCAGCATCATCAGCAGCAGCAGCAATATCATCATCATCATCAGCAGCATCCTCATCATCATCATCATCATCATCATCATCATCATCATCATCATCATCATCATCATCATCATCATCATCATCCTCATCCTCATCCTCATCCTCATCCTCATCCTCATCCTCTTCCTCCCTCCCCTCTTCCGCTGTCCCTCCTCCCCCTCCTCCTTTCCCTCCACTCTTCGTCCTTATGAATGACTCCTCCCTGTCGCACCCCGAGAACAGTCGGAAGGGCGGGCCGGGCGTTTCGCCTGCGACTTCCTCACCATCTATAAGCCTCAAACTTGAAAACTGGCAACCTGTTCACAGATGGAGGGCAGGTCGCTTCCTAAATGTGTTTCTCGCCTAAGCGACGCGCGCACTCGTGTCAAAAAATTGCAAGGGCTTCACGGATTCAGGACAGGTCGTTCTCAAAATGTGGCTCTCGCCTGAGCGCCGCGCACATCCGTTCTAACATTTGCAAGAGCTTCACGGATGGAGGACAGGTCGTTTCCAAGATGTGGCTCTCGCCTTGGCGCCGCGCACGGCCGTGTCAAATGATCCTGGCGAAGGACCCAACCATATGCAGTTGTGAGCACCGCAATTGCGAAAATCGTATTCGGCGGAGCTCCCTGTGGGGCCACGAGCCTTGTCAGGCGCGTGCCGAGATGTCTCGGCGGCGAGGCGACGGCCTCCCCAAGTCCTCCGACGCTCCCGCTCCCCCCGCATGCGGAGCCCCCGGGGGCCCTCGACCCCAGACGACGACGACGACGACGACGACGACGACGACGACGACGACGACGACGACCCCAGACGACGACGACGACGATGACGAGGACCCCAGACGACGACGACGACGACGACGACGACGACGACGACGACGACCCCAGACGACGACGACGACGATGACGAGGACCCCAGACGACGACGACGACGACGACGACGACGACGACGACGACGACGAATACGACGACGACGACGACGACGACGACGACGACCCCAGACGACGACGACGACGACGACGACGACGACGACGACGACCGAGCAGCTCGGAACATTCCCTGATCAATGAGGTCGCTGTTTGCTCACATTCTCGCCCCCGCCGCTTCTGGCATCCAGACATGTCTCCAGAGGCGAACCGTCGCTTTCCCTGCAAGGTCGCGGCCGGTGAAAACATGAGTCCCTCGCCATACTGCACACGGTACTGCGGCGTGAACGCAGCGGCCCTGACCGCGGAGAGCGCTGGAGTTGATATACTCGACCCTGCTGGCCTCCAGCCAGGCGGACGCCAACTACGGTCAAAACTGACAGTAAGGATGCTCGGCAAGGGTGCAAGCCCCTTGGACGCCCGTGGTAAAGTTTTTTGACCAAGGTTTGCCATCGAAAGGGGTTAAGGATGGACCAAGGAAGCAGGGATGCAAGGGTACTCCGAGTCTCTTAGTAAGCGTCGGGGGGGCGTCAACCACGCCGACAGCCCCACATCGACCCCTGTCGCGGGCAGCCATCGCGCGCCGAAGGCGCTCCGACCCCCGCCGCGGCTCGACGAAGAGGCGAGGCTGACCCCCGTCGGGGGGGTACCCCCCACGTTTGTTGAGAAACCCAGGGTACCCTTGGGAAGGCGACCCACGCCTCGCCATCGCTCGCACGTCCATTCCCCGTGCATGTTTCGAGCTCGTGCGTACATTTTTCGCTGAATGATCAAAGATGCTCCCCGATTCAGCGAGCGAAGAACGAAACTTTCCAGCCGCCCAGGGACAGGCGCCCCCGACAGCGAAAAAGTTTATTTTATACCGTTCTTCGCCCATTAATCGATGGTCCTCGCCGAGAAAAAAATAACATAAAATATAAAAAGACGCACACGCCCGAGCGATGCCGAGACGCTGAATGTCGGCCTCGACGGCCCTCGACCCCGCTGGGCTCTCCAGCCGCGGCGAGCCCCGGCCGCGAGGAGGCTCCCCGACCACGGCCACCGCTTCTCTTTTGTTGCCGCCTTCCAGCCCGCCTCCCTCTCCTCCCCCTCCTCCTCCTCCTCTTCCTCCTCCTCCTCCTCCTCCTCCTCCTCCTTTTCCTCCTCCTCCCTCCTCCCCCCCTCCTCTTTTCCTCCTCCTCCTCCTCCTCCTCCCCTTCCTCCTCCTCCTCCTCCTCCTCCTCCTTTCCTCCTCCTCCTCCTCCTCCTCCTCCTCCTCCTCCTCCTCCTCCTCCTCCTCCTCCTCCCGCCTTCCAGCCCGCAGAAACAAAGCAGTGGCTGCGGTCATTTTCGTTGCGCTTGGCACCAGGGAAATGACCGCAGCCACTGCTTCGTTTTCGGCCGGCTGGAAGGCGGCGCAAACAAGAAGCAGTGGCCGTGGTCATTTTCCCGTCCCGCATAGGTGTGAGAGACGGCCCGGAAGCCGAAGCCCCTTCTGAATCCAGAGCGGTAATGCAACTCGCGAAGCGCAGCTACGGTCAAGTCGGGCCTGTCCCCCCACAGGGGGGTTTTCGACGAAAAACAAAATTACATATACATATATATATATATATATATATATATATACATATTCCAAAAATAGTCTGGGGACTATTTTTGAGTATTGTTACTTTTTGGAATATTTTGGGGGTATTTAATCTTTTCGTCGAAAATACCCCTGTAAGGGGACACGCCCGACATAAGGCTACGGTAGGTTCGTGCGGCAACGGCCCTCGCAGAGGTTTTTGACACCGCGCCGATCGTTCAACCTTGAACTGGTGCCGGCCCCGATCGGTCCAGGTTGATGTGGACCAGAAAGCAAACGACACCACCCCACCTTCGGCCCCACGGGACTTAGCGTGTACCAGGAAATTCAGCCTAAGTTTCTACGTCGTACACGCTACGGGCCACGACGAGCCGTCGCGCAGCATGAAGGGCCGTAAGTGGGGTGATGTCGCTTGTTTTTGGGTCGAGCTGAATTCACTCCTGTCCAGTGGAGTTACCATGTCCATCGGTGCTTCCAGACAGACAGACGGAGCCCGCGCCAAGGCACCCACGAGGGTGTGGCGGGTGCGCGCCGGGGCGCCGATGAGGGTTGGCCGCTCAGAAGCAGCCAGAGTCGGAGCGGTAAGAGCGGAAGTCGGAGACGGAAGCGGAGCCAGAATCGGAAAGAGTCGGTGCTGCCGCGTCGCAGAGTTCAACCTTGATCGCCTCCTCCTCCTCCTCCTCCTGTTCCTCCTCCTCCCTCCTCCTCCCTCCTCCTCCCTCCTCCTCCCTCCTCCTCCTCCCTCCTCCTCCCTCCTCCTCGCTCCTCCTCCCTCCTCCCTCCTCCTCCCGCGTCGGCAGCGCGCCCTCGCCGCGCGAGCCGACCGTGGCTCCGAGCTGTCTCTTGGGGGTGGCCTCCCGGAGCACACGCCGAGCCCGCCCCCATCCTGGCGCCCGGGGGCGCCCCGGGGGGGAGGGAGGTCTGAGCGCTGACCCAGGAAATTGAAGGGGCCCTGGGACACACAAATAAATACACACAAATAGAAAGATTCCCATATTTTCCATATTTTTGTGGTTTCTGTCTTCCCCCCCACTTCCCATATTTTCCTATATTTTCTGGGGAATCGAAGATTAATTGTGTCTGTGTGTTTCTTTCCCTCCTGAGAAATCCGCGCGGAGCTCCGAAGATTTGCGCGCATGCTGCCATTGGCTAATTCGATTCTCGGCGGCCCGTGCCCCGTTCGAAGGCCTCCCAACCCTTCGGGGGGAGCGGAGAAGTACCGATGCCGCCACGCCCAAGGCCCCCCGCTGGGCGCGTTGGGACTAGAATCCTGAGGGGAATCCAGCCGCGGCCTACAGGACGAGCAGCGGTGTCAGCACCCTGAAATCCGACGTTGCGAAGCACATGTCGCATCGCTAAAAAGACACGACCGCACTCTTCCAGCCATATCGAGGTGTGATGGGCTTTGGGGCGTGGAACAACATGGGGCGAATCAAGCACGCAAACGGAAGGAGCTCTGGGCCACAACACGCGTGAGAGGTGTGCCGAAACGGAAGGAACGCTTACATTGGAACCGCGTCGCTAGGTCCTTAGGTGTGAGGGGTGTGCCGAGATGGGGCGGCGGCGCCATGCGGACGACGCCACGGGGACCTTAGGTGGAGCTTCCCTATAGGGCCACGAAACGTGTGAGATGTGTGCCAAAATGGGGCGGCGCCGCCATGCGGACGGCACCACTGGGACCTTAGGCCTCCCTATGGGGCCACGAAACGTGTGAGGGATGTACCGAAATGGGGCGGCGCGACCATGCGGACGGCGCCACTGGGACCTTAGGTGTGAGGGGTGTGCGAGATGGGGCGGCGGCGCCATGCGGACGACGCCACGGGGACCTTAGGTGAAGCTCCACGAAACGTGTGAGACGTGTGCCGAAATAGGGCGGCGCCGCCATGCGGACTGCGCCACTGGAACCTTAGGCCTCCCTATGGGGCCACGAAACGTGTGAGGGGTGTGCCGAAATGGGGCGGCGTCACCATGCGGACGGCGCCACTGGGACCGTAGGTCAAGCCCCCTTATGAGGCCACGAAGACGTGTGAGGGGTGTGCCGAAATGGGGCGGCGCCGTCATGCGGACGGCGCCACTGGGACCTTAGGTCGAGCTCCCCATGGGGCCACGAAACATGTGAGGGGTGTGCCGAAATAGGGCGGCGCCACCATGCGGACGGCGCCACTGGGACCTTAGGTCGAGCTCCCCATGGGGCCACGAAACGTGTGAGGGGTGTGCCGCATTGGGGCGGCGCCACCATGCGGACGGCGCCACTGGGACCTTAGGTGGAGCTCCTCATGGGGCCACGAAACGTGTGAGGGGTGTGCCGCAATGGGGCGGCGCCGCCATGCGGACGGTGCCACTGGAACCTTAGGTCGAGTTCCCTGTGTGGCCACGAAACGTGTGAGGGGTCTGCCGCAATGTGGCGGCGCCGCCATGCGGACGGCGCCACTGGGACCTTAGGTGGAGCTCCTTATGGAGCCACGAAACGTGTGAGGGGTGTGCCGCAATGGGGCGGCGCCGCCATGCGGACGGTGCCACTGGAACCTTAGGTCGAGTTCCCTGTGTGGCCACGAAACGTGTGAGGGGTGTGCCGCAATGTGGCGGCGCCGCCATGCGGACGGCGCCACTGGGACATTAGGTGGAGCTCCCTCTGCGGCCACGAAACGTGTGAGAAGTGTGCCAAAGGGGGCGGTGCCGCCATGCGGACTGCGCCACTGGGACCTTAGGTGGAGCTCCCTATGGGGCCACGAAACGTGTGAGGGATGTGCCAAAATGGGTGTCGATGATGGTGACGGTAACGGCGATGGTGATAACGATGATGGTGATTATGACGACGATGCTATTGACGACGGCTGTGACGGGCGTGCCAAAGTGAGGGGTTGAGGAAGGAGGAGCGGGAGGAGGGGAGGAGACGAGGAGACGCGGGGACCGTCTCTTCAAAACGATGACCCATTACCACAGGATGGCTGGGAAA
Organism: Prorocentrum cordatum; assembly: GCA_963575745.1. Taxonomy (NCBI): domain Eukaryota; class Dinophyceae; order Prorocentrales; family Prorocentraceae; genus Prorocentrum; species Prorocentrum cordatum. The sequence goes on along the minus strand of CAUYUJ010001104.1, from coordinate 77,878 downwards.
AAATGCAAGAGCTTGACGGATGGAATACAGGTCGTTTTCAATGTGGCTCTCAGCTTAGCACCGCGCACATTCGTTCTACAAATTTGCCATGCTTGTGCGGATTGAGGACGGGCCGTTTCCAAAATGTGTTTCTCGCCTTAGCGCCGCGCACACTCGTTCAATAACGGTGCGAGGGCTTCACGGATTGAGGGGGCGGTTCATATTTCAAAAGTGTGATCTCGCCATAGCGCCGCACACCTTTGTTCGACACATTTGAAAGAAGTTCACGGGTTTAGGACAGCTCGCTTTTAAAATGTGACTCTCGCCTCAGCTCCACGCACACTTGTTTCAATTATCCTGGCGAAGGGCCAAAGCATGTACAGTTGTGAATATCGTCGTTGTGGGTGTCGCCGTCGGTGGATCTCGTCATGGTGCCACGAAGCGTGTAAAGGGTGCACCGAAATGGGGCGGGTACGCATGAAGGCGCAGCCATTGGGGCCGTCGGTGGAGTTCGTATGGGGCCACGAAAAGTGTGAGGCGTGTGCCGAAATGGGGTGGGCCGCCATGCGAACTTCGCCGCTGGGGCCTTAGGTGGAGCTCCCTATGGGGCCACGAAGCGCTGTACTAGGTGGGGGAGACGCATGCGAAAACCGCCATTGGAGCCTTCGGTGGAGCTCCCTATGGGGCCACGAAGCGCTGTGCTTGGTGGGGAAAATGCATGCGGACACTGCCACGGTTGCCTTCGGTGGAGCTCCCTATGGGGCCACGAATCATTGCACTGAGGGGGGAAACGCATGCGGACACCGCCACTGGGACCTTGGGTGGAACTCCCCATGGGGCCACGAAACGTTGTACTGGGTGGGGGAAACGCATGCGCACACCGCCACTGTGGCAGTCGGTGGAGCTCCCTATGGGGCCACGAAACATTGCACTGGGTTGGGCAAACGCATGCGGACACCGCCACTGGGGCCTTCGGTGGATCTCCTCCCTGAGTGGCCACGGAACGCTGTACTGGGTGGGGGAAACGCATGCAAACGCAGCCACGAGTGCCTTCGGTGGAGCTCCCTACGTGGCCACGAAGCGTGGCACCTGGTGGGGGAAACGCATGCGGACACCGCCCCGAGGGCCTTCGGCGGAGCCCCCGTATGGAGCCCCAACATGTTTCACTGGGTGGGCGAAACGCATGCGAACGCAGCCACTGGCGCCTTCGGTGGGGCTTCCTCTGGGGCCACGAAACGTGCGAGGGGTGTGCCGAAGAGGAGGGATTGCGGCGTGCGAACGTAGCCACTGTGGTTTTCGGTGGAGCTCCCTATGTGGCCTCGAGACGTGTGAGACGTGTGCCAAAATAGGGCGGGGCCGCCATGCGGACAACGCCACTGGGACCTTGGGTGGAGCTTCTTGTGGGGCCACGAAACGTGCGATGGGTGTGCCGAAATGGGGCGGCGCCGCCATGCGGACGGCGTCACTGGTACCTTAGGTGAAGCTCCCTATGGGACCACAAAACGTGCGAGGGGTGTGCCGAATTGGGGCGGCGGCACCATGCGGACGGCGCCACTGGGACCGTCGGTGGAACTCCATCTGAGGCCTCGAAACGTGTGAGGCGTGTGCCGAAATGGGGCGGCGGCGCCATGCGGAAGGCGCCACTGGAACCGTAGGTCGAGCTCCCCATAGGGCCACGAAAAAGTGTGAGGGGTGTGCCGAAATGAGACGGCGCCGCCATGCGGACGGCGTCACTGGGACCTTAGGTGGAGCCCCCGATGGGGCCACGAAACGTGTGAGGGGTGTGCCGAAATGGTGCGGCGGCGCCATGCGGACGGCGCCACTGAGACCTTAGGTGGAGCCCCCTGTGGGGCCACGAAACGTGTGAGGGGTGTGCTGAAATGGGGCGGCGCCACCATGCGGACGGCGCCACTGCGACCTTAGGTGGAGCTTCCCATGGGGCCACGAAACGTGTGAGGGGTGTGCCGAAATGGTGCGGCGGCGCGATGCGAAGGCGCCACCGGGAGCTTAGGTCAAGCTTACTGTGGAGCCACGAAACGTGCGAAGGGTAAGGAGCCAAAATGGGTGTCGATGATGGTGACGATAAAGGCGATGATGATGACGATGCTGACGAGGATGACGATGATGGTGATGATGACGGCCATGATGATGCTGATGATGATGCTGAGAATGCTGATGATGACGATGACGATGACGATGATGATGGTGATGATGATGATGACGATGATGATGATGATGGTGATGACGATGACGATGACGATGACGATGGCGATGACGATGACGATGACGATGACAATGATGATGATGATGATGATGATGATGATGATGATGATGATGCTCAGTCTGATCATTGGTGGTTGGTGATTGGTTGGGCTATTGATTGGTTGATTGATTGGTTGGTATCATGTTGATGATGATGATGATGATGATGATGGTGATGATGATGATGATGATGATGGTGATGGTAGTGGAGATGATGCTGATGTTGATGATGATGATGGTGATGATGGTGTTGATGCTGATGTTAATGCTGTTGATGATGGTCACGATGGTGATGATGATGCTGATGATGGTGGTGATGATGCTGATGCTGATGTTAATACCGCTGATGATGATAGTGATGATGATAGTGATGATGATGATGATGATGGAGATGATGATGATGATGATGATGATGATGATGATGATGATGATGATGATGATGATGATGATGATGATGGTGATGATGATGATGAGGAGGAGTAGGATGATGATGATGATCATGATGATGATGATGATGATGATGATGATGATGATGATGATGATGATGATGATGATGGAGAAGGGAAGAGGGGGAGGAGTGAGGAGGAGGAGTGAGGAGGAGGAGTGAGGAGTGGGACGCGGGGCGCTGTCTCTTCAAAACAAAGATCCAACACTACAGGATGGTTGGGAAAAATCTGCAACCATTTTACTGATCCTCATGGTTACCGTACCAGAAATGCCGTTTTGGAGCAGTTCAGGTTTGTCATGGCGCAATAGTTAGGTTGAATCGCAATGTTTTGCAGGAGTGGTGTCCTGGCATGATTAAGGATCGTCAAGACGCAACAGTCAGGTTGACTCGTGGCGTTGAAGTCCTGAAAATGGTGTTTTGGCACGCTTAAGGATTTTCGCAAAGCTGTCCCCCAACGGGGCACTTCCCTCAGTGGAAATGGACCCTTGTAGGGGTCGATGAAAGGAGAGCATGGAGGGAGGGTGTATTCCAGCATCGCTGATTGGCCTTGGGTTTGCGCTGGTCCTCCTCCTCCTCCTCGTCCTCAAGCGAGAGTGTCGTTCCGTTGGACGGAGGCTCTCTGGAGAGCATCAAGTGTGGCAAGTGTTGCAGCGGTAAGATCACCTCTCCCGAGGCTGAGAGCGTTCTATGGTGTGAAACCTCATCGAAAGCCAAATCGGGACGATCCAGTGTTTGGGAAAAGTGCACGAGATAGGTGGGCGCACATGAACAGCACTGGGGGAGAGAGAAGGACTGTGTTCAAATAGGTGGAGGGATTGGGCGCCTGGGCCCCTCAGGCCTGGGGGTCGTAGCCAGGGGTCGCCGGCGCTCCGCGCCGGCCGGGCCAAGCGGCCAGGGCAGAAGGCACCCTCCTGCTGTTCACGAAAAATCGAAGATGGAGGAGGGGTGCGGAGAGGAGGAAGAGGTGGCCGCAGAGATTGCCTCTGCGAAACTCCTTCGGCCTTCCGCCCAATGGAACGACGCTCCTCGTCGCAGCGATGGCCGTACGCCTGCATCAGCGACACTGGGGCTCCCGCTACAGTCATCGGCCTTACCTAAGGAACGATAAATAAGGAACGAAACCCCTTTTTTATCCCAAGGAATAACGCATAAGGAACGATAAATAACAAATAACGCATAAGAGACTGTAAATAACGCATGCGAGCCTGAGGAACGGCCGAGCCCCTCTTGAAAAGTAAGCGTTCCGTATTCAAGCCGCCCACTGTACAGCGCGTGCAGAAACAAAACGATCTCCATGGAGCCTACGCCCAGTGGAGCGGCGCCCTCGCCGGGCCGCCGCAGACCACCTGCAGCAGCCGAGCGGCGTTCCCGCCACGGCGTGTGCCACGGGCAGGAGCCTCCAGCGGGTTGCATCGCCACGGCGCTGGCCGCTCCTCGTCCTGCCTCGTGGCCGCCGTGAGCCAAAGTGCCTCCCCGATGACCACACCCTGGGGATGAGAAAGTTCGGAATCCCAGAGGGGGTAAGAAAGCATTCTTTCCCCGCAAGTCGCACGCACGGATGCACACGCGTACGGCGCAGGGATGTACGGTGCACGGAACGTACGGGTGCACGGAGTGTCCAAACATGTTTAGGAGTGTACGGTGTACGGACGTACGGCGTAATTACGGATGTACGGATGTGCTCGCGGACCCAGGGACACTGCAAGCCCGTTCGCCCCCCTGCCTCTGATAATGAAAATAGTATGAGTAGTTCGAATAACCTTGATACTGATGACAAATGGCAAGGCGAATAGTTACTCACGATAAGAAAATCAAAGCTACGATTGGTACTTGGCCCAGTGCATAACCAAGGTCGGCCTCGCCGCCCCCACCTCCGACCACAACTGCCTTGGCAAGAGATAACAAACACCGAGGACTGAAAGAGGGGATACTTTATGACGGGGGGCATGCGATCAGTCCAACCTGGTCCGTCTTCCGTCTTCGCTCGTTGCCCCTCCTCCGAATCATCATCGTCCACTCCCCCTCCGCGTCACTCAACAACAACAACCTCATTCATTTCCGTCACCTTCACCACCACAATTTCATCATTATCATCATCAGCATCCGCATCAGAAGGATCACCATCACCATCATCATCATCATCATCATCATCATCCTCATCATCATCATCATCATCATCATCATCATCATCATCATCATCATCATCATCATCATCATCATCATCATCATCATCATCATCATCATCATCATCATCATCATCATCATCATCATCATCATCATCATCATCATCATCATCATCATCATCATCATCATCATCATCTTCATCATCATCATCATCATCATCATCCATCTTCATCATAATCATCATCAGCAGCAGCAGTTTTGAACAGCAGCATCATCATCGTTATCCAGCATCATCATCAGCAGCAGCAGCATCGTCAATATCATTGGCATTGTCTCACCCTCGTTGTGGGCGCCGTCATCATCATCACCATCATCATCATCGGCGTCATCTACCTCGTCCTCCGCAGCAGCAGCAGCCTCATCATCAGAATCATCGTCACAATCATCATCACATTCCTCCCCCACCCCCTCCTCCTCCTCCTCCTCCTCCTCCTCCTCCTCCCGATCATCCTCATCATCACAACCACCACCTCATCACCACCACCACCACCACCACCCAAACCGCTGCCAAGAACACCGTCACCACCACCACCGCCGCCACCACCACGCCGCCTCTCCCCCTCACGCCGATCAATACCGAAGGAGAAAACGAAGACCAAAGACGGAGATGCTGTCCCCCAGAGATCCGATGTCGTGATTTTTTCAATACGGGGTCCCCGGAAGTCTCGACCCATTCCCCAGGGCCGGTTTCTCATCCCGAGTCCTTTTTTGACGGTCCCGGTGCCTGGCGAGGGCCCCTAGAGGCCAAAAACTGCGAAAACCGCCCGTCCTGATTTTCTCAATGCGTTGGGTCTCTGGGCCCCCTCCTCTCCCCTCGCCACCCCCCAACCCGCACACGCCCACCGCCGGCGCCGCCCGCCCCCCGAAGCCCCGCCTCGCGCCGGCGGCGGCCACGCCGCTGCGGGCGGAGAGGCCCAGCACCACGGAGGGGCTCGGGTCGCGGCTCCTGCCGGGGCCGGCGACTCCCGAGGGTGTGGCCTGCAAAGAGGGCTCCTGCTCCTCCCCCTTGTCCTCCTCCTGCACCTGCTCCTCCCCCTTGTCCTCCTCCTCCTCCCCCTCCTCCCCCTCCTCCTCCTCCTCCTCCTCCTCCTCCTCCTCCTCCTCCTCCTCCTCCTCTGCGACCGGCACCCTGGGGAACCTCCATCGGGGGCACCCTGGGGGCCCCGGCACGCGGGGACCTCGATGGAGCTCTCCCGCGCCCCGAGGAGGCCCGACGAGGGCGGTGTGTCGTGCCCCCCCCGGGCCCCAACGGCGCCGGTCGCAGGCCACGCCCCGGCGCGACCACACCCTTCGCCGCCCACGAGGGGGGCACGCGGCCAGCGCACCGCTGAGGCAGCCCCGACCAGCGGGTTCGCGGCGCGTCGACCCCAGCGCTGGCTCCTGACACCGCTGGGATCGTTCAATCCCAGAGATCCAACGCATTGAAAAAATCAAGACGGGCAACGCATCGAGGAAGGTACCCAAGGCCTCCCGCAAGAACGAGTAGTGGAGCTCTGGGATCGCATTACCTGAGGCGATGGTGCGGCAGCTGGCGCGGAGCGCCCAGGAGCCCTTCCCCTTGGAGAGGCTACTCGCCTCGGTCCCATCAAACTCTGGAGGCTCCTCACACCCTAAGGGAAACCTTGACCAGAAGGGGGGGGCGAAACAGCGCCGCAACGAAACCAAAAGGTCAACTTTCCACAGCTCTGGGGGGATCCCGTCCAGCCCAGGAGCTCTGAAGCGGGCAAGCTTCACTAACTTGGCCCGCGGCCACGCCAGCGACGGCACCCGCTGGAGCCCCCCGTCCCCCCCCCCCCCTCCCCAGATCAGCGGCGCGAAGCGCGCGGCTGAGATCTTCGCGCAGCGCAGCAGCAGTCGTTGCACTCGCATGCTCGGTGGACGCGAACACGTCAAACAGAAGCTGCTGCCGCTGCACCCGCTCGAAGGCCTCCCGGGGACAGTTTTCCATCTGTCTGGGGGCCGTCATTGGGCCGTCTGGGGGCATCCCCGGAGGCACGGTTCTCCCATACACAGTCGAGGGCCCCCTCCAGGGCCCCCCCGCCTCGTGCCCAGGGATATATGTCTATATATAGATATAGATATATATATATATAAAGAGAGAGAGAGAGAGAGAGAGAGAGATGTGTGTGTGTGTTTGTACGTGTGGTGTGAGCTATGTGGTGCAAGCGACGGCGTGCAACCCAGGTGGTGCAACGTATGCAGTGCAGCACAGGTGGTGTGGGCATGTGTGGTGCAAGCTACGTGGTGCGATCTGTGTGGTGTGAGCTATGATCTGTGACCTGTGCGACTTGAGCTGTGCGGTGCACTCCTGCATGGCAAGAACTGCGAGGGGTATGAGCTATGCGGTGCAGTGTGCGTGGCGTGAGCTATGCGGTGTACGCGCGCTGCCCCCACGAGGCGCCCGCGGGCGGCCTCGTGGCGAGACCTCGGCGGACCCGCCCCGCGCACGGGGCGCCCACGAGGCGCCCACGGGCGGCCACGTGGCGAAACCTCACGGGACCTACCCAGTTCCTCAGCAAGTGCAAGCAAGAACCCCAAGAGCAAGCACCGCTGGGATACTCGACGCACGAGGTGGGAGAAGCAAGAAGACGAGGGCGAAGAGATGGAAGAGGCGGGGGAGGGAGGGAGGCCCATCCTCGCTCGCCCCGGAAATCTCGGCGCGTTCCCGAGAAGTCTCGACCTTTTCCACAAAACCGGTTTTCATTCTGGGTCGTCGTTCGACGGTCCTGGAGCCTGGCTTTGGCCTCAAGAGGCCGAAAGAGGCGAAAAACTTCCGTCCAGATTTGTCCCATAAACGTTGGACCTCTGTGCCCTCGCTCGCCCCCCGTCCTCGCTCTGGTACTGGCTGGAATGGATTTGTGTCCGCTCCTTACGGGTAAGCTCTGGCCATCGATCGCCAGAGGAGGCAAGAAGTCGAGGAAGACGAGGAAGACGAGGAGGAGGAGAAGGCCCAGACATCCAGCTGCTCCAATTGTTTCGATGCGTGGGCCCCGGAGTGTGGACCACTTGCCTAGGGCCGGCTTTTCGTCCTGAATCGTCGTGTGGACGATCCCGAGGCCCGGCGAGGGCCCCCAGAGGCTGAAACAACCAAAATCTGCCCGCTCTAATTGTTGCTGGGGCGTCGGATCTCTGGGGGAGGAAGAAGGGGAGGAGGAGGAGGAGGAGGAGGAGGAGGAGGAGGAGGAGGAGGAGGAGGAGGAGGAGGACGAGGAGGAGGCGGGGCGCGGGGCGAGGCAGCCCCCTCCTCGCTCGCCCCCCCCCCTCCTCGCTCGCTCCTGCTCGTGTTGCCGCGGGGCGTCCGGTGGCTGGCGAGGCCCGCCGGGGCGCCTCCGCAGCCCACCCCGGCGGGCGCCGCCCACTCCGCCGGCGGCCGCGACGCGCTCTGGCTGGAGGTGCGGCTGTAGCTGGGGCGCGGGGCGGGGGGCACTGGCCACGGGGAGGGCGGAGGGCGCTGATGATGATGATGATGATGATGATGATGATGATGATGATGATGGTGATGATGATGATGGTGATGATGATGATGACGATGATGATGATGATGATGATGATGATGATGATGATGATGATAGTGGTGATGGTGATGATGATGATGATGATGATGATGATGATGATGATGATGATGATGATAGTGATGATGCTGCTGCTGCAGCTGCTGCTGCTGCTGATGATGATGATGATGATGATGATGATGATGATGATGATGATGATGATGATGATGATGATGATCCATGTCCATGTCCACCGCCTGGGAACCGCTGTCCCGGTGCCCCAGCGGGCGGTGGATATGTGGAGATGCTTCGGCCCCCGGGCGCGCCCGAAGATGGCCCCGGCCACCGCCTGCCGATGGTCTCCGAAGACTGGCCCTCTCCGGGCGGCGGAGATGGAGAAGCTCCCGCCCTGGAAGAGGGGAGGGAGGGGCGCAGAGGAGCGCGGAGGAGGGCAGAGGACGGGGGAGGACGGAGGGGGGCGGAGGAGGGCGGAGGACAACGGAGGAGGGCCCCCGACGAGGCAACGCGACGCGGATCCTCCCCCGAAACTTGCAGCGCACGGTGCAGGCATGCATCGCCTCTGCCAAGGAGACTGCAGGTCCCAAAAGCCTGCGACCCTGGCGCCTCGATGTTGTTCGAAATGGGCGCTTTCGCCACCATCTCGGGCCATGAGGCCCTCACAAATCGATCCAGCTCGAAACATGGTTCGGAAAAACAAGGTCTAGGGCCTCGGCCCTATCACTATCTTCGCGGGAAGAAACAAACAAACAAACAAACAAACAAACAAACAAACAAACAAACAAAAAACAAACAAACAAAAAACGAGAGGCAGGGGAGAAGCACTTTCGGCCTCCAGGGGCCCTCGCCGTGTCCAGGGACAGTTCTCGACAAACAAAAAAAAACTCGCGATGAAAAACAAGCCCCGGGGAAAGGGTCAGGACTTCCGGGAATCACGCACTAAAGAATTTAGGACTGGGGAAGGCGGAGGAGCGAGCCAGCGAAGGTGCAGGTGAATCACTAGCACCAGGCGGCGGAAAAAAGGATATGGAAGATGGCATCCCCACCCGAACGGGGCCACATGCAGGAAGCGTGCCGCCGCCACCAGAATCGGCAGGCAGCTTCTCGGTCCACGGTGCCGCGACGAAGACCCATGGCAGGGCACCTCCAGGAGCGCGCCACTTCCCCGAGGAATCACGGGCCATTTCCGCGACCCGGAGGGGTCACGGACGGCGATCGCCCCACCCTCGCGGGGACGGCCCAGCCAGAGCCCCAGAATCCCAGGAGCGGGGCCAGCGGCAGGCCAGGACCCCAACGGGGCACAGGCGGGCCACACAGCATTCCGAGCCGAATCCAGCGACCAAGAACGTGCATGACGGGGCGGCAGCCACGACATCCGTGCAGGAGTAGCTTGCAGGCCGAGCGTTGCAAGAAGAGCGCTAACAAATCACAAGTGTTCAGACAGTCGCACAGCCGATGCTACAGGCAGCCCTATTCCGATGGCGTTTAGCTCTGCTCCAGCGACTGCGCCTGGAGTGGGGCTGCAAAACCAAAGACTGCCGCACGAGCTGCACTCTTGATGCACTTCATGGGAGAGCGAATCGTGCCAAAGTCGCGGGCCACATCGGCAAAGACGCTGGCGGACGAGACGGGGCGAGCACTCTGCATAGCCATCAGAGCCCCGATAGCGTCGCACTCGATAGGCTTGGACGCGAGAAAGCTCTGGTTGAGGAAGTCCGTGATGTTCTCGACGTCGTCGGACTCGTCGCGCAACGCCTGGAGGATGCTGCCCACATCCGCGGGGAGATAGGCACTGAAAGAATTCTTGGGCGTGTCGGTCGACGCCACGCCCCGCGACTCGTCCGGGGACTCCTGCAGGGCCTCATGAACATCGTCGCTCGACTGGAGAAGCTTTCAGATGGCGTCGGTGGCCTTCTGCGGCGCCACTGCAAGGGGCCCGAAGAGGGGGCCGAAACGATATCGGTACTGCCACCACCACGTGCGTGCAAGGTCGGGCCGGCCCTCTCGACCTCCTTCAGGTCGTGGGCAGCTTTGAACGCATCGGCAGCCAGCGCGCCCTTCTCGTCCTCCGTGGGCTCCGGAAGGGCACCACGTTTGTCATCGCCCATCGTGTTGGTAAATTTCGGCGGAGCCGCTGAAGTAGGCGGCGAATACGAGTCCGAGACACACCTCGCTGCTGCCACCACCCTTTGCGTCTAGGATATGATCGCCCGTCTCGACCTCCCGCAGGTCGTAGGCCTCCTTGGACGTGGTGGTAGCCACCACTCCGTTCGCGTCCACCGCGGACTCCTGGAGGGTCACGTCTCCGTTCGCGCCCAACTTGGTCAGTTTGCAGATGGCATTATATTCATTCTGAGGAACAGCTGAGATGAGCTTCGAATTCATGCCCGATGTGCTTTGGTGCTGCTGAGATTTTCCCCGTGGCTCTCTTCTCAGCCTCGGGCTGGGCGTAGGCCACCAACATATGCTTCAGGAGCTGCTCGCACAAACGCTCCAGTTTGTTGGCCTTCTCGCCCAGCCCTGAAAGGTACTCGGCGCTGACCTTCTCGCCCAGGTCCGAGAAATCCTCGGTGTCGCCTTCTGTCGCCTGGGGCTGGGGCGCCTCGCAACACCAAGCCTCGCCAGCAGTCGCCTCGGCAGCCGACGCTGCGGCCTCATCGGCGGCGTCGGACTCCGACAACGAGGTGGCATGTCCGCGCACGAGCTTGGACACGAGACTGGCAGTCAGACTTGGCTTGGGGTGGGCCAAGGCGCGGCGGCCAGCCATGAATTCAGCGCAATCCTTGGCCAGCGACTCCTCTCCGACGGCTCGGAGCGCATGGCGAACATCTTCAGAGGTCGCTTTACGCTCGAGGTCCAAGACCTCGCCTGCCTGCAACGTCTGCCTTTTTGTTGCTGCGACTGGCAGCAAAGCTTAGGTCGGGCATGTCCCCCTACCGGCGGACTTTGGACGAAAAATAAAAAATACTCAAAAAATACTCCAAAATGGTCAAAGAGTCAAAAATCGTCCCCTGACAATTGTTTGACTAGTTTTGAATGTTCCTCCTGTAGAGGGACAGGCCCGATTTAATGCAAGCTCAGGGCATCGGTCCACTGCGTTGCTGCGGCGTGTGCTGCGTGCCGACCTGCCACCGGACCAGCCAGCTGAAAACCTACGAGACCACCCCAACCCAACCCGAAGACCCGAATTTCGGCAGGTTGTCGGATGACTTTCGGGCACACTATTTGCTATACATGCACGCAGTAGTGTAGCAACACACGTGAGGGCTGTGTTTGACTTCCATCGATGCATGTGTTTCCTGACTGTACGTCATAAGCCAAGGCGTTCCCGCAACTGAGACGAGACGTCTTAGGGCGCTCGATCGGAAGTTCTGACGTTCTGGGGAGGGGGGGGGTACGGGTTCCACATGCGGTTCTTAAAGTCCCCTGAACCCCCCTCACGGGAAAGGAAGGGCAGATCGGGGCCTTCGGGCTGGGTTGGGGTGGTTTGGTGGGCGGTGGCCAGGAGTGGAGTCAGATGCGCACTCCAAAAATAGAGGCGTCGACGATGCATCGGCGACGTCGACGTGAAGCAAATCGAGCACCACATCGAGCCGCCTCGCCGATGCATCGGCGATGCGGAGCGATCCTCCGACCACATCTAGTACGACCCCATATGGGAGGCCTAACATAAAACACTCTCGCGTGACTTGCCACAAGATTGCTGCGTGTGCATGCATGCATGGTTTGCGCTTCCGTGGCCGCCGAGGCTCGAAACCAGTAGGGACATTTGTCCCACGAGCTAGAGTCGGGCAGTGTTGTAAAAATACGCGCACCAAAAGCTTGAGATCTCTTTGGTTTCATCATACACGTCGGTCGGCAGAAGTAGATAGAAACATTAAGTAGGAAGGCGGATAAAGTAGATTGGGTTCAGGCCCTTCCAGACAGTAGCAAAACGCAGCAAGAGCATATCGATTCTTGAAGTAGGAAGGCGCTTGAAGAAGATTGGCATCTGGGAATCCAGAAGTACCTACTTCCAACGACCACCGTGTAACCCTCCCTCCGTGCGGCGCGGGGCGGGGCGAGCAGGGAGCGGGAGGAGATCCGTGCAGCAGGGGCGGGGGCACGCCTGCTGGCGGTCGGCACCCTCGCCCGGTCGCCTGCGGGCGGGGGGGGCGAGCCCGGGGCGCCGCCCAAATCCTCAAGCTCATCTACAGTTGTGGATGCCATGACAATGGACACTCTAACAATCCTATCCTTGAACTAGATAAAAATTTGTTCAATGTGTAGAACATGTTCTAAAAATGTTTCAAACATGTGTTCCACATATTCAAAAAATGATTGAAACATCTTTTATACTTTTGGAGATTATTTGGCAACACGCTTCCTCTCCATTAATCGGCTTTCACAAGTGTACAATCAATCCGTACAAGAAGGACGTCAGATAAGGATGCAAGGGGCCTTGGAAGGCCACTTCGATGCTCTTCGAGGGGGGCGCGGCCAGCGAAGGTGGCCACGGGTGGGCCGAAGGGGGCAATGAAGCAAGGGTACCCTTGGGAAGGTTGCCCATCCTGATTGCGCGGGCTGACTGTATTCATGGCACTGTCGCGCGGCTGGCGCCCTCAGCTGGGGCCTGCGCGAGCAGCCAGCGAGGGGCCCCGAGGCAACAGCGCCCCTTGACGCAAACTGGCTGCTCCGCTGCGCCGACTCGCCGCTGGCCCTGGCAACGCGTTGGCTGGCGCGCGCCTGCGAGGGGCCGCAGGAGAGGCCTGGCCAGGCCACGACAGGTTCGCCTCCTCCTCCTCCTCCTCCTCCTCCTCCTCCTCCTCCTCCTCCTCCTCCTCCTCCTCCCTCCTCCTCCTCCTCCTCCTCCTCCTCCGCCTCCGCCTCCGCCTCCGCCTCCGCCTCCTCCTCCTCCTCCTCCTCCTCCTCCTCCTCCTCCTCTCCTCCTCCTCCTCCTCCTCCTCCTCCTCCTCCTCCCCTCCTCCTCCTCCTCCTCCTCCTCCTCCCCTCCTCCTCCTCCTCCTCCTCCTCCCTCCTCTCCTCCTCCTCCTCCTCCTCCTCCTCCTCCTCCTCCTCCCTCCTCCTCCTCCTCCTCTCCTCCTCCTCCTCCTCCTCCTCCTCCTCCTCCTCCTCCTCCTCCTCCTCATCTCCTTCCTCTCCTTCCTCTCCTTCCTCCTCCTCCTCTTCCTCCTCATCCTCCTCCTCCTCCTCCTCCAGGCGCTTCGCCTAATTACCGCTTCGTCCGCCACTGGACCCCTGTCGCAGACCAGAAACCTCTCAAGGGTTTCTTCAGGTTCCTTGGGGAACTTATCGGGAGCCTCTTGGGGACCTCTTGGGAACCCCATTGGGAGCCTCTTTTTCCCAGCCTCGCTGCTGGCGTGCAGTCTTCCTGGTCACGGTCGAAGCTTCGCCGACGAAACCAGAGCCGTTCCTGTAAGCATGGCACTGAGGACCAGGGGGAGCCCCAAGGGCCTCCACTGCTGCAAACCGAGCTGCCTGCACGTGTAACGTCTGTAAGACCACGGCTGCAGCGATCAACAAGGCGAATTCCCGCGCCACCCACCGTTCGAGGGGGCAGCGCCTGTAGACAGGGCCGTGGCAGCGCCAGCTTCGGTGGCGCCATCGAACAGGAAGAGCGCAACAGAAAGAGCGCCGCTAGGCGGCAGCAGCACCCGTCAGAGCAGCACGCCTGGAGCCGAGGGGCCAACCCCGCTGCCCAGCGCGGCGCTCCGCGAGAGAGGGGCCGGCCTCAGCACGACTGGTAGTTGTTCAGGGGCCGGCCGCCGCTCGGCTGGAACCCGCACTTGCAGAACCAGCTGGCCTCCCCGTCCATGTCCGGGAAGCCCGTGCACTCGCCCGGCCTCACTGTCTTGGTCCGCAGGGGATCGCCCCCGCAGACAGCGTTGCCGTACACCACCTGGGTGAGGTTGGCGTCCGAGTTGCGCACGTCGCCGCCGCACGTGTAGATCACCGAGAGGCCACTGCCCCACTTCGCCGGCTGGCACTGTCCCGCCCAGAGCGTCCTCGCAGAGGCCTCCTGGATGGGGTCCAAGCGGATGGGGTCGGAGGATCGCGCCGCATCCTCGATACATCGTTGATGCATCGGCAATGTATCGGTGATGCACTGGCGACATCGGCGGTGCAATGGCGACGCCAGCGTGGAGAAGATCGGGCTCCACATCGAGCCGCATCGCCAATGCATCGGCGATGCATCGGCGATGCGGCGCGATCCTCCGACCCCATCTGCTCGGACCCCGTCTGGGAGGCCTAGGCCTCTGGGGGCCGCCGCCCCCGCACTGCTGACGCGTCACGAACCAGGCGGTCGGCTGCGCGGCGCTGGCCAGCAGAGGCTCCTCCTGCTGCCCCGCCCGCCGGCAGGTGCTCGGCGTGCCCGACGACGACCCCGCAGCGGGAGCCACGCACGCGAGCCCGGAAGAGCAGCCGCCGTAGAAGTCCCCCGAGGAGCTGCTGCCACACTCCTGCCCTTCGCCCTGCGCAGGACGGCCGCCGGCGCTGTCGCAGTACATGTAGCATCCGCCAGCCCCCTCCCTGCACGGCGTCGCGGCCTTGCCCAAGCAAGTCTGGCCCGCGCTGCAGGTGCCGTTGACATGGTCCCCGCCGGCGCCGAAGCTTCCGCACACCTTGTGGCAGACGCTGGGGCTGCCCGGCGCGGCGCCATTCGCCGGGGGTACACACTCGAGCCCGACGGAGCAGTCACCGTAGAAGTGGCCATCCGAGCCGCTGCTGCCGCACTCCTGGCCTTCGGCCTGGGCCCTCGCGAGGAAGCGGCGGCTTCCACCGGCAGCACCCTCTCCGGCCAGAGCGCCCGAGGCCATGGACCCGACGGCCAGGAGGCACACGGGCAGGCTGACAACGGCGGGTACCATGCCTCGAGCAGAACCGCACGGCGGAGCGCCAATGGAGTTCAGCGCTCCAGGCTGGCTCACCCGAGGCCCACTGGCTTGAGGCAAAGCGGCTGCGGAGCTAGAAGAAAACACAAACTTTGAGCGCTCC
>CAUYUJ010001104.1:32500-57500 GCA_963575745.1 Prorocentrum cordatum | reverse complement strand
TTCCCATGCGGAGCTTGCGCCCAAGCGCGGCGGCAGGGATGGCACGACAAGTTATTGGCCGCTTGG
Source organism: Prorocentrum cordatum (assembly GCA_963575745.1). Taxonomy (NCBI): domain Eukaryota; class Dinophyceae; order Prorocentrales; family Prorocentraceae; genus Prorocentrum; species Prorocentrum cordatum. Next base: position 57,434 of record CAUYUJ010001104.1, on the reverse strand, counting down.
CGACAATGACAACAACAACAACAACAACAACAACAACAACAACAACAACAACAACAACAACAACAACAACAACAACAACAACAACAACAACAACAACAACAACAACAACAACGACAACGACAACGATCCTTTGAAAGACTGTTCGCTCTCACTAGCACGCGTGTCTTGCATTCCGTATACCCCAACCCTCGATACCCGCCCACTTCGTCTTCGAGTGCACCCCCTTTTCGAGGGAATCTCTTCTTTGTCGGCCACTGACTGAAGTGCGAAGAAATCTCGAGCGAGAGCGCCATTCCTGAGTTCGGGGGCCACTCTGGCCAGGGGCTCTCGGAATACCTATGGAGAAGTATCGAACGGGAGCCCTTGTCGCCGTGTCCGGGCCTCCACCAACTTGCCTGAATTACGGGAAACTCTCGAGCGAGAGCGCCGTTCCTGATTTCGGGGGCCTTCTTGGCCAGGGGCTCTCGGAGTGAATCGTGAGGAGGTATCGAGCAGGAGCCCTTGTCGTCGTGGCTGGGCCTCCGCCTACCCCATCGAATTGCGAAAAAAACTCGAGCGAGAGCGCTGTTCCTGAGTTCGGGGGCCTCTCTGGCCAGGGTGCCTCGGGGTAAATTGTGAGGAAGTATTGAGCGGGAGCCGTTGGTGTCGTAGCTGGGCCTCCAAGGGCCCACATTTAGGCTCAAACCAGCGCTCGAGCGGGAGCCTCGTTCTCAGAGAAAATGTAGCCAACGTCGAGGTGAGAGCGCGCGGAACCGTTTCCGGAGATCAACAATGATTCAATGATATTCTTGAGAAATGAAGATTCAACGACGACGGCGACGACGACGACGACGACGACGACGACGACGACGGCCGCGAGGCGGTGTCCGCACGCGAGGGGCGCGCGCCCCTCTGCCCCCCGATCGCCGCAAGCACAGATGCTTCGGCCCTCCGCCCTGCCCGCAGAAGAGGCAACAGCATGGGGGGGGCGAGAATAGCAAGAGGCAAGAGGCAAGAGCCCGCGTCAAGGCACCTACGAGGGTGCGGCGGGAGGGCGCCGGGGCGCCGGAATGGGCCTGCCGCTCAGAAACTGGAGTCGGACTTTGGGAGCCGGGGTCGGGAAAGCCGGAGTCGGAGAGATGGGGGCGAGAAGAGGGGAACAAAAAATCACATAAACATAAAAACTCGGAGGTCCGCGCGGATTTCTCGGATCGGCGCTGGACCCCCCTCCCTGGCGCGCGGAGCGCGCCAGGGGGCGGCGTCGGAGGCGCTGCCGGGGGGCCCCAGCGGCGATCCGAGAAATCCGCGCGGAGCTCCGAGTTTTTATGTTTATGTCACCTTTTGCTCCCCTAGAGAAAGGGCGGAGCGGGGGGAGGCCCCAAGAAGGACTCGCGACCCCCCGAAGTCCAAAAGGGGTCACCGTCAAGAGGAAGGCGAGCGCCACGTGCGCGGGGTACACCACCGCGGGGTGCGCCGGAGCGGGAGGGCGCGGGAGCCCAGCAAGAGCTTTGGCATCGGGGCCTCAGTTGGGACTCCCAGCGGGGCCGCGAAACGTGTGAGAGGCGCGCCAAGAGGGGAGGCGGGAACACATGTGAGCTTTGGTGTTCGGGCCTTGGTTGGGGCCCCCCTTTATGAGGCCACGAAACGTGTGAGGGGTGGGCCGGAACGAGAAGTGGGGAGGGAGGAGAGAGGAGTGGGAGGAGGAGAGGGGAGGAGGTGGGAGTTGGGAGGGCGAGGGGCGCCGTGGATTCAGAACAAGCATCCAACGCCACAGGACGGCGAGGAAGAACAAACACCCGGCGAGCTGCCCTGGTTCGGATCGTGCAGCGTCCTGATTCAGTGGTTGCCTGTCGTTGCCTGCGGTGCCTGTATTACGTCGTGCGTGCCCGGGGCCGCCCCGGTAGAGTAGTTGCCTCTCGCTGCCCGCCGTGTGAGCGTTACTGTAGGCGCGCAGACACCCACGACGCGTGCGCTGCTGAGGGAGGCAAGGAGCGTCAACAAACAACCACTCAACCAAGGCAGCCGCGGGTAGCACGGGACGACGACGAATTCAACCACGACGAAAACGACGACGTCGACGACGACGGAGGCAATGACGACGACGACGACGACGACGACGACGACGACGACGACGACGACCACGACCACGACCACGACCACGACCACGACCGCGACCGCGACCACGACGACGACGACGACGACGACGACGACGACGACGACGACCACGACGACGACCACGACCACGACGAGGGCTCCGCTTGATGTCCCCGGCGGTGGCGACGCGGCGGTCACTCCGCGCCATTTCTCGCCAGAGCCGCCGAAGAACCCCAAGGGGTCGGCGGCGCGACGTAAGCACATGAATATGGTGGGCCAGGACCATCTAAGACATCCCTGCTGGCGGACAGAAAAGAACTCGGCGCAGCGAGAAGGAGGAGAGGTGAGCAGGGTAGGATGTCAGATGTGGCGCAGGCGCACCCAGCTGGTATAGAAAAACATAAACATGAACATCCATTTTCGGACAGGGCGGAGTGTCCGGCGCCGATCCAATAATGAAGGGGCCCCAGGACACACAAATAAATACACACAAATAAAAAGATTCCCCATATTTCCCCGCATTTTCTGGTTTTCTGTCTTCCCCACCACTTCCCATATTTTCCAATATGTTCCTGGGAATCGACGATTCATTGTGTCTGTGTGTTTTTTCCCCTCCTGAAAGAAGTCAGCGCGGACCTCCGTGCTTCCTCCTTCGATGCCCCAGGCCGAGGCTTTTCCCTCCCGCAGGCCTGTTCTACGGGCGGCCCCCGGGCCCGACCAGGGCCCCCAGGCAGGCCGAAGGCCGCGAGAAACTTGGCACGTGTTGAAATACTCCAGATTTCGTAATAAAAGGGAGGGGGTCTCAACCCTCCCAGACGAGAAGTTTTAGACCCCCCCCCTGGGAGAACCCTCCAAAACGTCGTCCCCAGACCCCCCCAGGCCCTCCAAGATGGCCTGGAAGAGACCCCCCCCGAAATGAGACCCCCCTCCCTTTATTGCGAAATCGGGAGTACCCTGGAATCCGACGCTGCGCAAATACACGCCGGTCGGAAGAGGCAGGTAAAAACATGAAGCAGGAAGGCGTTGGCAGTAGACTGGGCCTCCGCCCGCCCCCCGAAGAGGAGGACGGAAGGAAAACCGCTCGACTCTCGAAGCAGGAAGGCGCCCAAAGCAGATTAGGATTTGGGCATCCAAGAATACCTACGTTCAACGACCGGTTTGTACGGCCACCTCGCGAAACGAGTCGCGACTGGAGCCCTGGACCCCAATCTCCCTGCGGCATTTTGTTCGATGCCGGACCGACCTGTGGTGGGTCCCGGGGCACGCAGCGAGGGGCAAAGATCTCAAGGGGCACAAGGACACACAAATAAATACACACAAATAAAAAGACTCCCCATGCTTTCCCATATTTTCTGGGTTTCTGTCTTCCCCCCCAATTCCCATATTTTCCCATATTTTCCTGGGAGCCGACGATTCATTGTGTCTGTGTGTCTCTTTCCCTCCTGAACCCTGAGCCTCCTCTGAGCTCCCGAGTCCCCGTCGGCGGCGCGCACAGAGGGGCGGGGGGAGGGGGGAAGGCTCCTTAGACGAAGGCTGCTTCTCGGGAGGCGCGCCGGCCTTACGTCAAAACTATATATATATATATATAGAGAGGAGCGCGCTCCACTACTCGCAGAGTAACTGCTCGCAAATGGCCCTCGCGGGGGACCTACGATCAACTGCATGGAAGCAGACGCGTGTTTTCCGGACGTCTGCGATCTTATCCGCCCCCGACATACCCCCCCCTCTGCGCGTGGGCGGCCCAGCGCGCCGGGGCCTTGCTCCCGTCGAAGGGGGCAGGGCTCTCCGGCCTCGCGCGCGCTGTCCAGAGGCCGGCCTCGCCGCGCGGGCCGCTCCGCGGAGGAGGAGGAGGCGGAGGAGGAGGAGGGGGAGGAGGAGGAGGGAGAGGGGGAGGGGGAGGAGGAGGAGGAGGAGGAGGAGGAGGAGGAGGAGGAGGAGGAGGAGGAGGAGGGGCAAGGGCAGTCGCGACGGCGCGCCGCCGTGGGGAGGCCATCCGTGTGTGCTGCCGTGGGGTGCGGGAGGACGCGCCGGTGCGACGTGTGCCATTCTCGGAGGCGCGCGCCCCTCATCCAAAACAAGCAGAGTGCCCCGCAGACACACGGACAGCAAGTCAAGACACGCACACACACACACACACACACACTCACACTCACACACACGCACACACACACACACACGCACGCACGCACGCACGCACGCACGCACGCACGCACGCACGCACGCACACACACACACACACACACACACACACACACGAACATTACCGTGGCGAGCGAGAGAAGCCAAACGGGAGCAGGACGATCGGATCCTTGGATGCGGTGGCGTGTCATTTCCCGAGCGGTACGTCCAGAGAGCGCCCGCCAGGGAACCTCTGCTGCAAGAGCTCTCGGCGCGCGCGTCGCTCCAGGGGGGGGGAGGGCGGCCCACACACGGTGCTCGCGTGTCGGTGTGGGCGCCGATGCCGCCGAGGAAGAAGACAGGCCTGCTGCCAAGACATCGCAGGGGCACTCCGACGGGCTACCAGCGGCGGCCGTGCCGCCGGTGCGCTCTGTCCCTCTCGAGAAGGGCCCACTGGCACGGCTGGCCAAAGGCACCTTTTGACCAAACGCACAGAGCGCCATCAAAAGGAACTCCATTTTCTCTGAACCATGTTCGCGGCAGTTCTGAGAACACTTGAAGCACTCGAGCGTGTCAAAATACGATATCTTTGACACCACACTTCGTCTCGACCAGAATCGGCGGTGGACAAGCCTCCCTTTAGTAGACCTCCCCGTGGTGAAAACGGCCTGGGACCGAAACCGACGGACCTGGACCCGCAAAAATGACGGCCGCGACGCCCTCTGGATCGACGCGTCGGGGTAGGATGAAGGGGCCCTGGGACACACAAATAAACACACACAAATGAAAAAGGATTCCCCAGATTTCCCCATATCTTCTGGGGCGTTGTCGCCCCCCCAATCCCCATATCTTCCCATCCTTTCTTGGGAATCGACGATGAACTGTATATGTGTGTGTTTTGTCCCTCCTGATAGGAGGTCTGCCCACCCCCGACCATCGGGAGCGGCCAAGAGGGGGGGGTCCAAGAGGGGGGGGTGCAAATCATGACCGGCGGCACGTGCGCGGCCCAGGGGGGGGCCAGGGACGCAATGAAACAAGAAGAGGCGCCATGAAATCTGGGGAAATATCATGGCCCCCGCCAGGATATCCACCCCCCCTTAGTCATCACCCCCCTCTTTGCCGCCCCCGAAGTCTCTGCTGGATGCGCACTCCCCGGGGTGCTTCGAGGTCTCGGGTACTCCGCTGCTCCGCCGTGCCTCCAGGGAGCCCACGAAAAGTGGCGACCTCTGCGCAGCTCTTTTCCGCCCCCGAGACCAGAAAAAACTTGCGGGACCTCGAGGAACGCGCGCGGCCCGAGGGGCGCGCGCGCAACTCCGGCGCACCAGCGCGGGAGACCGGAGAGCCTCGGGCCCCTGGCGCCCCACGCAGGTGGTCGAGCTGCTGCGCCGAACTCCATGTCGGGCGTGTCCCCCTACAGGGGGATTGTTCGACGAACGCTAAAACATACACAAAAAAATGCCCCAATAAGGACCAAAAACAGTCCCCATACTATGTTTGGACTATTTTTGATTATTTTCTAGGTATTTTCTAATTTTTCGTCGAACATCCCCCTGTCGGGGGACAGGCCCGACTTAAGCCTAACTCAACTCAACGGAGACGAGCTGGCCAGGTAGAAGTAACGGAAAGAGCGAGGTACGAGTGATGACGTTCTGGTGTGGGCGAAGCCGTACAGGGAGAAGCTCCAGGGGAGGGGGGTCGGCCGGGGGAAGGAGTGTTCATGGCCGTTTTCGGGTTTTCCCTCGGGTTTCTACAGGTTTTTGGGTTATGTCTCGGGTTTTTCTGGTTTTTGGTTCTGCAGGGCGTGTCCCCCTACAGAGGGATTTTTCTACGAAACTTAGAAAATACCCCAAAAATACCCCAAGAGGGTCCAAAAATAGTCCCCAGACTATGTTTGGACTATTTACCTAACAGCGAAGACTGATAGGTTTCTAGTGGGATCAAAAGAGAGCAGCAGATCACTCCACAGGGGGGTCCGGGCAGGTGTTGGGAGTTGCCGGGCGGCAGGTGCCGGGCTCGTTTTTCACCAACAGTCACACACTTCGTGCTCTTCGACTTCCCAGAACTCCATTCCCAGGCCACATTCTCAATACCCGGATGCAACAGTCACACACTTCGTGCTCTTCGACTTCCCAGAACTCCATTCCCAGGCCACATTCTCAATACCCGGATGCAACAGTCACACACTTCGTGCTCTTCGAGATCCCAGAACGCCATTCCCGGGCCACATTCTGGAGGGCCGGATGCAACAGTCACACACTTCGTGCTCTTCGAGTTCCCAGAATTCCATTCCCGGGCCACATTTTGGATGCCCGGAGCCAACTGTAGGCCACTTCGTGCTCTTCGAGTTCCCAGAACTCCATTCCCGGGCCACATTTTGAATGCCCGGAGCCAACTGTAGGCCACTTCGTGCTCTTCGAGTTCCCAGAACTCCATTCCCGGGCCACATTTTGAATGCCCGTAGCCAACTGTAGGCAACTTCGTGCTCTTCGACTTCCCAGAACTCCCATTCCTGGGCCACATTTTCAGCAGGGGCAAGAGCACGACGAGGAGGAGGACGAGCAAGACCAGGAGGACGAGGACGAGCAGGAGCAGGACGAGGAGCAGGAGGAGCAGGAGAAGAAGGACGAGCAGGAGGAGGAGGAGGACGAGCAGGAGGAGGAGGACGAGCAGGAGGAGGAGGACGACCAGGAGAAGGAGGACGACCAGGAAGAGGAGGAGGAGGAGGAGGGGAGGGGGAGGAGTACCAGGAGGAGGAGGAGGAGGAGGAGGAGGAGGAGGAGGAGGAGGAGGAAGAGGAGGAGGAGGAGGAGGAGGACGAGGACGAGGAGGAGGAGGAGGAGGGGGGGGGAGAGTACCAGGAGGAGGAGAACGAGGACCACCAGGAGGAGGAGGAGGAGGAGGAGGAGGAGGAGGAGGAGGAGGAGGAGGAGGAGGAGGAGAGAACACCAGGAGGAGGAGGACGAGCAATACGAGGAGGACGAGAACGAGGACGTACCAGGAAGAGGAAGGAGGAGGAGGGGAGGAGGAGGAGGGGGGAGGTGAGGAACCAGGAGGAGGAGGAGGGCGGAGGAGGAAGAGAAGGAGGAGACGGAGGAGGATGGGAGGAGGAGGGGGGGGGAGGTGGAGGTGGCGGGGGAGGTGGAGGTGGCGGGGGAGGAGGAGGAGGAGGAGGAGGAGGAGGAGGAGGAGGAGGAGGAGGAGGAGGAGGAGGAGAGAGCACCAGGAGGAGGAGGACGAGCAAGACGAGGAGGACGAGAACGAGGACGAGCAGGAGGAAGAGGAGGAGGAGGAGGAGGAGGAGGAGGAGGAGCAGGAGAAAGAGGAGGAGGAGGAGGAGGAGGAGGCAGGCTGAGGCTGAGGCTGTGACTGCGACTGCCGTTGCCGCTGCGACTGTCATCGCGAATGCGACTACGACTGCGAGAACAGCAGAATTCGACAACTGGATTTTCATCTGAATCTTAAGGGAATGCTTTCAGATATGCTTCTACACCTCGCTGTAGGTGATTTGCCGGGAGATAATTTATTACCTAACAGCGTAGACTGATAGGTTTCTAGTTGACTCAAAAGAGCTCACAAATCACTCACAGGGGGGTCCGGGCAGGCGTTGGGAGTTGCCGGCCGGGCCTGTGCCGGGCTCGTTTTTCACCAACAGTCACACACTTCGTGCTCGTCGACCTCTCAGAACCCCATTCCCAGGCCACATTCTGAATAACCGGATGCAACAGTCACACACTTCGTGCTCTTCGAGTTCCCAGAACTTCATTCCCGGGCCACATTCTGGAGGGCCGGATGCAACAGTCACACACTTCGTGCTCTTCGAGTTCCCAGAACTCCATTCCCGGGCCACATTCTGGAGGGCCGGATGCAACAGTCATACACTTCGTGCTCTTCCATTTCCCAGAACTCCATTCCCGGGCCACATTTTGGATGCCCGGAGCCAACTGTAGGCCAATTCGTGCTCTTCGAGTTCCCAGAACTCCATTCCCGGGCCACATTTTGAATGCCCGGAGCCAACTGTAGGCCACTTCGTGCTCTTCGAGTTCCCAGAACTCCATTCCCGGGCCACATTTTGAATGCCGAGGCAGGCTGATGCTGAGGCTGAGGCAGGCTGAGGCTGAAGCAGGCTGAGGCTGAGGCTGAGGCAGGCTGAGGCTGAGGCTGAGGCAGGCTGAGGCTGAAGCAGGCTGAGGCTGAGGCTGAGGCAGGCTGAGGCTGAGGCTGAGGCAGGCTGAGGCTGAGGCAGGCTGAGGCTGAGGCAGGCTGAGGCTGAGGCCGAGGCTGAAGGCAGACTGAGGCTGAGGCTGAAGCAGGCTGAGGCTGAGGCTGAGGCAGGATGAGGCTGAGGCAGGCTGAGGCTGAGGCTGAGGCAGGCTGAGGCTGAGGCTGTGACTGCGACTGCCGTTGCCGCTGCGACTGTCATCGCGAATGCGACTACGATTGCAAGAACAGCAGAACTCTACAGCTGGATTCTTACCTGAATCTTAAGGGGAATGCTTTCAGATATGCTTCTACACATCGCTGTTAGGTTGCTTTGCCGGGATAATTTATGATTTTTGGTGTATCTCTAAATCTTCGTCGAAAACCCCCCTGTAGGGGGACAGGCCCGACTTAAGCCTAACTCAACTCAACGGAAACGAGCTGGCCAGATAGAGGTCTAGCAGGTCAACTTAACTCAACGGGAACAAGCTGGCCAGATAGAAGTAATGGAAAGAGCGAGGTACGAGCGATGACGTTCGGGTGTGGGCGAAGCCCTGAAGGGAGAAGCTCCAGGCGAGGGGAGTAGGCCGGGGGAATGAGTGTGAATGGCCGTTTTCGGGTTTTTCCCCGGGTTGTTGCAGGTTTTTGGGGTTCTCTGCTTACTTGTTGGGTATCTTTAATTTTTCGTCGAACGCCCCCCTGTCGGGGGACAGGCCCGACTCAAGCCTAACTCAACTCAACGGTGATGACGTTCTGGTGTGGGCGAAGCCCTCAAGGGAGAAGTTCCAAGGGAGGGTGGCAGGCCGGGGGAATGAGTGTGAATGGCCGTTTTCGGGTTTTCCCCAGGGTTGTTGCAGGTTTTTGGGGTTCTGTGCCTGGCCAGGTTCAGCAGGCCGCGCTCCTCTTCACGGAGGCCGCGCTCCTCCTAAGGGAGGCCAGACGGAGGCCCCTCGCCCAGCCCAGGAGGCCGCCGGGAGCGCTCGAGGGCCCGAAGGGCCCAGAGCTCCGGGGGCGCCGCACCGTGGCAGGAGGACTCTGCAAGCAGCGTTCGGGACCCACTCCGCATGACCCCCCTGCCCCTCCCCCTCCCCCTCCCCCTCCCCCTCCTCTTCTTCCTCCTCTTCTTCTTCCTCCTCCTCCTCCTCCTCTCCCTTCCTCCTCCTCGCAGATGAGACAGACGGATTCTGCAGCACGGACAGGCGAAATATCATGTCATCCTCTCCTCCATTTCTCTCCTCCCTCCTCCTCCTCCTCCTCATCCCTTCCTTCCTCCTCCTCCTATCCGCCTCCTCCTCCTCCTCACTCCTCCCTCCGACTCCTCCTCCCCTCTCCTCCTCCTCATCCTCCTCCTACTCCTCCCCTCCTCCTCCTATCATCCTCCTCCTCCTCCTCCCTCCTCTCTCTTCTCCTCCCTCACTCCTCCTCCTCATCCTCCTGCCTATCCTCCTCATCTCCTTCCTCCTCCTCCTCATCCTCCTCCTGCCCCTCCCCCTTCCCCCCCCTCCCCTCCCCCTCCACAATTACTCCAATATGTATACTACCCTCCCTCTTACCATGATGACGTCTTTTGTGTATTCGCCCCCCCCCGCGTATTGTTACCTAACAGCGAAAACTGATAGGTTTCTAGTAGCCTTTAAAGAGAACAGCAAATGACTCCACAGGGGGGTCCGGGCGGGACCCGGGGCGGCTGCCGTCGAAGCCCAAATCGCTTGGGACATCCTCGCAAAATCGCTTTTGGCGCTGCTAGAACTCCATTCCCGGCCTACATTTTGGATGCCCGGAGCCAACTGTAAGCCACTTCGTGGTCTTCGAGTTCCCAGAACTCCATTCCCGGCGTACATTTTGGATGCCCGAAGCCAACTGTAGGCCACTTCGTGGTCTTCGAGCTCCCAGAACTCCATTCCCGGCCCACATTATGAATGCCCGGAGCCAACTGTATGCCACTTCGTGCTCTTCGACTTCCCAGAACTTTTTTCCCGGGCCACATTTTGAATGCCCAGAGGCTGAGGCATTGAGGCTGAGGCTGACGCTGAGGCTGAGACAGGCTGAGGCTGAGGCTGAGGCAGAGGCTGAGGCAGGCTATGGCTGAGGCAGGCTGAAGCTGAGGCCGAGGCTGAAGGCAGACTGAGGCTGAGGCAGACGCTGAGGCAGGCTGAGGCTGAGGCTGAGGCTGAGGCTGATGCAGGCTGAGGCTGAGGCTGACGCTGAGGCTGAGGCTGAGGCTGACGCTGAAGGCAGGCTGAGGCTGAGGCTGAGGCTGAGGCTGAGGCTGAGGCTGAGGCTGAGGCTGAGGCTGAGGCTGAGGCTGAGGCTGAGGCTGAGGCTGAGGCAGGCTGATGCTGAGGCAGCCTGAGGCTGAGGCTGAGGCTGAGGCTGAGGCTGAGGCTGAGGCTGAGGCAGACGCTGAGGCAGACGCTGAGGCAGGATGAGGAAGACGCAGAGGCTGATGCAGGCTGAGGCTGAGGCAGGCTGAGGCTGAGGCTGAGGTTGAGGCTGAAGGCAGACTGAGGCTGAGGCTGAAGCAGGCTGAGGTTGAGGCTGAGGCAGGCTGAGGCAGGCTGAGGCAGGCTGAGGCTGAGTGAGGCAGGCTGATACTCAGGCAGGCTGAGGCTGAGGCTGTGATTGCGAATGCCGTTGCCACTGCGACTGTCATCGCGAATGCGACTGCGACTGTGAGAACAGCAGAATTCTACAACTGGATTCCGATCTGAATCTTAAGGAGAATGTTTCCAGATATGTTTCTACACATCGCTGTTAGGTTGCTTTGCCGGGATATTTTTTTACACACACGATTCCCCGGAGTTGGGTTTTCGCCTGCGTTTTTTTCAAAATGCTGCTCTCGCTGAGGCGCCGGCCTCATTTCTGCTCCCGAAACGTTCCGAATCGTGCTCCCGCTGCAGCGTGGGCCTCATTTTCGGATCGGTGTTTGGCCTCCGTCGTTCAGGATGGCGTTCTCGCCCCAGCGCGGGCCTCTTTCTCGCGCGCCCATCCGCCCGCCACCACCGCGCCGCACCACGCCCCGCCCCGCCGCACGCACACCCACCGCCACTTCCACCCACCAACGCACGCACGCACGCACGCGCACCACCACCGCGCACCGCCACCACCACCGCACTACCCACTACCCCACCCACAACCACCACGCTACACCGCGTCACACCACATCACACGCGCGCATACACAGACACACACGCGCGCACACACAGACACACACGCACGCACGCACACACGCGCACGCACGCACGCACGCACGCACGCACGCACGCACGCACGCACGCACGCACGCACGCACGCACGCACGCACACACACACACACACACACACACACACACACACACACACACACACACACACGCACACACACACACACACGCACACACACACACACACACACACACACACACACACACACACACACACACACACACACACACACCGCCACCACCACCACCACCGCCATCACGCACGTACGCACCTGGCCCACCACCAAACCACCAAGACGCCACACCACGTCACACCACAGCACACGCGCACACACGCACACACACACACACACACACACACACACACACACACACACACACACACACACATACATACACACACCACCACCACCACCACAACAACCACAACCACGCACACACGCACGCACGCACGCGCACCACCACCCACTACGCACACGCGCGCGGAGCCACAGGTCCGCTACGACACGCGTCCGCGGATAGAGAAAATCAGCGCCATGGTAAGGGATGGGAGGGAGGGGTACGATGTCAGATGTTGACGCGAGCGCACCTAACTTGTCCTCCTCCCCCTCCCCCTCCTCCTCCTCCACAATTACTCAATATGAATACTACTCTCCCTCTTCCCCTGATGACGTCTTGGGAATATTCGCCCCCCCCCGCGTACTGTTTTTTTACACACGGGTTTCCCAGGAGTTGGGTTTTCGCCTGCATTTTTTCCAAAATGCTGCTGTCGCTGAGGCGCCGGCCTCATTTTCGGGCCCCGCTCGTTCCGAATCGTGCTCCCGCTGCAGCGCTGGCATCATTTCCGCCGGCGCCCGGGCTGCACGCCCGAGCCGGCGCCCGGGCCAGCGCTCGGGGGGGGTCCGGAGCCGGTTCCGGCCGGCGCCAGAAAATCGAGTTCCGAGGCGGCGCCGAAAAAAGGCCATTCTAATACACATTTTTCTTTTGAAAATGCTGAATTTCTGCTTCCAGCGCCTGGGAAGCTTCCCGGGCCGATTCCGACGCCCAGGCCGGCGCCCGAGCCAGCGCCCGGGCTGAACGCCCGAGCCGGCGCCCGGGCCGGCGCCCGGGCCGGGTCCGGAGCCGGTTCCAGCCGGCGCCGGAAAATCGAGTTCCGAGGCGGCGCCGAAAAAAGGCCATTCCAATACAAGTTTTCCTTTTGAAAATGCTGAATTTCTGCCTTCCCCGGAGTTAGGTATTCGCCTGCAGTTTTTCCCAAAATGCTGCTCTCGCTGAGGCGCCGGCCTCATTTTCGGGCCCCGCTCGTTCCGAATCGTGCTCTCGCTGCAGCGCTGGCCTCATTTCCGTGCTTCCACTCGTTCCGAATCGTGCTCCCGCTGCAGCGCTGGCCTCATTTCCGCGCTTCCGCTCGTTTCGACTCGTGCTCCCGCTGCAGCGCTGGCGTCATTTCCCGTGCCATGCCACGGCATGCAATGCAATGCTAGGTTGATACTACGCTTCGCGGTGCTCTTCTACGCCATGCCATGCCGTGCTCTACAATGCATCGCGTACCCTTTCGGGATCATCGCCCTGCTTGACATCCGACTGTGCGAGTAGAGAGGGGATCTGCGCCATGGTAAGGGATGGGAGGGAGGGGTAGGATGTCAGATATGACGCGAGCGCACCTAGCTTGTCCTCCCCCCCTCCCCCTCCCCCTCCCCCCTCCCCCCTCCTCCCCCTCCCCCCCCCCTCCTCCTCCTCCCCTCCCCCCTCCTCCCCCTCCCCCTCCTCCTCCCCCCCTCCCTCCCTCCTCCTCCTCCCCTCCTCCTCCTCCTCCTCCTCCTCCTCCTCCTCCCCCGTCTCCCGTCCCCCAGCCGTCGTAATACTGGGCAAGCGTTCCCGGAGAGGCAGGGCCGGAAAAATCTCGGGCCCAACATCTCGAACTTCAACGCTTGCCACAAGCAGGGCAAGGGGTTGGAATAAGCAATCCCACAGGTCTTCTGGGCGTAGGCGGTCTAACGAGTTCTGTCTTTCCTCTTCCAAAACCCTCTTCCCTTCGGGGAGTGGTAAGTACCCTCCCCAACCCCTCCTTGTGGCTTTTTGGGGGGGGGAGTCCGCGAGATGTCAAAGAGTCTTTCTTCGCCCAAGCTGGCTCCAAGAGGGCCTCCGATATTCCAAGATGGCCTCCTTGATGGCTCAAGACAGCCGAAGACGACTGAAGATAGTTTCCAACATGGTCTAAGGAGGCCCAAAAATCCGCTCCAAGACGGTCCCAAGTGCTCTCGGAGCCCCCCAAGACCCCCACAAAAGGCCAGTCCTTTCAAACACCCAAGGAAAATCAATGATTTTTGCCTTCTCGCCTTGAGGCCTTAGGATGGCCCCAGGATGGCGTCAGGATGGCCCAGGATGGTCGCAGCATGGCTCGGGATGGCCTTAGAATGGCCGATGCGGTCTTGAGACCTCAAGATGGCCCCAAGATGGCCCGAGAGAGCCTCAAAAGGTGCCCAAGAGGCTCAAGATCGCCCAAAGAGCGCCCCAAGAGGCCACCCAAGGGCGAATTGAGTGAACCCGAGGGGGGAAAGTTGCAGGACCCCCCCCCTCCTTTGATCGATGGCCTCCAATATGGCCCTACAAGTCCCTCCAGGGCTCCTGAGAGGGTCCCGAGGGAGCCCCAAGATGGATCCAAGAGGGTCCCAAGGCGCTTGGCCGAGAGCGACATGAGGCCCCACTCTGTCGCTGCTCATTTCAGCCACGCAGGGTGCTGCCAACCACGCCCTCAGTGCCAATTGCCACTTCTGGGAACTGGCCCATGATAACTGGCCACACTATGTTCCCAGCAGCTCTGGGCAACACAGATCTGTCGCTCCCATGGTAAGCGCGCGAAGCAAGTGCCCAGTGCTATCCTGCTCTCCTAGTCCTCAGCCTTATCATCCTCATCCTCGTCTCCCCCCCATCTTCGCTCTGCTCACCCTGTTCCTCGTCATGCTTCCCCCTCCTGCTCCTCTACACTGTCGTCGGCAACTGTCAGCGTCGCCACTAGCACCACAATTCGACTCGTCAGCACCGCAATGATTCCTTCTCGTGACCCTTCCTCCAGGCTGAGCAGAACTTCGAGGGTGAGAGGGGCAGCAAGAGAGCAGGACTCAGAGGAGTGGCACTGGCCGCTGAAGCTGCAACTGGGCTGGCGAGCCGACGCGCTGCGCCAAGCGCTGCCGCCTGTATCGCCTGCGGCCGACGCAGAGTTCTACCTAGACAAACCCATCCCCCGTCTCCAGGAGATAGTCATCATCATGTTCAGCATCATCATCATCATCATCATCATCATCATCATCATCAGCATCATCAGCAGCAGCAGCATCATCAGCATCATCAGCATCAGCATCAGCATCAGCATCAGCATCAGCATCAGCATCAGCAGCATCATCAGCATCAGCAGCATCATCATCACCGTCGTCATCAGCATCAGCAGCCGCAGCATCATCAGAATCATCATCATCATCAGCAGCATCATCATCGTCATCAGCATCATCATCGTCGTCGACAGCATCATCATCAGCATCAACAGCAGCAGCATCGTCATCGTCATCAGCATCGTCATCAGCAACAGCACCATCATCAACATCACCATCCTTCTTGCCTCCTCGCTCTCGATCCAAATCAGCCAGAGCGAGGGGGGCCACGGAGGGGCAAAAGCGATGCGCCAGGGCGCAGTGACCCGACGTTGGAAAAAACGCGGCGCCGCGAAGCATCACGACTGGAACCCAAAACCTCCTCGTCCTCCTCCTCCTCTTCCTCTTCCTCCACCTCCACATCCTTCTCTTCCTCCTCCTCCTCCTCCTCCTCCTGTCTTCCTCCTCCTCCTCCTCCTCCTCCTCCTCCTCCTCCTCCTGCTGTGATGGTCCTGGGGCCCGAAACCACAACCACGCAAAATCATCCGGCTCAACATAATCCTGGCGAAGGACCCAGCCATATGCAGTCATGACTACCGTCGTTGCGGATATCGCCTTCGGGGGATCTCCTCACGGGGCCATCAAGCATGCGAAGGGTGTGCCGATATGGGACGAGGCTGCCATGTGGGCGCTGCCACTTGGGATTTCGGTGGAACCCACTATGGGGCCACGAAGCGTGTGAGGTGTGCGCCGCAATAGGGCGGGGCCGCCACTGGGGCCTTCGGTGGAGCTCCCTATGGGGCCACGAAACGTTACACGCTACACTGAGTGGGGGAGACGCATGCGAACACTGCCACTGGGGCCTTCGGTGGAGCTCCCTATGGGGCCACGAAACGTTGTACTGCGTGGGGGAGACGCATGCGAACACCGCAACTGGGGCCTTCGGTGGAGCTCACTATGGGGCCACGAAACGTTGTACTGCGTGGGGGAGACGCATGCGAACACCGCCACTGAGGCCTTCGGTGGAGCTCCCTATGGGGCCACGAAACGCTGTAATGGGTGGGGGAGACGCATGCGAACACCGCCACTGGGGTTTTCGGTGGAGCTCCCTATGGGGCCTCGAAACGCTGTACTGGGTGGGGGGAGACGCATGCGAATACCGCCACTGGGGCCTTCGGTGGAGCTCCCTGTAGGACCACGAAACGTGTGAGGGTATGCCGACATGAGTAGCGACGGTGGTGACGATGACGGCGATGATGATGACGATGATGGCAATGATGACGAGGATGACGAGGATGGCGATGATGCTGGCGATGATGATGATGATGATGATGATGATGATGATGATGATGATGATGATGATGATGATGATGATGATGATGATGATGCTGCTGATGCTGATGATGATGATGCTGATGATGCTGATGATGATGATCATGATGATGCTGATAATGACGATGGGGTTGATGATGCTAGTGATGATGACGATGATGATGACGAGAATGATGATGATGATGATGATGATGATGATGATGACGATCATGATGACGAGAATGATGATGATGATGGTGATGATGATGATGATGGTGCTGCTGCTAAAGATGATGTTGATGCTGAGGTGGACGATGATGGTGATGATGATGATGATGATGATGATGATGATAATGATGATGATGATGATGATGATGATGATGATGATGATGATGGTGGTGGTGGTGGTGGTGATGGCGATGGTGATGGTGTTGATGATGATGATAACGATGATGATGATGATGATGACGACGACGACGACGATAATGATGATGATGATGATGATGATGATGATGATGATGATGATGATGATGATGATGATGATGAGAAAGAAGAAGAATATAAGAAGAAGAAGAAGAAGCAGAAGAAGAAGAAGAAGAGGGAGGAGGGACACGGGGAAGGGGGGGAAAGGAGGAGGAGGAGGGGGAGGAGGAGGAGGAGGAGGAGGAGGAGGAGGAAGAGGAGACGGAGGAGGCAGAGGTGGAATAGGAGAGCAGCGCGGGGCGCTGTCTCTTCCAAACGAGGACCCAACACCGCAGGATGGTCGGGGCCAAAAGCGCGACGCCGGGATCTCGGGGAGGGCGCCCCCCCCGCGCGGGGGCGCCGCGGAGGGCCGCACGCCGCACCGAGGGGAGGGGTCAGAGAGGCGGGCCGCGGGGCGGCCGAGCGGCAGGCCGTGGCCGCCACCCCGAGCGGAGGGCGCCGGAGGGCGCGAGAGGCTGGACAAGCGCGCTCCACTACGCGCAACATAACTATGAAGGGGCCCCAGGACACACAAAAAAATACACACACATAAACAGATTCCCCATAGTTTCCCATATTTTCGGGGTGTTCGTCTTCCCCCCCACTTCCCATATTTTCCCATATTTTCCTGGGACTCGACGAGTAATTGTATCTGTGTGTTTTTTCTCCTCCTGAAACTACACTACTCACAAATGGCCTGGATTCGCCGCGGGGGATCTGCGATATTCTACATCTAGGAAGACACGTGTCTTTCGGGCGTTGGCGAGCAGGCACTCTGCGGGCAGTGGAACGCGCTCCGTGAGAGGCGGCAGGGCGGGCGCAGTGGCGATCCCAGCCGATGGTCCCTCGGCGGGGTAATTTTGCAGGCCCCGCGGGGAGCTCCACCTGAGGCCCCACAGGACGGTGCTCGCACGCGTCTCCCGCACCACTGCAGCGCTCCGTGGCCCCACGGGGAGCGCCACCGAAGGCCCCAGTGGCGGCCCCGCCCCATCGCGGCGCACCCCTCGCACGGCTCGCGGCCCCATAGTGGGTTCCACCGAAAGTCCCAGTGGCAGCGCCCACATGGCGGCCCCGCCCCATATCGGCACACCCTTCGCATGCTTGATGGCCCCCGTGAGGAGATCCCCCGAAGGCGATACACGCAACGACGGTATGCACGACTGTACATGGTGGGGTTCCTCGCCGGGATAATTCTGTAGTTTCGACTGGAGCATTAGTTCTGGGGTGGATCGATTCTGTAGTCGATCCCCTACTCGAGTATTTGCGGATCCAGGCTGCTCCTGCACGCTGGCTCGACTACCGACGCCGCCCCAGAGGCGGGAGGGGCCATGGGAAGGCCCCAGGGCCCGCGCGTCCTCGCGCGCCGAGCACCGCATCAGCAAATCGGATCGAATCGGATTGTGCGTCGAACCGGACCGCTTCGGCACGGGGTCGACATCGCATCGGATCGGCGCAAGCGTCGGCCGCATCGGATCGACAAGGAATCGAAATCGAATCGGATCGCGTCGTCCCAGAGTCCACGTCGAGTCGGATTGACCGGGCCGAGATGGACCCTGCAGAAGTGGCACGAGAGGGCCACGGGGTGGCGGCCGAGTGCGGTCCCGAGCGCCGCTGCTCCCACGGCGAGGGCCGCGAGAGGCAGATGTTATGGTGGAAATCCTGGAGGCGTCGCGCGGCAACTTGAGAACCGATCTACGTCGGATACACGTCGTATGGGCCTAACACGACATGTTCTGAGAACCCCAAAATGTTCTCAGAACAAAAAACAATGTTCTTAGAACAGATTCCCGATGTGTCAAAACAAGGCGGTCCCCGCCAGAATGTTCTAAGAGCCTTTCGAAAAGGTTCTTAGAACATTGCTTGCCACTGCTTGAATGCACGGGTAGCCTTGGAAGGCCGCTCATCCTTCCCGCTCGACTTGACTCCGCTTCGCGCCGCGCGAGGCCTCCAGGAGATCCTCCTACCCCCGGGCGGCGCGCGAGGACACGCGGCCCCAGGGCCTTCCCGCGGCCCCTCCGGCCTCTCGGGTCTCCGTGGTGGTGGCTGGGGCGGCGCTGGTGGTCGAGCCAGCGTGCAGGAGCAACCTAGATCCGCAAATACTCGTGCAGGGGATCGACTACAGAATCCGCCGACCCCTTGGCGCCACGGCGTGTGAGATGCTTCCCCCTCCCCAAACCCCTCCCCCGGGAGCCTGGTCCGGCCAGTTTGGAAGGGGGGGGAGCGTGGGGCAAAGGTGTCAGCCGCACCCTTGGAGCCTCAGGGGGCCCCAAAACGGGCCAAAAGGGCCACAAAAGGCCCCCTGGACGGTCCAAGAGGGCTATGAGTCGCCGAAAGATCGCTC
This sequence comes from Prorocentrum cordatum, assembly GCA_963575745.1. Lineage (NCBI taxonomy): Eukaryota > Dinophyceae > Prorocentrales > Prorocentraceae > Prorocentrum > Prorocentrum cordatum. Next base: position 38,361 of record CAUYUJ010001104.1, on the reverse strand, counting down.
CAAGACGCCCCAGATCGCCTCCAGACGGTCCCCGAGGCCCCCAAGACGTTCCAAGAAGCCACCAAGAGGGGTTCCCAGAGGCCCTCCCCAAGCAAAAATCGTCCCCTTCCCGAGGGGAAGCGTATATTTTTAGCACATTCGCCTCTTGGGCTTTCACGGGGCCCACAACGGCCCAAGAAGCCTTTAAGATCGACCCAAGATAACCCAAGAGGCCCCCAAGAGGGCTCCAAGACGGCCCAAGAGGGCCCCAAGAGGGCCCCAGAAGCTTCCAAAACGACCCAGGAGGGCCCCAGGACGGCCCCAAGAGGAGGCCCAGAGGGGGAACCCGAATGAACATTTCGAGCACTCGGCCCCGAAAAAACCTGAGGAGGCGCCAATCGGCCCCCAAGAGGCTCCCACGAGGCCCCCGAGAGGCCCAAAAGAGGCTCCTAGAGGCCTCAAAACAGCTCCCAAAAGGCCTCAAAAGCGCTGCCAGGAGAGGCCAGAGAAGCCCAAGAGCAGAGAGGCGATCCGCCAAACGCCCCCGACGAAATCCCAAGAAGCTGAAACCCCAAGATTCCTCAGAAATCGTTCCGCAAACTCCATTTGTCATTCTTACTGCCGCCCAAAGGGGTCGGCGGTGCGGCGTCAGCCAATGAATCGATTTACCCAGAAGTAATGTTCCAGTCGGAACTACAAAATCATCCCGGCGAGGAACCCCACCATATACAGTTGTGCGCAACGTCGTTGCGGGTATCGCCTTCGGGGGATCTCCTCACGGGGCCATCAAGCATGCGAAGGGTGTGCCGATATGGGGCGGGGCCGCCATGTGGGCGCTGCCACTGGGGCTTTCGGTGGAAACCACTATGGGGCCGCGAAACGTGCGAGGGGTGCGCCGCGATGGGGCGGGGCCGCCACTGAGGCCTTCGGTGGAGCTTCCTATGGGGCCACGGAACGTTGCAATGGTGCGGGAGACGCATGCGAACACCGCTCCTGGGACCTTCCGTGGAGCTCCTTCTGGGGGCACGGAACGCTGTGCTGGGCGGAGGAGACGCATGCAAGTCCAGCCACTGGGGCCTTCGGTGGAGCTCCCCATGGGGCCACGAAACGCTGTACTGGGCGGGGAAGACGCATGCGAGTACAGCCACTGAGGCCTTCAGTGGAGCTCTCTATGGGGGCACGAAACGCTGTACTGGGTGGGGGAACCGCATGCGAGTGCAGCCACTGGGGCCTTCGGTGGAGCTCCCTATGGCAGCACGAGACGCTGTACTGGGTGGGGGAACCGCATGCGAGTGCAGCCACTGGGGCCTTCGGTGGAGCTCCCTATGGGGCCACGAAACGCGGTACTGGTGGGGGAGACGCATGCGAATGCAGCCACTGGGGCCTTCGGTGGAGTTCCCTATGAGGGCACGAAACGCTGTACCGGGTGGACAAACCGCATGCAAGTGGAGCTCGCTAGGGGGGCACGAAACGCTGTACTGGGTGGGGGAACCGCATGCGAGTGCAGCCACTGGGGCCTTCGGTGGAGCTCCCTATTGGTGCACGAAACGCTGTACTGGGTGGGGGAACCGCATGCGAGTGCAGCCACTGGGGCCTTCGGTGGAGCTCCTTATGGGGCCACGAAACGCGGCATTGGTGGGGGAGACGCATGCGAATGCAGCCACTGGGGCCTTCGGTGGAGCTCCCTATGAGGGCACGAAACGCTGTACCGGGTGGACAAACCGCATGCAAGTGGAGCTCCCTATGGGGGCACGAAACGCTGTACTGGGTGGGGGAACCGCATGCGAGTGCAGCCACTGGGGTCTTCGGTGGAGCTCCTCCCTATGGCAGCACGAAACGCTGTACTGGGTGGGGGAGAGACGCATACTGATGAGGAAGGAGGGGGGGAGGGAGGAGGGAGGGGAGGGTGGGAGGTGAGGGGACGCGGGGAGCTGTCTCTTTAAAACGAGAACCCAACACGACAGGATGGTTGGGAAACATAGTAAAATGTAAATCTACGGAGCCTTCTACAAATTGTTCGTAGACCCGACGGGCAAATCGAGTCTGGCATACATGTATTACTTACGTGGTCAATCCCCTACTCACTACTCGAAATATGCCCCCAGAAGCTCCGAACCACTTCTTCATGAGCCCAAACGGTGGTGTTAAGTGGGGTGGGGGTCATGCGTGGACGGCCTGCATAAGCGGCAAACCACCACGTAGATTGCGACACGGTGGTTGGTCCCGCTTGGACAGCCTCTGAGCGCGCAGGCAGACAGCCGCAGCCACGATCGCGCCAACCACGGAGCAGTTCCTTCCAGCGACCTCTCCCAGTCCACCCCGATCTCCGACGGTGTCGTCCCTGCGGTCCAGGCGGTTCCCTCGGCTTCGGGCTCCCGGGCTCACGATCGGGCGCCAGAGCCGTGAAAAAATAGCACCGGGAGAGCGGTCGGGACCGCTGGGGTCATGTCGGGCGCGTCCCCCTGCAGGGGGTCCTCCGACGAAAAATAGAAAATATCCAAAAAAATGATCACAAAATAATCCAAAAATAGTCTGGGGACTATTTCTGCACTATTCTTCTGACCTTTTTGAGGCATTTTGGGAGAATTTTTTATTGTTTCGTCGAAAATCCCCATGTAGGGGGACACGCCCGACATCACGCTGGGGCCGCGGATGGAACAAAAACATGCCGCCGGCTATCACTCCCCCTCGCCCCGTCTCCTCTGCGGGGGGGCCTCTGGGGCCTCGGGGGGCCTCCACGGGGGCCTCCCGGGGGGGCCTCCAGGGGGGCCTCCAGAGGGCACCAGCCCCAAGAGCCGTCCGCGACTTGATTGGCCATCGAGACGCCGCCCCAAACATCCGATGTCGTCCTTGATTTGGGATAACGGGGTCCCGAAAGCTCTGGAGCACTTCCTGGGGGCCCGTTTTCGTCCAAGATATGTTTTTTAGACGGTCATGGCGTGAGGGCCCCTGGAACTGAAAACTGGCAAAAAGCTCCCGTCGTGATTTTGTTCACGACGAGCGAACGTCTGGGGCATTCCTTGATCGCTACGTGTGCCGAGGCAGCAAACGGGAAATCTCTATGAAAAGCAAAAAAAAAACGGCCGCTCCTGCGGGAAACGTCCAGAACGGAGGCGTGACCTCCCGCGTGGCCGACAGGTGGTGGTGGATGGCGCCCAGAGGCGGCCCACACCTCCCTGGCCGGAAGGCGTGCACCTGGCAGCGCCGCGGGGGCGGAGAAAAGCAGTGATGAACGAACGCCAGTCAGGAGGAGGAGGAGGAGGAGGAGGAGGAGGAGGAGGAGGAGCAGGAGGTGCAGGGGAGGGGGAGGGGGAGGAGGAGGAGGAGGAGGAGGAGGAGGAGGAGGAGGAGGAGGAGGAGGAGGAAGAGGAGGAGGAGGAGGAGGAGGAGGAGGAGGAGGAGAAGGAGGAGGAGGGGGTGCAGGAGGAGGAGGAGGAGGAGTGGAGGAGGAGGAGGAGGAGGAGGAGGGGGGGAGGAGGTGCAGGGAGGGGGAGGAATAGGAGGAGGAGGAGGTGGAGGGGAGGAGGAGGAGAGGAGGAGGAGGGGGTGCAGGAGGAGGAGGAGGAGGTGGAGGAGGAGGAGGAGGGGGAGGAGGAGGAGGTGCAGGAGGAGGGGGAGGAATAGGAGGAGGAGGAGGAGGAGGAGGAGGTGGAGGAGGGGGAGGAGGAGGAGGAGGAGGAGGAGGAGGAGAGGAGGAGGAGGAGGAGGAGAGGAGGAGGAGGAGGAGGAGGAGGAGGAGGTGGAGGAGGAGGAGGAGGAGGAGGAGGAGGAGGTGCAGGAGGAGGAGGTGCAGGAGGAGGAGGAGGAGGAGGAGGAGGAGGAGAAGGAGGAGGAGGAGGAGGAGGAGGAGGAGGGGGGGCTCAGAATTTGACGAACGTCTGCAGCCACGTGAGCCCCAGCGGCCCCGGGGGCCTTCCCCAAAGACCACCTGTTTTCGTGAACTTGTCTTTGAGAAGTCCCCAGGCCCAGGAGAGGCCCCCCAAAGGCCCACCCAAGACTGCGAAAAACATCAGGACCCGTTTCCCACACGTAGCTCATAACGATAAACACGAGACTGTTCGGCCGCCCACTCAGCGGCCAAGGGGAACAGACGCCGAACGTGCTCAGAAGGGGACCCTGGGGCACGACCCGTGTCCCTCAGGATCCCTGCCCCCGACCAAAACCCGCCCGCGACTGACCCCGGGACCCGCTGCCTGGCCCACAAACGATCCCCGCCAGCTTGCTTTGCCGCACCTCGCCCAGCCGCGGCAAAGATAACCCCACTAAACTTTGAAAAACCTCTACAGCGACCAAAGACGACGATGCCTATCCTCCACGACGACGACGACGACGACGACGACGACGACGACGACGACGACGACGAAGACCACGAGGTCGATCCCAGACGACGAAGACCACAAGGACGAAGAACACGACGATCCCAGCCAGCTTGCTGCGCCGCGTCCATCCGCGGCGGCGAGCCCAGAGGCGCCCGAAAACGTCCGAGACGACGACGACGAAGACCACGAGGTCGATCCTCGACGACGATGACGCCGTCGTCGTCATCGTGGTGGTCGTCGTGGTTCGGCGCTCGCGTCTTGCCTCAGGCCTCCGGCGACCGCTCGGGACGATGCGGGCACCCCCTGACGCGCGCTCGGCGACGCACGACTGCTGGAAGGCGCCCCGAGGCTGGCAAGCTCCGAACCCATGCAAAGCGCACCCGAAGACCCAGACCTCCGGCGATGCGATTAGGGGAACAAAAAGTGGCATGAACATAAAAACTCGGAGGTCCGCGCGGATTTCTCGGATCGGCGCTGGACCCCCCTCCCTGGCGCGCTCCGCGCGCCAGGGGCGGCGCCGGAGGCGCCGCCGGGGGGCCCCAGCGCCGATCCGAGAAATCCGCGCGGACCTCCGAGTTTTTGTGTTCATGCCACTTCCTGTTCCCCTGGCGAGGCTCTCGCTGCGCCGCCCCCGGGGAGGCTCCGAGCCCTCCGCCGGCGAGACCGGGGCCCAGCGTCCAGGGCCCAGGGTGGCGCTGGGGCGGCGGGGCCCTGCGGGGGTGGGGCTCGCAGGTGGTCGCAGAGGGCCGCCCGCTCGCCAGCGCTGTGCCCGGAGGGGCAGGGGGGAGAGAACTGAAGGGGCCCTGGGACACACAGATGAATGCACACGAATAGCAGGATTCCCCCCACCTTTCCCCAGAGGTTCTGGGTTTCTGTCTCTCCCCCCCGCTTCCCATCTTGTCCCGCAGGTTCTGGGGGATCGGCGATGAACTGTGCCTGCGTGTTGTTTCCACTCCTGAAAAAAAAAATGGGGCGGCCGCCCCATGCTCCAGAAGACGGTCCTGGACGGCCTCCACGATGGCCCCCAGCCGCTCCCAGGCGGCCCAGGAGGGCCTCCACGTCGCCCTCGGATGGCCGCAGCACGTCTCAAGATGGCAAGGGTTCCTTTTTCAGGGCCCCGACTGTACAGCCTTCACGAAGGCTCCAGAGGCCCCCAAGACCGGCCCAAGACGGCCAGCAGTACTCCCCTGGTGGCCCCAAGACTGCCCACGAGGGGCCCAAGACGGCCCTAGGGGCGCCCAAGACGGCAGTTGAGGGCCCCAAGAACGCGCACCAGAGGGCCTCAAAGGAGGGGGGAACTCGAGCTGGCCTCCCGAGCCCTGCGGCCCAAGGGGGCCCCCGCAACCGCCGACGGGCCCCCAAGACAGCCCCAAACAGGGCCGCGAAGCCCCCAGGAGACCAAAGAGAGGCCCTCGGACGTCTCCCAGTGGGCCCCGAAAGAACTCCCCCTTCCAAGTTTTCCTTGCGTCAATATAGCTCCTCCCGTCCTCCGCTGACTTCGTGGCGGCATTGGGGATGCCTGGCGGGAATGCCAATCCCCGGCAGGAGACGCCCACGCTGAAC
>CAUYUJ010001104.1:25000-27500 GCA_963575745.1 Prorocentrum cordatum | reverse complement strand
CCCATGCGAGCACTGTACCAATGCGCAGTGCTGAGAGGGGTGCACCTCGCCCCCAGGAGGTGACCCAAAGGTATTAGCCCAGAGCCACACTGCACGTCGTCGGCCCACCTCAGCAGTCGTCGAGGGCGCCAGGAGGGGAGGAGAGGAGGCGCAGCCGATAGCCGCAGAACATTTGAATACATGGAGAGGAGGAGCCAGGTGGTAACACCGCCAGTCGAGGACCCAACACGTGAAGTCGGCAAGTCGTCGGCGTGTGGCGCCGTCTTGCGGGGGGGAAACGTCACTCGGGCAAGGCCGTCGGACGTCGGGAGCGCGGAGCGCATGGGGGGGGGGGGGCCTTCGGCCTGCCGCCCCAGCCATCCAATGTGAGCGCCCAAGCGGGCGATACGGGCACATGTCCCCGCGAACAAAGCCAAAGTGAGCCGCGGGCAGGATTATTGCAGCCAGACCGCACGGGCTAAAAGCCCACGAAGTACCGTGGGGGTCCAAGCGCAATGAGAATGTGCACCTCGCTCCCAGGAGGTGACACGTCTATTAAAGCCAGGGCCTGTCACTGCGGTGAAACGAGCCCCCTTCGTGAAGGGACTGCCCACGGCCGATGTGGCCTGGGGGGTCAACCGTCCGCGACGTCTTCTCCTCACCCATAGCGTGCCTGTGGGCAGCCAAGGGACTTTCGAGGACCATGATGGCCCCTGCCAGTGTGGAGCGCGCATTGCGAGCGCCACGCGTCGTCGGCCAGCCACCTCAGTCGTCGAGGGCGCCAGGAGGGAAGGGGGGGGGCGCAGCCGATAGCCGCAGAACATTTGAATACATGGGGGAGGAGGAACCAGGCGCTGGCACCTCACTCCCAGGAGGTGACGCGGGCATGAAGGCTGGTGCCTGTCACTGCGGTGCAACGAGCCCCCCTCGTCACGGGACAGCTCATGGTCGGCGTGGCCCCCGGGGGTCTTCCGTCCGCGACGTCTTGTCCTCACCGATTGCGTGCCTGCGGGCAGCAAAGGGGCGCTCGAGGACCATGGGGCTGCCGACCAATCGGGCCCCGCATGGCACGTCGGGGGCCCACGTGGCCCACAGGGTCAGCGCGATGGAGGCCACTTTGTATAGCGAGGTGGAGGCTGTACCCAGCTGACCGAGGTCGTTGTCCTCCAGAAAGCACGCGTTGCGCTCCGAGACAGGCTGAGTGGCAACACGGAGCATCGACATGAACGGGGGGAAGGTGGGCAGAGCCGCGGCCTGGAGCTTCGCGAGCGGGAAAAGTGGCTCGAGCCGAAGACGTGCACTGAGAAGTGCCCAAGGGGGGCACATGGGGAGGGCAGGACAGGGAAATGGGCGCAGGAGCCCTGGCCGAGTGGCCCTCGATGACGGGGCCAGCCTTCCTGGGCCTGGAGAAATGGACATCGCGCCTTGGCTAGAACAGACGGCGTCACTTGCGGTCGAAGTCCCGACCGCGCTGTCGCTTATCGGCGTAGTGTGCGTCTCCTCTAGGGGCAGTCCGTTTCTCCGTGGCCCTCCAATCTGTGCCGGCCCATGTGATTTGCCGGCGGCCCCACCCCTCCCAGGACTGCCATGGATTCCGTGGGGCGGCTGAACTGCACGCGCCAGTCTGCGGGGCAACCCTGAAATCGGTGTACGCCGGTGGGGCACCTGTGGCCTCTCTGGGCTTGCACCATGGGCACCGCTGGACATCTCCACTGGGCTCGCCTGGGGGGGGTGCTTGCGTGGCGTCTCTGCCCCCGTCGGGCACTGAGGGGGGCACTGGCGCGACATTGCTGCTGACGGCCCACGGGCACGGGCGGCCGTCACCACTGCGGCCCGCGGGGGCTCGCGTCCTGGTGTCGCGTTGTAGCAGCAGGCGATGCTTCTCCATGACCGTTGGCCATTCTGCGTGGAGCCAGTGCTCGACGCCCATCTTGTAGGCATCGTAGCCTGCTTCTTCCCATGCCAGGAGAACGTCTTCGCATAGCTGTACCGTGTTCTTCTTGGGGTCGGATTTGACGTTGACCCACGGGCCCCCGCGCCTGCTGCCTGCCTTACAGACCCAGGCCGTCCAGATCCCATTGAATGCGCCTCCCAGCGTCTTCTGAAGTCTGATGATCTTATCTGGGGCTGGTTCCTCCACTTTAATATCAGCCTCGTATATTGGCTTCAAGTACATGGGGAGCCCGCCCAAGGGATCATCTGGGCGCGCGAGTGGGAGGGATGCTGCCTGGGGTCAGGCCCCCGGTCCGAGCTGCGATTCTGCCGAGGCGAGCTAGGTGGCGGGCGGGCATCGCGATCAAGCATGGCGCCCTCAGGAATAGAGGGTGGTCGGCGCTCTGACTTGCTCCCGGCCCCCCTTAGCTTTCTGCCGTCTCCGATGTCTTCCTGGAGTGAACGGGAGTAGGCACTAGCGAAAGGCGCCCAGGCTGCTGAGTCGACCCTTTGCGGGGCTGGGTCCACAGGACTGGCGGACTGTGGGGAGCCTCACTGTCGCTTGGGTCTGGGATGTCGGCCTCGACTG
>CAUYUJ010001104.1:10000-20000 GCA_963575745.1 Prorocentrum cordatum | reverse complement strand
GCGACCGTTTCGAAGCGCTCCGGCACGCTCTGACGGCACCCCAGAACGCCCTGGAGCGACTCATCTTTATCCTCAGCCTGCCTGGGCATTCACGGCAAGCGGCGGTCGTAGACCCGTTCATAGCGGAAGGCGGAAGGGGATGGGGGGGGCACTAGGACGACGACGACGACGACGACGACAACGACGACGACGACAACGACGACGAAGGACGACGAACGACGACGACCCCCAAGAGGCCCGAGGAGGCCCCCAAGAGGCCTCCAACAAGCTCCCAGGAAGCTCCGAAGAGGTCCCAAGAGTGCCCCAAGAGGCTCCCAAGATGCCCCCTCCTCTTCCTCCTCTTTTTTTTTGCAGCAGCGCACATGCCCCTGAAATGACTGGCCTGTCCACATCAGCCAGAGGCGCACTGGATGGGCACGTTAACTTACCTGTAATCTATAACAACGGGATGAATTCGTCAATGTCAACAGACACACCCTCCTCATTAGGGCGCAGGCCTCTGCGGAGACGGCGCATGCTCTTCACGCCCGTCTTCGTCGGCGGTGCGCATTTGCGGCCCAGGCCTAGGACTTGTCCATCACCGCTATAGAACTTGCACGACATGCACAAGAACAGGTGGCCACCGTCACTGCAAGGGAAGGCAACGACACGGTGGCCAGTCTCTCCAACGGCCCCTGGTCCAAACGAGACTGCCCAGGGCACGAGCCTCCAAAAGGCTTGGACAACGCCCGCGACCCACGGAGACACACCCGACAACGCCAGCACAAGCCTTGTTGGGACCAGTCCTGGACGAGCCCCAAAACAGGAGACACAGAGGCTGGCAACGGCGGGAAACGCTTCAAACCTCTGAACTCAAGTTTCGGCCAAAGCGGCAAGAGCCCAGCACCCACAAGCAAGACCGCTCGCGTGACTTTGATCTGATGGTTCAAAACTTCGTGCTCTGAAGGAGACAGATCAGGGCTTCTTTAGCAGAGACACCAGCGTAAAAGTTTACTTGGCGCAGACATCGTTCGCGCTCCGAGATACCCTCTTCGCGGAGGTCTCCGCGGACATCAACCTTTGAGATCGACTCGAGGTTGGTCCAGAAAAAACGTCTCGCTTGAATGATCCGCCCTGCATACTGTCGCTTGGCGCTGATCCCATCAGCAGGACCTAGATTCATCAAATGAACTACGCTCGCACAATCAGAACAACATGGGGCGGGGCGTTCGGTCTGGACAGAGGCCCAAGCAAGGGCCCAAAACTCAGCTCCTTGGGGGGCCTGAGGCCACGGAGCCCACAAGGGACCTTTTAAAACCCCGAGGCGATCGCCCGAACCAGAGACCAGCACCACGGCCCAACAAGCCAGAGATAGCTCACGAACAATGTGCCCGCGACACGAACCGCCCGTAAAAAAAAGGTGCCCCCAGAGCCCCGCGGAAGGAGGGGTAGAGGGCCAACAGCAGGATTGGCAGGGTCGGGAAGGGCGCCCGTGAACCACTCCAAACTCGTACCACCATCAGCGAGCGGCGGAGGGGCGCTGCAGGCTCCGTAGAGGCGCAAGCACATGTCCACACGGTGCTCACCTAACTCAAGAGCTGCCCCCCGAATACTTTTGCCCAACACAGCCTCTCTGACATCCTGCACACAGGGGCACGCGCACAGCCAAGGGAACAAGGAGTCGCGGGCCGCGCCGCACAACCCGCCCTCGTCATTAAACTCGTAGCATGCTGCCGCGACGTCGCTCGCAGTCCATCGCGCCTCGGCGGCCCGAGCTCGAACCCAACCTTTCGTTTGCCCCGAAACCTTCTTGGAAGACAGGAGCTGTTTGACCACATCCCAAAGTCTGAAATCACAGCCACACTTGTCCCCTGAGCCCCTTTTCCAGACCCCTCAAAGCCGCCCCCTTGCAGAACAGCTTGGCCAGCTTGGGGGGCGAAAGGGCGAGGGGGATCTCACGGCCGAAATCATTGATAATAATGCAAAAATTAGGCATGGTCCAGTCGAGCCTATAGAGAGACATCCTAAGCGCAGAGATCGGCCCCGAGACAGAGGACCAAGAATGCTTATCAAAGGAAAAAACCGTTTGCTAACCTTCTCTAAGCTCAGCCCAGCTAATAATCCATGGGAAAGCCTGAGTGCGCAGGGTCCAAACCTCCTTGACCCATCGGATGATGGGTGCACAGCTACACCGCCACGTGGGATCATCCGCGAGCAGACACAAGACGCTGGGAGATCCCCCCTGAGCTCTAGGCTTCACCGTGGACATGGCCATTCGCCTAAGGTCAGAACCATAGATGGCCCCAGCAATGGGGCAATGGGGCCCAGCGGCGAAAATACGCAAGCACTTGCGCCCCAGGGCCTCGGCGAGGCCCTTCAGGCACTTGGTTTTCCTCCGAGCCGCCGCAGCTCGAGCCGTCAACTCAGCAGATCTGCCTTTGCCTCTCAGCGGCCTGCCAAAGGTAAAGTCGAAACCAAGATTGGCCACCCGAGAGCAAGCTGGACCGACACGGGGGCCTAACTCTCGCGTCAAACGCCTCGATACATCAAGAGAATTACAGACCACACCAACTTTGGCCATCGCCAGCGTGCACTCCAGCGTGCTGGCGATGACTTGGTGAAGCGCCTTCGCTCCAGCAGCAAGAATAGCTACGACCACCTTGGTTGATCCAGCGCAGCTAAGGCTCATGTCGCCCACATAAGCGTCGAAGCCGGCACTCTTGCCAGGGGCCCTTGGGACTTGGGCGAGGGCCTGATCAAAGGCCCCCATCGCAAACACACGGATAAGGCTGGTCGCAAAGGAGCACCCAGCCACCAGGCCCACGGCCACAAAAACCGGCCCCTGGATGATGCCCCCCAACGCAAGGAACCTGGCACAAGAGTACGCTTGAATGGCCCAGCGTGCCAGCTGGAGCGGGAAATGATGCATCTGGCACTGGTGCCCGAGAAACCTAAGGTCGGTATGCTCATAGTACTTCCGAAGATCCCAAAAAATGGCCGCCGGGGTGTCTCCCCGCCTGGTTCCCGCTTCACCTCTGAAGGCCTGCTTCCAAACAACGCCCCCGCTCCCCTGTGGGCCCCCGCGGCCCAGTACCTGCGGGGGCGCCTCAGATCCCACAGCAACTCTTCATGCCTACGGGCACGACCCCAAACACGGTAGAGGCTGGGGAAAACCCTCCGGAATCCCCCAGTCGGCTTGGCCAGAAGGGCCATGAGGACCCAAGACAGCTGACGGGGGAGGGGCCCAGTGGCCCCCCAAACAGCAAACCACAACGCAAGAGCCGCAAAGCCTCATTGGGAAGTAAACTGAAGCGGCGGCAATGAAAATCATCGACACTGACCGCAGAGCCAGGCCTATACTTCGCAGAGACAGCTCGAATCTCAGCAAGCTCCAAAGCGCGGGCATGGGGGAGAAGGTCGCGTCCAACCCCACCCCCCGAGCCCGAGCCCCACATAGCTGCGAACATGTCGCCTTCAGCCCGAAGCGACGAGACTGGGTCGCAAACGATGGTCCCGCAACGAGACACAGCGGTAGTCGGCTTCCAAGGCTCTAGGTCCCCGGTCGCTTTTCTGCGCGCTGCGACCTCCAGCATCAATGCCCTTCCTCGCCCACTCGCGCCACTCCTTCCGCGACTCCGTCGCGGATGTGGCCTCAGCAGCGGAGGCAGCGAGCGCAACCTGAGCGATCAGGTCGCCAAGATCCGAAAGCAAGTCTAGATCAAGATCAGGCAGCAGGGCGCATCTAGCCGAGGCCCCGCCGGCTCTGAAGAGAAGGGAGAAGTCCGCGCGCTCTTTCACCGCCACAGCCCCTGGAGGTTGGATGATCGAGTTGAGCACCTGGCGCCCAGCATCCTGCGGGGTCGATTCAGAGAGGTAGCACATAACAGCTCGCAACTGGTTGCACAGCCACTGGATAGCACGCAAGTCAGGCTGCTTTTCTCGCCCGCGGGTTTCAGAACAGACTTCCAGTAAACTTGCGAGAGCTAGCCCCTCATCCCCAGGATTTTGAAATCGGACCCCAGGGCGCGCACCAAGCCCTTCTCCGCAGGATCCGCCCGAACCTTGCAATCCGGATTGAAATGTCCGCGGGCTTTGGTCCCATCCCCCGCCCCCACCGCCCCAAACGCTTCGTCGGCCTAGCTAAGAGCGGCACCCTACGAGCCAGGCCGAGGGGCAGGGCCAAAGGGCGCCATGACAGGCAACGAAGGGGGCTGGCGGAAGGCGAGGGCCATGAGATCCCCGAGGGAGCTATGAAAACGGATCGACACAGGACGGCGAGGGGCGAGGCGAGTGTCATCTGAAACCCCGACACATTTCAAGCAGAGGCTCAGGGCCTCGGAAACCACAAAGCTAATCAAACCGATCAGGGGCCCCCCTACCAGGGAAATGCGCATGTCCCTCAGGAACCACCAACGAGGCTCTGAGACGACTGGCAAAGCTAGAGGACTCCAGGACCCCTGGACCCATGCCCCAGTCAGCTCCCACAATAAACTCACAGCCTAAATGATCCAAAAACCCGCCCACAACACGTAAAATCTCTAGGTTCGAATCAGAGAGACCTTCGCCGTGGACGAGGTAGAGGCTGCAGACTCACATCGGGGCGCAATCCGGCGCGTGCACCATGGTCGCCACAGCCCTGTCAGCACAAAAAGTAGCGCGACCCCCAGCTTCACAAAGGCCGAGGCCATCGCGAACACAAACGCATACACCCGATGAAACACCTCCCCCTTCCCCAGCTACTCCAGGAGCCCAAGGTTTTCCAGCCCGGGAACTTCGATGCTTTCGAGGCTTGGTCAAGTGCCCCCGAATCCGACAACCGATGCTCCTGCGCGAGCACCACATGGGCCTGCGAGGTGGCGAGGTAATATTTTAGGGTGCCCCAGGAGTTGACGTTGACAGTGGTGACCAAGAGCCCCTCGTCAAGCCTGATCGCGCACTCAGAGACCGCACCCTGGGCAGCTTGGGTTCGAGCTGGGGCCGCTGGCAGACCTTCAAGGGGACGCATACAGGACCAGGCCCTCACCGGGATCGCACCAGAAAAAGAGGCATCGGATTGCGGCAAGCCCGCGACTGGCTGCTCCGCCAACGGGGTCTCGCCAGTCTTCACACCGCGCGTTTTCCCGACCGCGCCATGCAGAGGCAGAGAGGAGATGCGAGAGGCTCCCAGACGATCTGGGGGCACCCGAAATTCAGAAGGCAAAAGAGGGGGCGTCAAAAGAGATCCCGACAGCCGCATGGCCGAAGGCACCCTTGAGGCACCTAAATAACCGAATCCCTGAGGCCTGAGACCTGGAGCAAATCACAGACACTCTCGAAGCTATGGTTTAATTTTTTCTCATATTTAAAAGTCCCAGGAGGGCTCGGGCCCCCACTCTCTGACACTTGCCCCCTGCCGCGCGCGCGCGCGACTGTGGCAGGGGGCGGAGATCCCTTGAGAGCCTGGTCAACCCTGGTTCGAATGTCCTCAGAGGCGGCAGCATCCTCGGCTGCCGAGGCAGACTGCGCTGAGACAGAGGCACCTTCAGAAGCCGCCCCAGGTTCAGCAGGAGCTGCGCCAGCAACCTCACCTGCACCAGCTCCACCTGCAGCAGCTGCTCCTTCAGCGACCTTACGCTTCTCGGCAGCAAGCCGTATACAATGCGCTGCATGCTGGTCTCGAAGTTTTTTGGCATGGCCCGCCACCTGCGCAAAACAAAAAACCATCGCAAGCTTCGTGACTCCTGAAGACAGCTCCTCCCTGCGCCGCTGGAACTGCTCCACGCCACTCGCCTCGACCTCCGTCCAGGATGCGACTGCAGTCGGTGAACTTGGAGAGGTCAACTGAGCCAGCAACCAAGCTTGAATGATCCGACCGCGAGGTTCCTCCTCAGACTTGTGCAAGCCCTGCAAAGCGACAAGCGAAGCCTTGTAGTTAGCGTCCGCCTGGTTGACTTGGTCTCGAATCGTGCGCAGTGGCCTCCGCCTCTCCAAGTTGTTCACGCAAGCGCACGGCCTTACTGAAAGTCTGTTCCGTTTGCTTCCCGAGCCGCCGAACGGTGGAATGAGCCCGTTGCATGCGGGTGTGCTCCGAAATAACGACAGGCTTAGCTGCCGCCTCCAGATGACGCGCCATGCCCAGGCACTTGGAAGCAGCTCCATGATCCCCCGCTTCTTGGAGCGACTCGCCTGGCGACTTGGTCTCAGCGGCGGAGATGGACGGCACTGGTCCCACAGGAAGTGGCGGGGGGGCACCTCTCCCAGAAACATCTCCCCGCTGTGCATCATCATGACGGGCCAGCGCAGCCCACATTGAGGGCCCCCCCCCCGAAATACCCTTGACCTTTGCCTTTGCCGTTGCCAAGAACACCACCTTTGCTTTTTGCCACCGAACGAGCCCTTGTTGTCCACGCCCTTGGAGCCGAAGCCATTCCCGTACCAGTAGCCAGGAGGACCAGCGAGCGCCCAGCGCCTGTGGACAACATGACCAGGAGCAGGAGACAAAGACGGAAGCGCGCAGGCACAGTTCTTGCAGTACTCGACGTTGCCACTGTTCTTCTTGCAACAGCAATTGGGGCACACCATACCCTGCGGCCCACCACGACGACTGCCTTTTGTGACCCATGGCTCCTCAGCTCTTTGTGATTTGACCCAAAGGCGCGAACAAGAAAGAATGGGCAGGCGCCATCGCAATGCAGAAGTAAAACGGTGAAAGAGAGGAGTTCCTTAAACGGGGCGTCTTGAGATAAGAGCCAGGCGGGCGGACGCCTGGGAAAGCAGTGGGGGCCGCAAATCCCCCTGGCCACAATGCCAAGCCCTGAGCGAAACACTACGGGCTTGAGCCAAAATGGCTACGGAGCCCTCTTCCTCCTCCTCCTCCTCCTCCTCCTCCTCCTCCTCCTCCTCCTCCCCCTCCTCCTCCTCATCATCCTCTTCCTTTCTTACTCTTACTACTAGTATTACCAATATCCTCCTCATCATCCTCCTTTTCCTTATTCATATTATTATACCTGTTGTACATAATCGTAGTACCATCATTACTTATATGAGTTGTCCTTATTATTTTCTTGTGCTCATGGGTATGCTTAGTAAATAATATTCCTACGATTGGCCGTCTTCTTATTATTAGTAACAGTAGTATTCTCAGTAATAGTAGTCGTAGCAGTAGTAGTAATAGTAGTAGTAGCAGCAGCAGCAGCAGCAGCAGTAGTAGCAGCAGCAGCAGGAGTAGTAGTAGTAGTAGAAGTAGTAGTAGTAGTAGTAGTAGTAGTAGTAGTAGTAATAGTAGTAGTAGTAGTAGTAGTAGTAGTAGTAGTGCTCGAGTAGTAGTTACTAGTTAGTACTAGTAGTAACTAGTAGTAATAGTTGTATATTAGTACTATAGTTTACCTATAGTTACTAGTACTAGTACTAGTACTAGTACTTAGTAGTAGTAGTAGTAGTAATAGTAGTAGTAAGTAGTAGTAGTAGTAGTAGTAGTTAGTAGTAGTAGTAGTAGTAGTAGTAGTAGTAGTAGTAAGTAAGTAGTAGTAGTACTATTAGTACTATTAGTAGTAGTAGTAGTACTAGTACTAGTACGAGTATTAGTAGTAGTAGTAGTAGTAGTAATAGTAGTAGTAGTAGTAGTAGTAGTAGTAGTATAGTTAGTTAGTAGTAGTAGTAGTCGTAGTAGTAGTAGTAGTAGTAAGTAGTAAGTAGTAGTACTAGTAGTACTAGTAGTACTAGTAGTTACTTCAATTACTACTAGTACTAGTACTACTACTAGTACTAGTAGTACTAGTACTAGTACTATGTACTAGTTACCAGTACTAGTAGTACTAGTACTAGTAGTAGTAGTAGTAATTAGTAGTAGTAGTAGTAGTAGTAGGTGTAGTAGTAGTAGTAGTAGTTAGTAGTAGTAGTAGTAGTAGTAGTAGTAGTAGTAGTAGTCTTACTCCTCCTCCTCCTCCTCCTCCTCCTCCTCCTCCTCCTCCTCCTACTCCTCCTACTCCTCCTACTCATCATCCTCCTCCTCCTCCTCCGCCTCCGCCTCTCTTGGGACGTGTTGTAGCGATCTCGAACTTCTGTGGGGTCCTTGCAGAATGTTTTGGAACTCTTGGGAACCTCTTGGGGCTTCACGGGGGCCTATTAGGGTCTCTTCGGGGCCTCTTGGAAACATCCCAGGGCCATGTCGGGACTGTCTCGGGGCCCTCTTGGGCCGGATTGGGGCTCTGTTGGGGGGCCTCGTGGGCCGTCTTGGAACGTCGGGAAGCCGAAAGGGGGAGAACTCCCAAATCCCCCATAAACCACCCGAAAATCAATAAATTTCGCCTCTAAGGGCCCTCCTGGGAGTGCTCCTGGAGGCCTCTAAGGACGTCCCGGAACGAGCTTTGGGGGTATGACGGCTCCTTTGGGGTCGTCGCCGACCGTCTTGGGGCTCTCTGGGGTCGTTTCGGAAGTGCACAGGAACGTCGAGGGCCCTCTGCGGCCGTCTTCGGGCTCTCGTGAGGTCCTCCCAGGTCGTCTGGGGGGCTGCCCGAAAGGCCCAGGGTTGGCCAAATTCGTTTAGGGGGGAGGCGTTTTTTTTCCTTGGGTCCCCGGCCCAAGTAAAATATATAGCAAGTAAGATGTGTGTGTATACAAATATCAATGTTTATGCATACATATATATATATACAAAATTGTGTAAGAAATATGAACATGTGTAGACATATGTATATATGCGCATATACATATAAAATTAAAATATAGATGTATCATAAGCCTATGTCATAGCTCATATACGGAAAGCTACGTGTGTGATGGTATACGTATACTCAACGTACGCAGTGTAAACTGTCCCGAATCGCACACAACACAACTGATGTAATGCAAATTCTCACACAGCTTGTGTTTTGACTGAGTGATGTGGCCTCGACGGTCATCTATGGTACCCATGGCCAGGTGCCTTCGGAGTAGATGAGGTCCCTCGAAAGGTCCCCACGATGTCAAATCTCTGGCGAGGGACTAGGAAAAACAGCTCTCCTGCAAGGCATGAAGCCGAAGTGGAAGAAGCCCGGCTTATCGTGGTTGTCGCCTCGCGACGGCAAAGGAAATTCCACCCCTCGTCCCTCGACTCCTGCGTGTCTCCCACTGCAACCCTCCCCACCGAACAGCCCTAGCACCGAGCACGCGCATATCTCCCCCCAGGCTGTCGTTGACAGCGCTGCCCGAATAATTACCTCCCGCAGTGGATACCTGGAGACGGGATTGCTGCATCCCGCCCGACCCAGCGGCACAGCGCAAACTCCAGGTTGTTCGACAAGCGTGGAGAGGTAGATCACGTGGGGGTGTAGGAGCGGGGTGGATCGCTCGAGGGGGGTGGGTTCGGCGGGGGGGGACCGCTTGAGGAAGGTGGGTTCGATGAGGGTGGTGAGGGAGGGCGGAAGCGGTGGCGATGGAAAAGGGGGAGGATCGAAAGAGGGGGGTGGATCACTTCCACGAGGCGTGAGGGGGGGGATCGCTTGAAAGCGGTGGGACTTGTGGGCGTGGGGGTGGGGGGCGGAACGGGCCGTCGGGCCGAGTGGCAGGGGGGGGGGAGTGTCAACAACCTGGGGAGCATGCCTCCAGTCGAACCCCGTGGCCCAAGCAGACCGCTTGCGGCAGGCTCCCACCTCGACGACGCGCCCCTGACCAAGCCTCCGCCGACGGGCTCCCTCGGAGGCTGCCGGCCCCATCTCTCCTGTGAGTTCCGCGCCGTGGGGTTGCTGCCTGCGGGCCCCGAGCCACGGGACGGGCCCCGGGGGGGCGTTCCACACGCAGAGGGAATCCCTGAAGGGCATCGAGCGGGGGGGCTGGCTCAAGGGGGGGGGGCCACTGGCCCGAAATCGGCGGCACATCGCCGAGAGATCCCGACGGGCCCCAGGCAGCGAGACCGCGCACGCTCCTCCTGAATGGGGCGGGAGGCCGTGGGCCTGTTTGGCTGTGAAAGGACGACTGGAGGTACTCCAGATTTCACAATAAAAGGGGGGTGGTCTGATTTCGGATGGGGTCAGATTTGAGCTGTCTTGGAGGGTTCCAGTGGGTC